>LPNX011218862.1:571165-599134 GCA_001517045.1 Pseudotsuga menziesii
AGTTCTGTCTCTTAACTTGTAAAGAGCTCACTAAACCCTAGTTCCATCTCATTATTTGTCAACCCTAGTGATAGCATGCAAATTGGTGTTCATGAAAGCCTAGTTGGTTTCCAATTTGTACATGTCCATGTGTTTCTAGTTCCCTCTCTTAACTTGTAAATTGCTCACTAAACCCTAGTTCCATCTCATTATTTTTCAACCCTAGTTGGTTTCCAATTTCTAGTTCCTCTCTTAACTTGTAAATTTCTCACTAAACCCTAGTTCCATCTCATTATTTGTCAACCCATGCAAAGTGGTGTTCATGAAACCCTAGTTGGTTTCCAATTTGTACATGTCCATGTGTTTCTATTTCCCTCTCTGAACTTGTAAATTACTCACTAAACCTTAGTTTCATCTCATAACTTGTCAACCCTAGTGATAGCATGCAAATCGGTGTTCATGAAAGCCTAGTTGGTTTCCAATTTGTACATGTCCATGTGTTTCTAGTTCCCTCTCTTAACTTGTAAATTGTTCACTAAACCCTAGCTCCATCTCATTATTTGTCAACCCTAGTTGGTTTCCAATTTCTAGTTCCCTATCTTAACTTGTAAATTGCTCACTAAACCCTAGTTCCATCTCATTATTTGTCAGCCCATGCAAAGTGGTGTTCATGAAACCCTAGTTGGTTTCCAATTTTTACATGTCCATGTGTTTCTAGTTTCGTCTCTTAACTTGTAAAGAGATCACTAAACCCTAGTTCCATCTCATAACATGTCAACCCTAGTGATAGAATGCAAATTGGTGTTCATGAAAGCCTAGTTGGTTTCCAATTTGTACATGTCCATGTGTTTCTAGTTCCCTCTCTTAACTTGTAAATTGCTCACTAAACCCTAGTTCCATCTCAATATTTGTCAAGCCTAGTGATAGCATGCAAAGTGGTGTTCATGAAACCCTAGTTGGTTTCCAATTTGTACATGGTAATGTAATTAAATGTATATTAAACTAAAAACATCAAGAAATGTAAATTTCAACAACTCGAGAGCATGTTATTTTCCAAATTCTATTTGTTGGTGTCTAAAGACACCATTCTTGGCGCCTCCAATGTGCCGTAGATGGTGTTTGTATCCTAGGCACACGAAAGGCTAGACATTAGTAACATCATAAGAAAAAAAAGAGAACCCAATGAAAATGTGCAAACATGATTTATAGATAACTCACCCGAGGTTGTACGATCGTGTTTATAGTTTCCAGTATTGTCTGAATAATATTATGTCTGTCAATGGTATTGGTCAATCACAGGTTTATTACATTGGGAATAAGCTAAGACTAAATAATTGAAATTGTGCTTCAAAATTCACATTAAAGGTTAAATAATGCACCTGAGAATGCACTCATACAAGTAGGCCATCTGGATCATCTCTGGTGTCGATGGTGTCCATCAATCTTTCGTGCTCTATATGAGGCAACAAGTATCGTACATGTGACCTATTTTTGTGACCAAGTTTGCGCAGCTTGATGTTATACCAACTACTAGGTTGGTGAAGTGGTATACAATAGCTCGTGGCCTACAATCCTGATATACATACCCACCCTTCCTTTTCTACTGTGTTGCAAGTGTCAAGTACTCCCCTTTTATAACCATTGACCCAATTGGGAACTCAATATTTTCATCTTCTACAATAGGTTCGCGAATGGTTTGTTTCCCCTCTAAGCAACGTGCCAACCAATAGTCAGAACCCCATTCATTATTTTTTGGGGAAACCACTGCATATATCTGACTTGTGAAAGGAAATAGGTCGAGTTAACAATACATTTTTTAAATAAGGTCTTACATTTCTAATTTCTACATAAATTAAATTCTACATAGGTTGAGTAAACAATACATAAATGCATTTTCTAATTTAGGTACTACTCATGTACCTGCTTGTATGAGATCTGATATATGATCATAATCTATAAAAATATGTGTCTGATCATCTTCCAAATGGTATATTTCATTAACCCTATTAAAATTGGTGCCAAGTGTCACTCTATCCCATGTATCAATGGTATCTGTATACTCACAATCATCCCATTCATCGATGCTACAGGAACTGCAAAAGCAAGCCTTCAATATTTTCCAAATTTGTAGGGCCAAGTTGTTTGAGCTTCTAATTGAATGAAATTGTCAAGTTCCATGCACTATGTTTACCCGATGTGTTTGTGATCGGTCCACATTTGTCACCTCCCAGAATATTCTTTGCACTAGGTGTTTGCTTGTTCTCCCATGACAGATGCATGCCATTTCACTATAGATGCAGCATCTCGAAGGAGAGCACTTGCAAGTTTCATCTCTTCCCTTCAAAGGGTAGTTTTAATGCATGCACCAACACCATCGTGCTCTCCTTTTCCATGACCAGTTTCAAAGTAGTTCCATACATGTGACACCTTGTATTTTATGTCCAACAAACACAACCATTCAAATACAAGTGCATTCTTGAACTGTCCAGCACAACCATATGACCAAATGAAATGAGGATAAAATGTAATTTAAAGCAATGTTGCACGTAATGGATTTTATGGGTCCGGTCGTCACTTATGTAGAAGTGACTTTCTTTCAGTATGACACGTTTCTCTTTATTGCTATCTGGCCCATGTCGATACGTGATATGCACCATTATGCTCACCTGCTCTGAGTGATAGTATTGGATTTGTATTTCATTTTGTGGTTGTAGGGTGTAATTTTCCATAAAGTCAACCACTGATTGTATTGTTCTGAGAGGAAAGGTGTCCCGGCATATTCTGAATTGCTCATCTTGCCACCGTAACATATCGACATGTTGAATGTACTATTGGATCTTTCCATGAAACTCTGAAATAGAATCACATACTCGCACCTGGTGTAAAAAAATAAATAGTGTTAATAAACGACATAAAAAAATATGTACATGAATATTAATATGTCAATATTCAACAATTTACCTGTGAAGTCACCAATTTAATCTTCCTGCTTTCTTTCCCATCATGTAGCTGCTATGTCTCATACTGATAGTTCTGCTTCTTTACAATTGCATTATTGAATGCTTGATATTCACTTTCATGGATGCAATTAGACCATAATGATAGCCCACCACAATTGTTGCAAGAACTGTCCACACATTGTTTTAAGTAATGTGTCTGCCCATCTTGCCTTGGACACATTATGCTATTGATGAAATCTCTGGATGACATTGGCGGTACTGTACTTGAGCATTCCTGCACATGGTAAGGATGCAAAAAACAACGTATATGTGCAAATGTATGGTAATATAGGTCAAACTCTATTTGGTATCTACAACAACAAGTGTTCCGGATGGTATTGATTCTAACATACCAAGGCTTGCATTTTTCAAAAGATCTTTGCCCGAGTCTTTGCTCTACGTGGGAAACTTTAAACATCTCGAACAATTGAGTTTGTTTCATGTCAAGATAATGTTTAACATGAGGTTCATTGTTTCTATAACCCCTACAATGTTTTAACACATCCTTCATGTTAGAAGAAGGCCTAGTGTTATCATGCGAAAACGTGTGCACTAGGCCCTTCACTGCTTCGACTAACTTCATGTCTTTATGGGGAAACCTACTGCTAAATGCCCATAATGTTTCCATTTGTCCCTCTACACCAATGTTGTCTCTTCTTACTGAATATTTTTTAAGTGTCTTTGGATGTAAAGGCACAATTTGTGATGTGCATTTAAGTAAATGACGTTGTCTTGTGGATCTACATACATTTGATTTAGCCAATACATGACGAGCCACATTACAGTCTTGTGAATGAGTTTTTTTACCAATCGATGTGAATGCAGCAGCAAGAGATTTAACAATGTGATTACTTGATTCGATATTCTTCATTGTTCTTATGCCTAAATTTCTTCTAACAGTTGCCATATTTATAGATTTAAGCAAAGCTAAAAACAATTGGCATTTACCGGCTTCGGATTTGTTATCAAAATATTGTTTCATTATTTGAGAACAATGACGAAGGATAGTGCGTTTATCCCCTTTAGCTTCCATGGAAGTCAATTTGATCTCATCCACTTGTATGCGTTTAGGGGTTCTCTTTCATTTTGATGCAAAATTTCTTGTCGTTTGAAATGCTGGAGTGACATTTACATCCACTACAGGCTGACAACTTCGATTATGAGATTGAACCACTGAACATGGTTGTTGCTAAGTCACATTTGCATCGGGAGTAACATAATTATTGAACTCTTCACAAGATTTTCCATTTACTAATGGATCAATAATATCAACTTCCGTATAACCAGCTTCCTTTAATGTTGCATTATATTCCTCATCCTCTACATCAGGTATCTATTGAGGGGGAAGGGAACTATTTTCTCATGTAATGAATGTCGATGATTTCTTGAATCTTCCCTCTTTTTTTCTTTTTTATTTTCAGCTTCTTCTGGTGTAAGCACCTTCCTCACTGACTTTTGACATCTATTACATACATTCCCCATTGAAATCCACCCAAACCTGTACAAAACTATGGAATTATGTAAGTAATGATTAAATTGCACGTTGAACAGTTCTATGTTATGTCTTTTGCTACAGTAAACCTGGCCCACAGCACACAACCCAACAATTTTTATATAACACATATTGCATATGCAATATAACGCACCTTTGATTTATTGCATATGCGATATTGATACAATGCTTTTTAATTAATAGGCAAGTTCATTACATTATCTCCATAGCACATATGCGATATAGCGCATATGCGATATATCACATATGCGATTTAGTACATATGGGATTTAGTGCTCACTAAATATACAACTTGATTGATCTAGATGCTTATCAAATATTAAAATATTAGATATCAAATGCATATCAAACTTGGACTAAAATATGTTAAAATTTTATAACGAATAGTATGACTATGACGACGATGATTATGAGGGTGATGATGACTATGATGGTAATTATAATGATGATGATGATGATGATGATAATGATGATGATGAGGATGATGACTATGATGATGAGGATGAGGAGGATGATGACTATGATGATGATGATGAGGATGAGGATGAGGATGAGGATGATGACGATGATGATGAACAATGATGGTGATGATGAGGAGGAGGAGGAGGATGACTATGATGATGAGGATGAGGATGAGGGTGATGATGATAACAATGATGATGATGAACAATGATAGTGATGATGAGGAGGATGATGGCTATGATGATGATGGTGAGGATGAGGGCGATGATGATGATGATGACCACGATGATGATGATGAGGATGACGGTGATGATGATGATGATGATGGTGGTGGTGGTGATGGTGATGATGATGATGATGATGATGACGACGACGACGATGACGATGATGATGACGATGATGATGAACAATGATGATGATGATGAGGAGGATGAGGGTGATGAAGATGATGTTGATGATGATGATGAGGATGAGGATGATGATGATGATGATGATGATGACGATGATGATGAACAATGATGGTGATGATGAGGAGGAGGAGGAGGATGACTATGGCGACGATGACAATGATGAGGGTGATGATGATGATGAGGATGATGATGATGATGATGATGATGATGATGAATATGATGATGATGATGAGGATGATGATGAGGAGGAGGAGGAGGAGGAGGAGGAGGAGGATGAATATGACGATAATGAGGAGGATGAGGGTGATGATGATAGTGATGACAATGATGATGATGATGAGTATGAGGGTGGTAGTGATGATGATGATGATGACAACGATGATGATGATGATGAACAATGATGGTGATGACGAGGAGGATGATGACTATGATGATGATGATGATGATGATGATGACCATAATGATGATGATGATGACCATGATGATAAGGATGAGGATGAGGGTGATGATGATGATGATGAGGAGGATGATGATGATGATGATGATGGTGATGATGATGATGATGATGATGAGGATGGTGATGATGATGATGATGGTGAAAATTATGGTGGTGATGATGATGATGATGACGATGATCATGATCATGATGAACACTGATGATGATGAGGAGGATGAGGATGAGGGTGATGATAATGATGATGTCGATGGTGATGCTGATGATGAGGATGATGATGATGATGATTATGATGATGATGATGATGAAAAATGATGGTGATGATGATGAGGAGGAGGATGATGACTATGATGATGATGATGAGGATGAGGGTGGTGATGATGAGGGTGGTGATAATGGTGATGATGAGGATGATGACGATGATGATGAGGAACAATGATGATAGGTTTAGTTGAAACTTTGATTTTATTTTATTTTCAAGCAATTGCAATGGAATGGTGATGATGAACAATGATGAGGAGGAGGAGGAGGAGGATGACAATGATTATGATGAGGATGATGACTATGATGATGATGATGATGATGATGATCATAATGACGATGATGATCAACAATGATGGCAATGATGATGATGCACTAGGACCATATGTCCTTTATATGTCTACAAGATTTTATCCCAAATTGACATCATTTACCTCATATATTATTGCACCCACACAAACATATATGTTAAGATGTGCTGAAAATTTGAAAACCCAATTTCACGAAAACTAATTTTATAATCATTTACACACATTTTATCCGCATAAATACTATATATTATGAAATATGATTCAATTACCTATATTTTGTATTTTGACTTCATCTTCAAATAAGTTAGGGAAGTACCCCTAATTGTCACCTAAAGTTAGAGTTTCCAGATTTTTCCAGTATTATGTGGCATCTAAAGTGTCTTTAAAGGAGTCCATGATTGTGCATCAACCCTAATGTATATGCTATTTGGTTGGATTTTATCCATCCATCCTTAATCAAGGATTAAAAGAACGCAACAACATAATGACAATGTTGAGTAAAATCCTGAATCGTTTGAAACTTTGGCTCTATACATGGCGGATGATAAATCTTGTTAAGACATATATGCCATTTGATTTAATTTTGGTTATCCATTGAAAATAGCTACCAAAAAATCATTCCCACGGATTTATAACGTCCTTTGAGTGTTAACAAAAATCAATCTTCAATCTCTCAGTGAATGTTGCAAATTTTCCCTTGAAGCTGAATAGATTGTAGGACGCGAGGAATTATTGTTTTCTTGGATGCATAGCCCATGGCTTCGTTCACCGCCCTTATTTACAGGTATTTATGACTTCTTCTTTTTGGGTGCTTAAACACAGTGGTATAAATCCAAGTTTCTGCAACTATTCTGTTTATTTAATCAATTGTCCAAGGATGTATGTTTCTTTCTCAGTTTGGTTTTGATATTCCACATTTTATATTTATTAAATTCTAGTAGATATAGACCATTCTAATTCTCATTGTATTTTTTGTTTTTTTTACACAATACTCCAAGGATATATATTTCTTTCTCAATTTTTCTTTGGTATTATGCACTTTATACTAATTCGACTTTGTCAGCATCCAAATTCTCATTGTATTCTTTTGTTTTCTTTCCACTATCATGTTGTATCAACATTTTTTGTATCAAGAATGATATTATATTTTTTTATTTTAAATCTCTTAATTTCTCATAGATTTCGGCAGCCTTGCCAACGCGAAGTCCAGCATTCAATTCTGGTAATTCCTAAGCTAGAGGAAATTTAATATTACTGTCATGAGCGTAAAGTATGAGACCCCTTAAAAAATCTGGCAGCATTGGAATGCTTATGTACATACGTTGAAGGTTAAAACCCTATTTCCTAATTTTTATTTCTTTGAAATTTTTGTGTACATACATTTAGATTTAAATCCTTATTTCTTAATGTTTCTTTGCTTTCTCTAGCATTTGTGTCCATCATAACGTTGTCTAAATGGTATTATAATGGGATAAGGATGCCATTACTCTTTTTTACTCTCATACAAAATTAGTTAAGCAAAAATGCATATACGTTATAGCGCATATGCATCATAGCGCATATGCATTTTTTTAAATTAAAAAAATCGACGAGAATAAGGTTTGGCATTATGCTCGAAAATAGCTTCAGACTACCAAACCTATTGGCTAGGACAAATAAACCAGGGCTATTGCTTATCTTTTAGAACTCTATCAATATGCTTAGTTTAGATGGTGTGTTTTTCTATGACAGACACAATATTTTTTTATGAAAAGTTAGAATATTGTAGAGTACGATCTTATGATTCTGAATATGTAATTTTTTCTTTCAAAACTATGTTTTATTTATATATAATTATTTTTCTAAATGACACACGCCATTTTTTGAAAATAGATACATCGATTGTTTTTTATATAAATCTGATTTCCATCACCACTTCCTAAGAAAACTATATGGTGCACTAGACGAGATCAAGCTCTATGATCTTATATATAGAAATCAAGGATTTCATTAATTTTTTCCCCTAAAGTGTTGCACCTGCACATAACATTTTCATTTCAAGTTTTTGTGACTTCAATAATTAATAATAAAAAAATAATTCATGAAAAATTATGAATAAATAGTGTCAAACTAGGCCCATATGTACTTTATATGTCTGTAGTATTTTATCCCAAATTGACATCATTTACCTCATATATTGTTGCACCCACGCAAATATATATGTTAAGATGTGCCGAAAATTTGAAAACCCAATTTCACGGAAACTAATTTTATAATCATTTACACACATTTTGTCTACATAAATGCTATATATTATGAAAGCTGATTCAATTACCTATATTTTGTCTTTTCACTTCATCTTCAAATAAGTTAGGGAAGTACCCCTAATTGTCACCTAAATTCATAGTTTCCATGTTTTTCGAGTATTATGTGGCATCAAAAGTGTCTTTAAAGGATTCCATGATTGTGCATCAGCCCTCTAGCTCGAATCAAGTGGGATTTATTCATATTGAATATCTAGGTCTGGAATGGATAAATGTTGGGCTTTCCCTAAACCACATCTATTCTGGTTGAGCGATTGTGAGTGTGTCGAAATCTTGATGCCTTGTTTGGCCATAAGGAGGTGATGGATCTCTATCAACACATACGAATTCTAAGAGGGGGAAATGAGCGCAGTGAAAGAAAGGATGAGGATCCTCTCTCACGACAGGAATTCATGGCAAGGACCCCACACACATCAATGAGGCTATTGGGAACATGGAAGAGGATGAGAATAAGAAGATGGTGGAAGAACAAGGCATGGATTCTTGTTTGAACCCTTACTGGATCCTAAGGAAAATCTTGGCTAAAACCATGATGGAACGTGAAACTATTGGGGACCTGGCTCACATGTTCCTCAGTAATTTAAGAGCGGGCATGTAGAGAAACATGGAGAATTTGGAAGGTGTCATGCACCTGGAGAAAGCCCCCTTTTTGTGTGTCTCGGTTGATGGCACTTTGTTGTTGGACAACCTGGAGCACACCCCACTAGCCAACGACGACAACCTTCCTACAAAATATAAGCCTTCATCGAAGAGAGCTTGGTAAGGGTATGTTCATGTTTTGGTTTGTTGTTGTTTGTTTTCTTCTGATTCATTTGCTTCACCATCCTTTGAAGGTAGCAACTCTTTTTTCCTTCAATGGATGATGGTTTGTGACACCCTTTGGGATGGGGACCGAGTGGTTGGTTTTCATCTCTTGTTTGGATGGATCTTTTTTTGCTCAAAATATCTTGATGAGTTATGTGGATTTTGTAATGGGAATGGGGAAAAGGAAAATCTAGTTTGGTCTCAGGGCCTTTATGATTGTAACTCTCTTGGGTCTAGGGGTGGAAAAGGTTACCATGGGTCTTTTCAATCAATTATTTGTATATATATGTACAATTATTTTTAATCTTTAATAGAATGTTCTCTCTCTTACTCACAAAGAAAATGAATTTTAATTTTTTAAATTGGTGTATGTACCCTTTATTTGTGGGGACTTAACTACTAAAAGCTAAAATAAATGTTAGTGAGCCTAAAATCTTTTATCATTAAATTAAGTTCATTTTCTCATCAAAATAATCTTTCTTTCTCATAAAAATTCTTCTCTAATAAGAAAAAAAGATATATAAATAATATTTAAATTCTATTATTTATTTTTATGTGTATCTATCTATCTCAAAAATATGAGCCTTCTTTGAATAATCATAATATTTAGACCTCCACTTGCATCATTATGATTATGTTTGACAAAACTTAGTTGCTTAAGATAATCATAAAATGCCTTAGTAGTGATATGTTTCTAAGAATATTTTAGGTCTTATAAGTATGGAGTGAGAAGAAAAACTATAAAAATGTATAAATAAAAAAGTAAAAAATCTAACCATAACATATAAAATAATCAAACACAAAATCAAACCCAAATACATTACAAATTATATTTATTTAACATTATATTAAAATTCAAATTTTAAAAATCATAACAAATACAATTAACTAATTAAATTGTAGGTATATAACATTATATTCAATATTCAAATATTCATTAATAATAACTACCCAAAAAATATATTACACAATGCATATATAAATTGATACAAGCACACTAAATTTTAATGTTTACTCAAAATAATTTATTAAAGAATATTTTACCTAAAAATAAAATGAAAATGGTTTTGCCTCCACAACAAAATCATAAAAAATCAAATAAATACTTTAAATATATAGCCAACTAAAAATTATAATTATTAAAAAACATGTATAATATTATTAACCTTTTGTCATTAATAAAGTTAAGACACCTAATCTAAAATTAAAATTAAACTTTTAAACGGTAAATACATAAATGCTAAAGATAATTGAAGTAGTAATTTCACAAAGTTGTCACTAAGTTAGGAATTTTGGGCAAAAGCCTCAAAAGGACTTTCCCTGTGCTTTTTTCGATGGGGCTGCTGCTATGAATATGGGAGGTGCAGGGTATGTGATTTATTTAAATGAAAATCATTTTTTCTGCTTCTCTTTGGGCTGTGGAAGCAGTACTAATACTAGAGCGGAACTTCTGGCACTCTAGGCTATTTTAAGAGTGAGTGCAATGATGGGCCTGCGAATCCACTTGATCTTTGGTGACTTGATGGTAATTATTTCTTGGCTCAACAGACGCTTCACCCTTGATATTCTGTCTCTGATGCATTGGTGTGATGATATAAATAATATGCTTCTTCATGTCCCTCCGGTGATCTTCAAGCATATATACCGAGAGCATAACATGCTGGCTGATGGCCTCTCTAAACAAGCTATGGAACTGGATATGGGATTTGGTTCTTTCTATGAAACACTCGATGGCATGGTCATAAAATATGGCCATTTTATGCTTTTTTAGTTGCTGAAAACGTTTTGTTTTGTTTCAGCATCTGATAGTTTTCAGTAGTTGATTGTTATGCCTTGTTTTTCATGTTGAGACTCATTCAGCGAGCTAGTTTTTGCTCCAGATTATCAACTTGAGATTACCTCCGATTTACAGCATTATCTGACATGATATTTCAGGAATGATGAGAAAAGTCTGCTATGATTAGACTTTGATATTTGTTGGCTGGCTGTTAGTACATGCTTAACCATTGTCTCATGTTTATATGTTGATCAACTACACATTGTTTCCTTTCTGACAAGAAATATGGTACATGTTTAATATGTCTTTTGATTCCTATGAATAACAAAGACTGGTATTTTTTCCTGTGAAAAAAAAAAGTAGTGAAGAGAGTAATTTCACTAAGTTATTCATAACATTCTTTATTGTCATTCAAAACTTTATATTTCTGGTCACTCGTTGTAATCGGACGTGGCATCCCTTAGTCACATTACTCCTGTGGAGTTGAAAAAGATGCAAAAGAAATGTTGTTCACGTCAGACTATTATAGTAAAATCGAGATATGAAAAAAAAACCATTTCAAATCTACACCATCAACGGTCACGTTGCTCCTCCGCAAGTTGATAAAGATATTGATGGAACATTGTACACATCAAAATAAATGAAGCATTTAAAATTATGAGTAGCCGTTGTATGATAACCACAATCTCGATCCTTAAAAGACATAATCAAAGGGACGATGAGCTTAGAGTTTGTTGTGTGCTTGCAGATTTCAAATCATGAGTATCCGTTGTATGATAACGACATTCTTGTTCCAAAAAGCCATAATCAAAGGGATGATGAGCTTGCAGATTTCAAATCATGAGTATTAGTTGTATGATAACGACATTCTTGATCCAAAAATCCATAATCAAAGGGACGATGAGCTTGCAGGTTCTCCCTTCCAAGGTTCTTCCCTCCTTGACTCTGAATCGAACAAGGCACTTCGTCTTATTTGTGATATGGCTGCAGTTTCTATTATCTGATTTCTCAAATTTATGCAATTATTGAGGGATTTGGCAATGACTTCCAATACAGGAGGACCATATTACCCGGCGATGATGATAAATGGGAGCTAACCAGAACCAACTCAACTTTCAGCCTTTCGGTGAATTACCAATTGGCGGTACTGAGATCTATCCCCATATGGTTGTGAATTACCTATTCATCTTGCCGACCCATTCGGCTTGTCTTTAAAACCTTTTTTGGTTGGTTTTAATTCTTGTGTTTATTTCTGATTATTTTTTCTGGGTTTCTTTTATCTTCAGGCACGCTGATTGCTTGAGTTTTAAGTTCGTCATAGTACGAAATTGAGGAACTGGTGGGTTTATGTTCAGACATTTTTTGAAATTTTGCAGACCAGGGAAGAACCGTCATATTACCAGGGAGTTTGAGAAGAAATATGAATGTGACTATAAAATTTATATTGGTTTTTATTTTATTAGAACCTATGTATACAGTGTCTTACGCAATAAATGGTATTTTGTAGGGAGGGTTTTGTTATTTTTTATTAAT
Source organism: Pseudotsuga menziesii (assembly GCA_001517045.1). NCBI lineage: Eukaryota > Viridiplantae > Streptophyta > Pinopsida > Pinales > Pinaceae > Pseudotsuga > Pseudotsuga menziesii. The sequence goes on from LPNX011218862.1 coordinate 583,972, forward strand.
CTTCTGCTATTTTTTTAAAGAGGGTTATGTTACTTTTTATTAGGCTATATGTAACGAAAACCTAAACTTAAAACCTAGTTTGTGCATGCTTAGATGTTATTTTCGGCATAGGGTTTTGTTATTTTTTATCGAAGGGAGACACTTAAGTCAAATTACGAGATATAAGAATTTGCATATCCAGTATAGAGAAGAGCATCAGAGCCACTGGTAGATCCGGATAGTATATCCAGTATAGAGAAGAGCGTCAGAGCGAGAGGTAGATCCAAAACCGGTTTATTATGTTTATGACCAAATTTTCTTAACCCAAAATACCTACTCATTTATCGCTATTTTGTTTATTATGTTTATGAATATAATTCACATGCTTATTAGCTTTAGATCTGTGCAGCCACTTGAGATTGGGTGCGGTTCGACCATTGGGTGCAGCCTTCTCTCCAAATTAAAGAATTACTCACTGAAACAGATGGACTCATGACATCACCATCCTCCAAGAACCATTTCCAACAGCATCCCATATGAGCAGAAATCCGGAAACGAAGACGTGTTGAAAGCATTGATTACTTTTAGAACATAGTAAGTGGCTTATAATCGCGTTAAGCACTCAAATATTAAATTTCAAGAAGAATTTTGTTGCCTGGCTTGTTTATAAAACCCTTTTAGGTTGGTTTGAATTCTGAAAACAATTTTGTGTTTGTTTTCTCATTATCTTTTTGGGTATGATCTTTTATGTATGAAATGGAGTAACTGGTGCGATATAAATAGGGTTTAGTTCTGTTTTGTCTCTTTGAGATTTGAATATATTAGATTGACTATCATAAATGTTGTGAATCAACGAAGACATCAGGGAGTAAAAGGTAATTTTTCCAATCTGTAACCAATGGATGCTTCCGAAGAGAAGAGGCAAAAGCAATAAAATTATTATCAGTTAAAGGGAGGTGGGAGAAGATGTATGTATCTTAAATCTTAACTTCTTTCAATATTTCCTCATCTTCTGTGTGCTGTGTGTGTGGGGTTGTGTGCTTGAGTATGGTATGGTCTGGTCTAGTGTCTCTATGAGTGTGTTGTCGAATTGATTCTTGTGTGGATCATCTACAGGAGTAAACAACATCAAGGGAAGGAGGATGATGATTTCTCTCACTGGTATGTTTTATTGTTATTTCTTCTTCTCTTTCCACTTATCTGAAATCTAATGCATAGCCTTTGTCTTGTTCAGATGTGAACCTCGATTAGTTGGAAGAAATCAATGAAGGAAAGAAGACGATCCTTCAATATGATTCGAGCCTTTTTGAAACCCTAATTCTGGAAGTAATTCGATCCTTTTGAAACTTTCTTTTTTAAATTCATTAAAAGAAATTATCTCTTCCTATTTAATTCAAATTCATGCATAGATTTATTTTTGTAAATTCATTAAAAAAAAAATATCTCTTCCTATTTAATTCAAATTCATGCATAGATTTCATGTTTATGTCAAATTTAAATTTTATTAAAAGTATTTTCTCTGTTCTGTTCAGATGCCAACGACCTTTGGTGAGAAGAGCTCGATGGAAGCCAAGCATTCGATAGGATTCGAACCTTTCTATTCTAATTCTAAATCCTTCTTGAATGAATCTAGCGACAGGTATGGCGGCTCTACTTGCTTTCTTTCTGAATAGTTGATGCCATCACAGTGTCAATGGCTCTGGTTATCGGACATATTTATTAAATTTCATTTTTCAGGTAAGTAGCGTAGAACCATTTCGATCATTTTCCAGTATTATTTGTAATCCGGAAAATGAAGAAGTGTTGAAAGAATTGCCCAGATATATTTAGAGTTATCCTATGTAACTTGGAATAGCAATTAGGGACAAATTTGTAAATTTCAGGCCGTATTTTGATTAGATAAATATGGCCGGAGTAACTAGGCGATTTAACGGCTCTTTACCCCATGTCCATTCTGGTTGGTTTGAATTGTAAAAACATTGTTGTGTTTATTTTGGGATTATCTTTGAGTTTATTTTATATTCTTTCTATTTTTTGAGTTTCTTTTATATCAATAAGCTAATTTCCCAAGGCTTAAGCTTTGTATCTTTCATCTTTATCTTTACAATTGGTTTTTCTTTGCAGAATATTTCGATGGCGTGTACCATGGATGAGGCGGTGGTGAAGAAGATTCCCATACAAGTACACGAAAAAGGCACCAGAGGTACCAACCCAACCTTATGGTCAAACCAACAGGCTTTTGTCATAAAAATATCACCACATGTTTTTTATGTCTTGCATTACCATTGCAGTGATTTTTTTCAAATGACTGGAAGATAAATATCTAAGTCACTTTTATTTTATAGGTTTTAATATATATATTCAAACAAAATTATCAGATGGATTTCTCCTTCTTAAAAAGGCATATAGGTTTTAATATATATATTCAAAATCCAAAGCTATTTCCAAATCCCCTATTCTCCCCTCAAATCCCCTATTATTTTTATTCTACTACAAAATTTATTCTCCCCAACTCGGCATTCTTTTCAAGGAGAAACATTTGATCTTATCAAATTTCTTGCAATTTCTCAATAACACTCTAATGTTTTTCATTATCTTTCATCAACGCTATGATGTTTTCCTCAACTCACTATTTTTCTTGGCCAACTCTGCATGGAGTGCTTCATTTTCTTGCACTCATTTTTATTTAGTTCCTGAATTTGCATTAAGTTCTCTTAATTTTAATTTAAAATGATTTATAACAATTTTATTAGATTATAAAGTTAAATTTTAGATATCAGTTGGAAGGAGATGGGCGTTCAAGGGTTTGGTTGCAGGTTGGTCGAAGTATTCTCGAGCTTCAGCTGGAATGGCCTCGGGCTTCTTACTTCTACCAGGCTCTGGCCGATTTGCTAATTGGTATCTCCCTTACTGTATTTCTGTTTTTTATCTGGTGTTTAGGGTTTACTGTGTTCGGCTTTTTCTAGTTTCGTTTGGCCAGCCCTCTTGCTCCGTTACCCTCCATCTCGTTTTTGTTTTGGTTTTGTTGGACTGCCTTATTCTTGCTATAGCTGCACCCGACAACTGGAGTCCATCCTCTCTCGAGGACTAGTACCTACCAGTATTAAAAAAGTGGGAACTTTCAATTTTGTCAGTTCGTTTCTTCTTTTTCGTTCATCGATTAGGGTGGCGAACTACATTTCTGGATATGTTATCCATTTGGTACAATGACATGTCCTTTTGATTTGCGTCTATCGAGAGGTGGTTTTTATGGGGTTTTGTCTATTTTTCACCACGCCATTTTGTCTCTTGGTCAGTAATCCTTAGGGATAGGTTTCTTTTTCCAGTGGTGACCCTGCTTTATTATAGCCCTAGCTAAATCTGGCGGTTGTTTTGTTACCCTAGCTATGATATAGAGATTGAATGATCTTTCATTGATTTATGGCTTCAGGGGTAGCCTTTTAACTGTCTGTAAGGTATAGGGTTTGTATGGAGGGTTATCCCTATCTCTTGCGCTACCTCCATATTGATATGGGTTTTTTACCTGGGTTTCTGATCCAGTGCTGTTAGGGTTTGCGCATTCATATTGTTATATAGGCGTCGCTTCTGTTTGGTTTTTGCTGGTCGTATCCATATTTGTGTGCCCAAATATGCACTCTGGACTGTAATGGCTTATGAGGTTTTATTATTATCTTTCATATGAATGCTTATTCGCTGATTACTATCTGGCCGATAATTGTATGTGATATACATGACTCTCTGGATTTTGTTAGTTGGGGATCGACTGTCTTTTATATTGTGTCGGTATTGATTTTGAGGACTACTCGCCCTGGTTAATATACGGATTTACTTGGGGTTTGATTGTCTGCTAGTGAATATTTATCCTTTTATGATGGTGATGTAATTGTATCTGGGGGTTCACATTTAGTATTTGTTTACATCTCTATCTATTTGAGGCTTGATTTGTTTATAAAGAGATGCTATTCTATTATCTGGTTTGAACTGGCATTCTGGTCTATCGGGATCTGCCTGCTATCCTTGATTATGATCCTATCTGTGTGATTATTCTATAAAGCTTTTGTATCAGAGCCCTTTAACTATTCATCTCTCTGCCGAGGTCTGATTTTGATATTTCTTGCTGTGATGGCTTGGTCTGATATACTATTGTATTGAAATAGTTGGTTATGGCATGTTATTTGCGGGTTTTGCCCTATTGATCGGGTTACTCTCTGGATATTTTTTGGCACAATCTAGGGTCTGATTACAGGTTTTGGGATTTCATCTGTCTTTATAAATTATTGGTTGCCTCTTTCTATGTTGTTGCGATATCTGAATTCATTGGCATAGTCGGCCTGATATTTTGTATGGGGATTGTATGCTATTGAGTGGAGTTTTATATTTGGTGGCTAGTATTTGCTTCTGGTTCACATGGATTTATCTGTCCTACTACTTTATATTTAATGTCGATATGATTATCTGATCTATATTCAGCCCTTTCCTCTATTGTATAGTCTGTTTAGTTCGAGGTGCTGTTCTATTTATCGGACTGGCTTTGATTTCTGGATTGTATCGTTTTGTTGGAATCTGCCTGTATTCCTCCTATTTATCTGTGCTATATCTGAGATCTCTCACTGATTTCTGTTTCAAAACCGTATATTTTCGTTTCCCAAATCCCGGGGATTGTACCAGTGGTCTGCTTTTTTATTGAGTTTTTTAGATTAGTTTTGGGGACTGTTTTTCTGGGTAGCTTACCCCTTGGTTCTGATGATGGAGACCCATGATGGGTCTCCTAACCCTAGTTTGGACCATATCCCTACCCGTTATCAAAGACGAAGGAAGGCAAAGGCATACAAAAGTTTGGAAGGTAAACTATGCTATGTGGCTGGTCGGGATATTTATTAGGATAGGGTGGAAGCTTTGAGTCACCAGGCATTAATTGGCAGGTTGGAATATGCCTCTATGGAGAAAAAATATTGGGTTTCTTGGGCTTCTGAGTATTGTAAACCTTTTCTAACCTATGTTCCTTCTATCGGCCTGTTGGTTAGGGGATGGATTGTATTTGTTTTCTTAGAGGAATCACATGCCTTTGAGGTATTAAGCCGTCTATGGAGGGTAGGAAATGGTTCTTTAGTGCTTGATCGTTGGTATGTAAACTTCGACCCAGTAAGGGAAAGAGTAAAAAAATTCCATCTATGGGCTATCCTCCCAGGACTTCCTTTCCCGCTCTGGAATCGTTCGCTTTTGGAGGGAGTTGGAAACACTATAGGCCGGTTTGTGGCTCTAGAAGATGATTTTATGAAAACTTTTGATAAAAGGAAGGCAAAAATTCTTGTTGAACTTGATATCACTAAAGGCCTACCTGCTGAAATTGAGATCCTTTGTCATGAGTGCTTGTTTATACAACACTTGGATTTTCAGGGTATACCCTTTAGGTGCAGTATTTGCAGAGAGACTGGCCATTTACACCGTGAATGTCCTTCCATTCGTAGAGGGGTTGTCAAATGATCTTTAAATGATACATTTATTAAATCCCCTATTTTATCTCCCTCACGGGATTGTTCTACTCTGGTTTAAAATGTCTCCTCTCATGGTCAGTTAAAAAATGCTATTTCTCTATATGGGGAAGTATCAGATCTCGACCTGGATATAATTGATTCAGTGATTAGTAGCAAAAAAGCTCCTTTTCCCTCTGACTTCACTCCCTCCCTTCCTCCCCCTAAGGAGCCTAACCGGTTGGATCCTCCCTTGTCAGACTCAATGATTCAGGAGCTTGTTCCTTGTCCCCCCTCAGCTCCAATACAATCTGGAGCTGCTTTTGATGCCTCAAACATTTATGTTCCCCCTTCTACCCCTTCATCAGACATCTCCCCTGTACCTCTATTTACTGAGGCTGACTTCCCCCCTCTTTCCACTTCTGGTCAGACTAGGCCCCTTTCTTCTAATTCACCCCCTATTAGCCCTGCAGTTTCTCCTTCCTTTGCCGATCCCTCTTTGAAAAAATCTTTAAGTATTTTCTCTGATAAGACACCTCTCTCCCCCTCGGTTCTCCCCCTAGATTCAACCTGCTTTGAGAATGTTACTATTAGGCGAAAGAAAAATTCATCTAAGCCCCCCCTTGAATCTACTGATTCTCTCCAGGCTCCTTACACTCCCCTTTCTGAGAGATTAAAATCTGCTAAGCATTCACATAATTCAACCTCCCATCGGGTCCTTAGAGCTTCGACCCCTGACTCTTCAGTTACCTAATGTGCATCCTTTCTCTGAATGTTCATGGCCTAGGGAGTCTGGCCAAGCAAAAAAGCCTCCATCATCTGCTGTCATCTCTCTCTCCTGATGTTGTCCTTTTACAAGAAACTATGACTAGTACTTATCCTGCTTTATATGTCTTTTCTAAGCTTTGCCCGGGCTGGGAGTTTTGTGCTCTGAGTTCAAATGGCCTCTCTAGAGGCATTCTCTCTGGCTAGAATCCTAAAATAATTAAATGCAAAGCCTTCCAAACTGTTGCTGGTATTCTGCTAAAAGCCTCGGTCAGGGGATCTTCCCTAAACCTCTCAATTATAAACTGATATGGTCCCTATCTTAATCATGCTACTTTCTGGGAAGATGCAGCTTCGGGAGGTTTTCTTTCTATGCCTAATCTCATCTGAGCAGGGGATCTAAATCTAACTTTAAATGCTTCAGAAATCTGGGGATCAAAAGCCCTTCCAGATCCTTTGGGTCCTTATTTTTCGAGTCTTTTCTCTAATCACAATTTAGTGGATGTTGCTCCTCCCTATGCGGGTCCGACTTGGAGGAATGGGAGGATGGGGGAAGAAGGTATTTCTAAAAGACTGGATCGTTTTTTGCTGTCAGAACAGCTGATCATCTCTCTGCCAAAGTATAGATCTTGGGTACACATAAGTGGGATTTCTGACCACTTTCCTATTGTCTTGGAGTGGATAGGCCAACAAAATCCCAGAGCTTATCCTTGTAAATTTAATCATACTTGGTTAGATAATGAATAATTTGTTCAAATGGTTCACTCTGAATGGTCTAATATACAACCGGACCCTTCTCGGGATGCCATGTATGATCTCTGCTACAAACTCTGCCTCCTAAAAGATAAGGTAAAATCTTGGACTAAAGTTGAAGCTATAAAAATGAAGGATAAGTCTGCTGCTTTGGAAGAGGAAATTAGCTCTCTTCTCCTTTCATCTGAGTCAACTATTCTCAACCATGAACAAAATCTTAAGCTGTGCTCTCTAAAAGAAGCTCTACAAAAATTGTTTGATCATGAAATTTCTTCTGCAAGACTTAAAAGCAGAATGACATGGGCTCTAAAGGGGGATGCTAATACCAAGTATTTCCATGCTGTGGCTACAGCTTGAAAAAATCAAAATGCTATCTGGAGTCTAAAAGATGAGATGGGTACAAGTGGGTATCTGATGATCAAAGTCTAAAAGCCCTGGGTATTAAACATTTTAAGACGATGTTTGAAGATGATAAGATGACAAATCTGGAATCTCAACTGAAGGTAATTCGTCTTTTTCCCACTTTTATCATCTTGGAGGATAAAGATTCCTTTTCTAGACCTATTTCTATTCAGGAAGTAGAAAGGGCTCTTAAACTATTTAAAAAAGATAAAGCTCCAGGGCTGGATGGTTGGCCAGTCGAGTTATTTTTGTTCTTTTTTGATCTTTTGGGTCCTCTCCTTGTCAATGTGGTGGAATCAGCAAGAACCTCAGGCAGAGTGGCTTCGGCTCTCAATTCTACCTTTCTAGCTCTTATCCCCAAGACAGATCTGCCTGTTACTTTCGCTGACTATCGTCTTATCTCCCTATGTAATCTCTGCTATAAACTGATTTCCAAAGTTGCAGCTTTGAGGCTTAAACCCTTTTTGGATGCTTCCATCTCTCCTCAACAATTTGGCTTTCTTAAAAATCGGCTGATCCAGGAACCCATTGCTATTACCCAGGAAGTCTTGCACTCAGTCAATTCCAAAAATAAATGTTCCCTCATACTCAAGCTGGATTTATCTAAAGCCTTTGACAGAGTTAATTGGACCTTCATTCATCTATTACTTATTCAAATTGGGGTTCCCCTTATTGGAGTTAATTGGATCCTGGGTTGCATTACTTCAGCCAATTTTGTTGTTCTAACTAATGGCTCGTCTTCCTCTTTTTTCCCTTCTTCGTGGGGTCTAAGGCAAGGATGCCCATTATCTCTGCTTTTATTCATTCTGGTCATAGAAGGGCTTAGTCTCTTGATTGAGGAAGCTAAGCGGATCGGAAAGGTTAAAGGCATAAAAATCTCATCAAAGCTCTCCCTCACCCATCTACTATTTGTAAATGATGTGATAAATTTTGGATTGGGCTCTGTTGAAGAATGGCTGTCCTTCAAAGGTATTCTGGAAATTTTCTGTGAGGCCTCAGGCATGTGTATTAATGTGAACAAATCTTGTTTTCTTCAAAAAGGTATTGATGAGACAATTCTCCAGAGAATTACAGGTATCCTTCCTTATAGGTCTGCAGATTTTCGGAATGGGTTTACTTATCTGGGATATTTCTTGAAACCAAATTGTTACTTGGTTAAAGACTGGCTATGTATGGTATCGAAATTTGAAAAGAAAATTTCTCATTGGACAAACATGTTTCTTTCCATGGGAGGTAGGCTTATACTTATCCGGGCTGTTCTTTCTAGCATGCCTGTATATTGGATGGATTTGGTCCCGATTCCATCTTCTATCTTAGATAAGCTTAGAAAATTAATATTTTCCTTTTATGGGGATCTTCTGAAAAGACTAAAAAATTTCATCTAGTGGATTGGCATCTTTTGGCTCGGCCCACTTCCCACGGTCGCTGGGGTATTAAGCACCTCCCTAGTTTCAGTCTTTCTTTGAGAATGAAATATTTTTGGATGGAAGTCAACAGCAAAGGCATCTGGAATCTTCTGATTACCACTAAATATATGAAAAATAATCCTTTTCATTTATGGCTTAGGGATAAGAATTTCAATTACTACAATGCATCTATTATCTGGAAGGGCTTCATTGCTGCCTTAAAATGGATTGGCAAAGGCATTTCCTGGCAAGTTGGTAATGGTGAATCCATTTGCCTGGGTGCTGATCCTATCGTGGGTATGGGATCCAATTTTACTCTACCTAGAGGATTGAGAGAATATTTAGAGGATTATGGCATTTGTTCCTTAGCTCAGGCTCGCAATCAGACTCCAAATGTCAAAGGTTACTGGTTCTCTGCTGAAGAGCTTGATCTTATTGGTGAGTGGAAGTTTATATGGGAAAATTATATTAGAGGTCTGGAATTTGGACGTATTCGGCTAACTGACCAAATTGATTCCCTAATTTGGACTCATCACAAGTATATTGGACCATTATCTGCTGCTGAAGGTTATTCTTGTATTATTTCAAATAGCTGTTCGGAATTAAATGACAAAGTTCTGAAAATTCTGTGGACATTGTCTATCCCACTGAAAATAAAATGTTTTACCTGGTTAATGATATTTCAAAAGATATTAACTTGGGAACAATTGCAGACTAGAGGATACAATGGACCCAGTCGTTGTATTCTCTGTGATAATAACCTGGAAAATATTCATCACTTATTTTTCTACTGCCCTTTCTCTGTCCGTTTATACTCTTATTTTGAGAAAAAATTCAGATGCTCTTTCCTCATCTACAGTTCTGTTCACTCCTATTTGGATTGTTGGTTCTCTAGTATTTCGAAATCTGCCCCTTATTTCTACCTGCCTCTGTTTATATTTTGGGGAATCTGGCTCACTAGAAACTTCAGCCTTTTTGAAAATAAAAAGCCTTCCCTCTCAGCATTGATTGCTAGAATTGAAAGCCTGCTAAATACTTTCCCTGTTCCTTTGAAAGTTCATAAATCTCGCATTATTGGTCCAGAACCAATTAAATGTTTCCCATGCGGATATTTTGATGGTGCTGCAGCAGAATATATTGAAGGATCAGGTTATGTTATTTATATAAATGATTATCATTATTTCATTTTTTCCATGGGCTGTAGTAGAAGCTCGAATACCAGAGCAGAATTATTGGCTTGCTGGGAAATTCTTAAAGTCAGCTTCCTGATGGGTATTCCTATATAGCTGATATATGGGGATTATTTGGTTATTATCTCATGGCTAAACAGAAATTCTACACTTGATGTGCCATCTCTGATGCACTGGTGTCATGACATTAGACTTTTGCTTCAAAGGGCCCCGCCAGTGACCTTTAGACATACATATCGTGAGCATAACATGCAGGCAGATGAACTCTCTAAACAAGGCATGAAGATGGATATGGGCCTTGTTTCTTTCTCAGAATATTTGGATGGATTGATTGTAAATCAAGGATTATTAAATCTCTTTTTAGAGTAGCTGAATATCTCTTTTATTTCAGCATTGGTTCCTGCTATTGATTGATTACTTCTTGCTGTTCCATGATGAGTCCTTCCTGCAAGCATGCAATGCTTTGATTTTGTATGTCTGAAGTTCATCTTCGATATATATTAGTATTTTCTGATCTGTATATCAGGGATGATGAGTAAAGTCTGCTATGATCAGACTTTTTCTTTTTGCTTTGGCTGCAGTTTATATCACTTAGTTGTTGTTGTTGGTATTGGGATCTGGCACTTATATTGCAGATTTGTATATGATATATTTGTTGCTCTGTATTGATATCTAATTTGGTAGATGCATGGTCTTGGGAACAGGATTCATCATTCTGATATTGTATAAGATGTCTTTTGATTCATATGAATAACAAAGACTGGTATTTTTTCCTCTGAAAAAGTTAAATTTTAGATAACCTGTAATATCTTATTTTTAATTTAAAATAACTTATAATAATTTAATTTTAATTTAAAATAACTTATAATAATTTAATAATTTTATTAGGTATAAAATTATATTTTAGATAACCCGCAACATCCTAATTTTAATTTAAAACAAGCGGAATAAGCAACAAAGTTGCTTAGTACCTGCCTCCTAAGAAGATATTGAAAATATATAGCAATAGGATAATTTTGCTATAAAAATATATGATAAAACAAATATAATTACAATTTGAAAGAAATTAAAACAAAAATGAATTAAAAAATGTCCATTTAAATACGATATAGGTTATTGCATTGTAGCATAAAACAAGCATATTCAAGCCTCCTTACATACTTCTAGTAATATTCTTGACTTATGTTATAAAAATATGCAAGTTTCTTTATAGACTAGCATAAATAGGAAATGAGAAATAATAGCTTATAAGACTATAAATTAATATCATTGTTGTGAGAATAGTTTATTTATATTTTATTATAAATTTATAATGTTATACAAATATGCAAGTTTTTTTTATAGACTAGCATAAATAGGAAATGAGAACTTATAAGACCATAAATTAATTTCATTGTTGTAAGAATAGTTTATTTATATTTTATTATAAATTTATAATTTAAATTTAAAATAAATTTAATTATTTTATATTGAAAAAAAATATTTTTTAGTTAAATATTTTTTTATACTTCAAAACAACCTAAACCGTAGTGATTTTTTCATAAACATATTTTCTACATATATGTATGTGATTTTTGATATACATACTTTCTCCATATACCTATATGGATAATATAGATATATGTATAACTTTTATGCCTAAATATAAATAATGTGATTCATTTTTAATATAATGAATTACACTTATATCGCAATAAGAGAGTGACAGTGACATTGCCGATTATTTTATATAATTAAAAGTTATAAAACAAGGCAGTGACATTGCAGATGATAGAGTGACAGTGACATTGCTAGTTATTTTATATAATTAAAAGTTATAAAACAAGGCAGTGACATTGCCAATGATAACTTTTGTTTATATTAATTATTCAGTTGAAAGTTCTGAAAACTTGAATAAACATGCCATATTAAATTTACATGATAAAACAATTCAAGCTGGTGGCCATGAGTCGATCTGTCCGCTCTCCGTTAATTTGAAACCCCTTCCTTATATTTTATTCTTTGAATGATAAATGCCAACCATCTTCACAAATACTAAAATTGTAGTTTGTGTACCAACGAGACCTGTACCCAACGCCAAAAAAATGGATATTCTCTCTCAATTTCCGAGGCCTGCGACATACCCGGTTTCTTCCATAGTCATCGATCCCTGCTAGAGATCAGGATTTATATTCTCGCGAAGGAAGTTTGAAGTTGGGATTTTTAGAAAATCTTCGTTCAGAGCAGTTAAATCACGTAATCTATTCGTTGGAACCCAAGTAGCTGCTACAGTCAAAGCGCCGGTACTCATTATGATGAGGATATTTGATGGCGGTAGCAGCCGAGCAAGAATGGCGCAAACTCAAACTCAAACATGCGTAGATTCATGGAAGATGAAACATTTTTCAAGGAGAAACTGCAGATTCAAGGGCGCAAACTCAAACTCAAACATGTGTAGATTCATGCAAGGAAATTACAGGAAAATTTCAGATCAAAGCAAAGGTTGAAGGAATGAGTATGAGATATTTGGAGAACAGATGGACGGCACAGTCCTTTGGGCCAACAACACTGGGCATTATCACATCACAAGAAGCAGATCAAGACCCACCCTTATTTATCCTCACACACATTTATATCATACGCCAACTAACAACCGATCGAAATCAACTCTCACCACACTGGTATATTTCTTGGTTAGCGATTGCGTACTCCAAACTTCTAAAAGGATAGGTGGTGACGAATTTCAATAGTTGGGGGAGGCAACACCGACTCTGGGTGTGTGAAGGGAAAAACCAAGAATTCATCCTAGTTTATAACCTTGGTCTGCTGGCTGCAGGGTCGAGGCCCAGGACTTATTGATGGTCTATCGACATGATGAGAATGTCGATCAAGAAGCCTAGGAACTCGATGACAGGGCACCTCAGCTCTTGCATGTTTTTGTGTAGAGAGAAAATGTCTATGTCGAGAATCCGGGGGGCGAACAGTCTGATTCCTCGAGATTTAGAGTGGAAAATAGCTTCAGACAGTCGAGCGCTTGGCTATCGGATGCAGCTGGATCGATTGCAGGGTGTTTCGACAGCGCGAGAAAGGAAGGGTTGCTGCTGTCTGAGGCCGACGAGGAGTCGAAACAGCTGCAATTTGCTCATCGTATTTTCGTGTCGGATGTCATGTCGCGGCATCGATGGAGCGACAGGAAGCCTTCGGATCTTTTGTTTCTGAGCTCCCAGATGATCACAACCGACAGCGGCCACATGGCCTTCGCAGATATTAAGCCGACATACGAATTGGAAATGAACAACAGTGAGTCAAAGAGACCCGGTGGGCGCCACGGTCCACACGGCAGCAACAGCGACAACGACAGGAGGCATGACAGATGGCAATGGGATATTTTTTTAATTTTATTATTATGATGTCATCTTGCCACATGTCAACTCAAATCCAGATACCAAATTCCAAAGTTGACATCATCTTCTATCCACCAATCAGTTGTTTACAAAAATAGCTTTTTAACAAAATAAAAAAAATATTTTACAACCCCCTAAGTCATACTTTGCAAAACAGGTTTTAATTCTTTATAACTGCCTCAAAAGACACCAACTAATACCAAAGTCAAAAGAGTTTGACTTGTGATCGATTACAATATACCTTTTTGAGGCAGGTATAATAACTTATAACAATTTTATTAGATATAAAATTATATTTTAGATAAAGTGCAGTATCCGCTAAAGTTCTTTTGGCCTAGACTGTGGTTCTATTTTTACCCTCATGTGCTAGTGTATGACTCCTTTAATTATTCCATTTGTTATAAGCCTATAAGCCTGTAAATTCTCTTATATCTCATCATCCTCGTGTTGGATGGATCTCAGAATTCAACTTTGCCTACTACCGAAATATTGAAATTCTATGACTATCTAACTTAGAATGTTTTATATATATATTTGTAAATTTATTTTATTTATATTAAAGATATTAGTTTTTTTAATTTAATATATATTTATTTTTTATAGTCAAAAATTTGTTGAATTATATATTTTAATCTAATAAATAAATTTAATATTTATTTTAATTTTATTATTTTTCATACTTTTATTGCTAGATTTTATAATTTTATCCCACTAATTTAAAAATGAACCTTTAATTTTTAGAATTATTTAGTTTACGAATTTTATGAATTTTTTTATGAGATGTAAAATGTAACTTCTTTTGTAATTAGTATTATGATGTTGGAATTTTTTTTGTCAATGCTATTTTTAATAATTTAAGTTTTTTCCCATGTTAAAATAGTTCTTCTTAATAATTAAGAGATTCTTGAAATAGTTTAGAGTTCAAGAAAATAATTACGAGTTTCTTGAAGTAAGTTAGAGTTCCATTTAATAGTTTAGTGTTTCTTCCAAGTTTCAAATTTTGCTATATTATAAATTGTTATCTTGGTTACTTTTGATAAAATGTTTTTTAATTTATTTTTATGGTTTTATATATATTTTTAATTGAAATATTTAAATTAGAATAAGATTGTATAAAATATTTGTTTTTATGAAAATTAAATTGTATACATTTTTCTATATAATTTGCATTAGTATGTTGACCATAGGGGTTCTATTGAAAGTCTTGTATAGAGTGTTTTCAAAGGACCATTTTGGGAAATTGCCTGGAAACAATCTCCTAACTCGATATCTTGACACATGTGCCTTTGTTGTAGATGGGAACTGGGACGCCATTGCGCTAGTAATAGGTGGAGGGAGGTAACTCCCAGAGAAGCCCTCCCAGTACGCTCCAAGTGGGTGGCCGACCATGTATACACAAGGTTTTTAAAGTGGTCTGACGAGGAAACCCCCTTTGTTGACACTCTATTCATGCAACCTAGGAGTTAGGATCTCTTCCCTTGGTAATTATAACTTTAACCTCCTCTAAACCTTAGCTACTTTAGCCACTCTCATCGAACCCATATAACTTGTAGCCACTGACTTTTGAAACATAATACTTATAAATCATACAACTTTCAACATACATCCTTGTAAATTTATATAACACCAAAATAAAATTATTATACCCACTTCAACCCATGTAATATAACACTTCAACATTTTTCTCTTTAACTCTTCTTCTCTTTCTTTCTCTCTCTCTACATCCCTAACCCCCAATCTTTCTCTCTCTCTAACCATAACCCTCTCTCTCTCTCTCTCTCTCTCTCTCTCTCTCTCTCTCTATATATATATAT
>LPNX011218867.1:0-39563 GCA_001517045.1 Pseudotsuga menziesii
ATACCTTGTTCAATTCATTAGGGATGAATACTTCGTTTCAGCTAAGGCTTTGAAAAACCTTGGCTGTTGACTGTGGTGTTGGGGTGAATACACTTGTTGATGATAGATGTCGCTGTCTTTGTACTACCCAATACAATGGCTTTCTCAAACCGTGCCTCTTCTTGTGTTAGCCATCAAGATATATTTAGTATACATATTTGCCTCTAAATTGGAGACTGAAGATAAATATAGATCTTCAGCTTATGTAGGCTAGGCTAGAATAAACTTCTTGAAGACACTGCAAAAAATAGCTGATGTATAGAATAGATGGTAGACTAAAACCCAATATCTTACCACACTAAAATACAAAAAATAATATTCTGAATTCTGTTTCAGAGCTCTGAGTTACAAACTGAAAATTTAATACCAAAATGGTGGTGTCTGATTTATTCCTTTACTACAACTCTGTTAAATGATGAAAGCACTGCAATTGTCTTTTGTGTTTTCTGGTGGTGTTTAATCTTAAATATTCCTTATTTATTTCTATGGATTATGGCTGACTAATTTGTTCTCTAAAATTTAGGGTCTACAGCTAAACCAACAGCAAGATGCTAGCGCTCAAGGTCCACTTCAAACAAAAGCTTACATTCCACCTGGAAAGGTATCTCCGTCTTATAATCAATTGAAGGTGCCTGTACCACTAGTTAACAATTCTACAGATTTCAACTTTTCTGGGCGTGGATACATATGCATTGAGAAACTGAAGCAAACTATACAAGCCAACAGATCCCCAATTAATGGTAATAGCAGTTCAGATGTGTTAAGTGAACAGAATTGGGGTCCTCGGATTAACAGGTTTAAGAACCAGTGGATATCTCCAACAGGTATCCCAAATACTGGAACAGAGCACGTGGTCGGAAATAATGAAGGTTATTATCCTGCCAGTGTGATGGATGAGTATAACCGCGCTGATTTTCCTACCAGTTATGATCATTGCAGATTTTTTGTAATAAAATCTTATAGTGAGGATGATGTCCACAAGAGTATTAAATACAGAGTATGTTTCAAATTCTAATCTCCGTCACATCATTTTGGAAAATAATGAAAATAAACCTGTAACAAACAGCAGAGATACCTGTAACTTTGTTGATCGCCTTAGTTAGCCGGGCACCCCCTAACCCTTATTACACTCCCCGGCGTTGGGACTACGAACTTCGGGCAGTGAGACAGCATCAGATCAGGCTTTGCATAGTCTTTTTTCCACCCCACCGAAATGGATTGGAAAATGCGGTGTAAGACCCTGTCCTCTGAAGCTGTTGAAGTTATATATTTAGGCAATGCCCGATAAATCTGGTTCAATTGAAATGGAAAGAAGCTCAGGCGAGAATAAAGGCAGGGCCTGATCTGATGTTCGGGGCCTGCGTTCAAATGCTCCTTCCCGCTGAACTCCCTCTGCATTAACGCGGGCAATCATAACCCAACCACTGAAATAAATGAAACGTCGAGGTTGGGGAGATGCTGGACGACGGCGGAGAGATCGCAAGGATCGCAGGAGGATGTGACGTGGATCGTACGCCATGATGGAGGATGCAGCGTGTGGATGGATGCCATGATGCATGGGATGGACTGTTATGCACGGGATGGCAACCGGCGCCGGAACCTGCCGGAGTAAGTACACTCGAGAGGGAAGATTGCTCCCGAGTTAGCCTACTTCGAGGCAAATATCGAGGCGCGTAAAGATGCGCCGTTGGATTTGATACGACGTTGAGTCAGTTGCCTCGAAGACCGAGAATTCTCTATAATGCATAAGACTCGCTTGAGCGGGCCTTGTTAATTAAAGAGTTTATTTTTTCAGGTTTTGGGATGACGGAGGAAGCAAGTTTCGGGATGATGGAGGAAGGAGGGGCTTCACTTAAACGTTACGACAGCCAGAGCCATAGACGGTCGGAGTATAGCACTTGGAAAACCAAAAATGATGAATTTTGGCCAAGCAAATCTCAAGCGCCTGGAGATCAAACTTCCTGGACACGGCAATCTTCTCCTACTATTAGTCCACGGTCATGGAGACCGCCATTCTGCAGACGACAACCTTCCTCTAGTGAGGATTTTCAATCATGGAGACGCCCATCTTCTTTTAATAAGGAGAAACTGCGTAATGTGGGCCATAATTCTGATCCCGCGCCTCATACACAAGCCTGTCCAGAAGTGCAGTCGCGTGTGACGGCATCTGCTATGAAGCGGGGTAAGCTTTTATCTTTGGATTTGAAGGAAGGCTACGGCTTCCTTTCTCCACTTGGAACAGCAGCTCCATCAAAGAACGTATATTTAGATTTGTAGGCACGTCCAGCGTAGAGACGGGCATGCTCCAGCTGGAAGAAGGAGATGTATTTGAATTTGTATCCAATGAATCACCAGACAGGCCGAGAGCAATTTATGCCTGCCTAGTTGAATGCAATCCAAGGTGTCCGAAAGCTTTATTTTCTTACTTGGATACACTTTTGAGCCTTTGCCAAGCAAGCACCAGAAGCAATGTTTTTCTGCAGGTATTAAATTTTCAGAAGCTCCCATTTGACCTTGTACACTCCGTATTAGAGTTAGTTAACATTCTCTCTCATCACGACGAGGCAGAGTTATATGGTGCGAGGTTGAAGCAGTTTCATAGGCTTTTCTGTGGTACTGCTTTATTACATTCGTCTCTGAAAGAGTATGGTGAAAAGCTATTCAACTCAGCTTCAACAGAAAAGCTTCTCAAGGAGTTCTTGATGTGTCTGGCAGAACACTGTCCTGAAACAGTTTCTGATGTTTTGCCATTGTTGAACAATGTGGTGCTTCGAACAAAGAGTGGAGAAAATAGTGATTGCCACTGTCAGTTCCTTCTGGGTATGCTCGCCGCTCACGCCGGCATTGCAGTTTCCGCAACGAACGCTAATCTTCCGTGAAATAAAACGGCGCTGGTGCCTGAAATTACAGATTGCCGAACATCTGAGATGGATTCGGATTCGAAAAATTGCTTGAAGGGGCTCCCTTGTGTTAAGAAGAAGGGAAGCTACGGGTCTATTGATAATTACATGGACACTTATTTTCGATTGTTCCAGGAGGACTGCTTTTGGGGTCTCAGAAAGGGCATCTCAGACCTGAGGAAGAAGTCGTTGCGCGATATGAGGGTTTGGACTAATGGTATGGTATTGTTTTGGGTGTCAATTTCGGTGGAAGTTATTCCGGCATAACCGTGGCAATACAAGTTGATGGACTTTAGGATAACACGCCTCCGATGTCAGGAAACCTTCTGTGTATGTCTGACGATGGAGGGAATTTTGATTCCCCAATTTAGTTGATGGACTTGAGGATAACACGCCTCCGATGTCGGGAAACCTTCTGTGTATGTCTGACGATGGAGGGAATTTTGATTCCCCAATTTTGGGCGTTGTGGCTCATTGTGAAGAGTTAAATAAAACGCTCCATCGTCAAAAGTCAAATAAAAGTTGGTTATCTTTACAGGGATTATGGATGGAAGAGGCGGCACTGAGATCGAAGCAATTGGTCGACTTTTCATGGCCAGATCTAATATTGTCGTAGCTGAAAGCCCTACATTTTACAAGGCCTATCATCCCGTTTTAAAAGCCTTGCAAGAGAAGGATATGGAGGATTTCCCCTTTATTGAAGAGCTGGTTTACGCTGAATGGCCAAATAGCCCATCAGATTACCTCGGACCCTCGACTTCTCTGAACTGGAAGTGTATATTTAACGAGGAGGAAGAATGCTCCACAGAGGAAAATATAAGCTCGAAAGTGATCTTGGAGATGGAACTGACAACCGGGGTCGCGACTTCCAGTGTCTCCGGTTATTATGTACCAAATGCCTTGAGAGGACCAGTCCATGCACTAGACGATTTGCTAAAATCTGGGCATAAAACTAGCCTGGATGGCAGTCAAATTGAGGCAATCAAGCTTTCTCTGAGCAATCGTCTTGTTTTGATTCAAGGACCTCCGGGAACAGGTATCAAATAGGGATTTTTAAGCCTCTTGGATTTGCTCACTACGTGGCTGCAGCATAAATATAGCTTTACAATAATTAACTCCCGCCACTGATAAATTTAATTGACTTCTTTGGCATTTATGCAATCTATGTTGTTTTTAACAATTCTCTCATTTATCGTTTTCCCATTTCTCTGATATAACGATAAAGCGTACTTATGCTTGGCACTGGTATGTGTCAGTATGCATGGTTTTTATGTTTTTTTTTTAATGATGTGGCTCTGGACTACACAGGAAAACCTTACATGGGCGTGAAGATATTGGAGCTCATATTGACTGCAGATACTTTGCCTTCTGGTCCTATATTGGTATTAACCTATAAAAATCATGGTTTGGATAAGTTTTTATTGTCTTGCTTGAAATTCTGTCCTGACCTGGTGAGGGTAGGAGGCAGAAGTGAAGCATCTGGATTGATTGCCAATAATTTGGCTTCGCATATGGGAAGAACAAGCGCATATCATTCTGATTGGCTAGAATGTAAACTAGAGCTGGAAGAATTGCAAACAAATATAAGAATAGCTTTGATAAAGCTGCTAAAAAGCAACGTTTTCAACGCAGACTCCGTTATCGATCACATGCCTGATAAGCAAGTGAGACAATTGCTTTGTAAGACTGAGTTTGGTAAAGACCTCCTCGGGCATATTCCAGAAGAAATCTCCCTTCAAGAATATATTCGAGGCGATATATTCAAGACTATCGTGACCTCGCTACGTGAAATTCTCTCTAACAGAATTAGGGAGTGGATGCCTAAGACAGAGACGTTCGAACAGGCAGAAAACTCTTTCTCTGTTAATAAGCCACTGCAAATAATGGACAAGACTGGGTACACTAATAACTGTGATATTCTATCCGAAGACGTTGACAGAACAATTGATTTGGAAGAGTTCGAGGAAGAGACGTCCGTTCAAAGTAAACATGAAATTAGACATCAGTCGTGGTTAGAAACTAACAACTTCTTTTCTTGCAGAAGGGAGGCAAATGATAACTTGTCTTCTGGTGGGGTTTGTAGAATACATACTATACATTTAAGCTTTCAAAACTCCTATAGATGAACTCCTAATTAGAAAATTGAATATTTGAAGCCTTAGTTGTTTTGTCGTTGCAGATAGATTTGAAAACATATCAGTGGTTGCTACACGAGTATCCATGGGATTTAAATCAACACCATCGGGTATTATTAGTACATCTGATCAAGCAAGCCAATTATGAAAGGGCTTTACAAAATTTGGCAGATGAAAAGAAGAAATACGCTGCAATATGCGACGTGATGAAGGAGACCCAACAGCTTCGGCAGCTGGAAGTGCTTCGGGAGTCACGGATTGTGGGGATGACAACCACTGTGTAAGTTTTCGTAGCCCTTTAACTTTGAAGAAGGATTGAAAGGATGGTACTAATTTTTTAGTTTTCACCAAGCGTCGCAGGGAGCAGCATTGTATATCGACGTTCTTAAAAAGCTTAGACCGTCAATTGTTTTTGTTGAAGAAGCTTCAGAGATTTTGGAACCTCAATTGCTGGCTGTGCTTGAACCTACCGTTCAACATCTAATTTTGTTTGGTGATCAGCATCAGTTATCTCCCCGTGTAGCCTGCAATGAACTTGAGCGCTGGTATGTATGGGACTTTCCAGTCCGGGTTCCAATTATACTTCGCTTCAAGGTTTTAATATCCTATGAAAAGTGTTCTAATTCAAAGTATTCCAAATCTACTGACATAAAACTGATGTAAGGTTTTGTGTACAGAGACATTAACACGTTGACCAACAATAAAAACTGTCTTAATAACTGTGGGTCAAGGGGGAGGCAAGGCAGATATATATAACCACACATGATAACAATAAACAAACACATACACCAGAGACACTCGGAGCTACAACTCAACTACAAATACTCTGTATTTACTAGCCTTAAAACAAACTCATGACATGCTCTTCTTAATACTCTACGCGTCAATTCTAGACGCTTTCTTGCTTGAGAGAATGCGCCCTCTAGAGGCTTCTGCACTGTCCAATAATCCTTCGGAGGTAACTTGTTGAGTAATAAGTTTCTAGCTACCAAACCTGACATTGACATATGGAGGAATTAAATTACCTATCAACACTCCCCTTAATTTCGATCATAATCTCCTACAACACTTACAGATTTTTCACTAAAACTAATAATAAAAACATTCAACTAATCATGCTTAAGCAATGCCTCCATAGGCCGCTCACAAATTTCAAAATTTTAGTGATACTAATGCTGGATGGTCTCAGTTTAATTAAAAATAATTCACAAAGAACTTTAATAATTTTTCTCTTGGAACTCCACACTTTATATTCATAAATCCTTACACTATTCTTCATATTCACTCTTTTATTCAACATGCTATTTTTTTTATTCTAATATTCTTCATATTCACTCTTTTATTCAACATAGTGTATTTTTATTTCTTCATATTCACTCTTTTATTAACATGAGCATTTTTTTTATATCTTTTATTTTTCATATTCACTCTTTTATTCAACATAGTATTCTTTTTTATTTCCACTCTTTTATAAACATCAGTACTTTTTTTTAATTTCTTTTCTTTAGTCTGTTAATGTCTCAATAACCTTTTCTTGAACTGAGTGTTCTTTGTCCTCGACTCTGTCTTCTTTTATAACTGAGATTGTCTACGCGTTTTCTGATATGATTTCTACAGAAGTCATCAAGTACTGATCTTCTTCATAAGAAATTTTAACTTAGCAATTAAAAAACATTAAAAAATCATATTCAATGTCTTCTGCATTTTTTTTAATGAGATCTGCATTATGGTATTTTTCTTCTTCGTGAATTGGTTCAACAACATCAACTCATTCACATGTTTGATAACTATTTGTTTATTTAATACATTCTCTTCTCATTCACATGTTTGATAGCTATTTGTTTATTTAATACTTTCTCTTCTGTAGAATATTCTTGATCATATTTCGGCTTCAAAAGCCATTGCTGTATTAAAATAAAAAAGTATAATCCATCATTCTAGTTACTTACGTTTTTGTTTCTTGGCTCATAGCCATTACTGTATTAAAAAAAAAGTATAATCCATCATTCTAGTTACTTACGTTTTTGTTTTCTTGGCTCATACTGTTTGTTAGTTTCTACACAACACAATTCCATTTGTTAGTTTCTACACAACACAATTCCATTAGAGTGTATTTTCTTGTCAACTTTTGCAGCTTCTCTATTGCTGTCATCACCTGCACAATTAGTTAAAATAGCAGTTTCCTTCTATACTTTTTCTTCATCCCTTGCAAAGGTTACATTTTTCACATATGTCTTTACTATTGAAATAGCAGTAATTTCAGTTTTACCATTTAGTGAAGTAACAGGACACTTCCAAACAGGGCTAGTGCCTTATATTCTAGGGGTGATACTTTCCCTAATACTTGTTGGGCACCAAAATTTTTATGTCCGCAAATCTGGATACTTTCCACTTAGTGTAGGACAACTGGGAGGATCGTGACATGATTTCTGAGCATGTGTCCTGTCAAAAAGGTATAGAGGAGGAGGATAGAGGAAAGAGCTACATACAGTAATGTTAATTTTGACATGGAGGGGTAGGAGGAATATTGATAGTGGTTAGTACCATTGATGAGGTATGATATTCTTCTCTGTGACTATTTAGTATATTCATTTTGTATCTAGTAGTACAGTAGATACCAGACTTAGTACTAAGTATATCTACTCTATTTTGTATTTGCTTGTGACATTTTCTAGATATTTATGTAATACATTTTAATTTTTGTGCTTTAATCAGAAATATCAAATATACAGTTTATGGTTCAAAGTTCATAATTCAATGATAATTTTATTATTGATTTATCATTATCTAATTCCAATTAAATGATATTATAATTAATATACATTATATATACTTCTAATTTTAAATATCAAAATTCAATTGAATGATAAATATCAAAATTCCAATTGAATGATAAATAATGTATATTGTTTGCTTCCTAATTTTAAGAAAATTGTAGATTTTTATGCATTTTTTTAATATATATATAACGTGTCCCCTTTTCTATTTTCTAGGTGGTTGTGTCTCGTTGTGTTGTCCTAGTGTCATGTGACATCCATTTCACAATCATCATTTTACTCTGCAACATTAAAGATTGTTCCTAATTCTTTATAAATTCATCAAGTTCTTCTACATTGCTGCAATCTTTCATATTTTCTACAACATGTTTGTTGCTTACCTTGTCAATCTCGAGAGTCGACGTTGTCTTCAATTTCAACTTTGTTTTCAATTCCACAGCACTTACCGGGCTGCCTTTATTTACACATTTTTCTAATTCAGTTATAGCTTCATAAATTAGAACAACATTGCATTTCACCTTTTCATTTGAAGCAGCAATATCACTGCATTCTCCTTATATTGTACCTGCAAATACACAATCATTATATTCATTTAAAATGTGATTTTTCAGCCTTTTCATGCCTGTCCTCTTCAATGAAATGTTCAATATTGATTAGGGTTGTTACTGATGCCCCCTCATCTTCAAATTATTTTAATCTTTGTTTTTCAGCTTTTGTTTTTCAATATTGATCAGGCCTGTTACTACTCTCCCTCTATCTTTTAATCTTTGTATGAGTTGCTGCTCAATTTCAACTTCAGCTTTTGGTTCTGACATACATGCGATGTTTTTGGACTCTATTTCATCTTCATATTCCAGAAGCTCTTCTTCTTATCATGATATATATCAACTTACAATCTCTTACCTTCTGAAATTTGATCCCTGTTTCTTGGGCTATCTCAGCTTTTATCCATTCAAGATTGTTAAGAAATATTCTCAATACTTTACAGTTGTCTCTATTTCCAGAAATTTAACTGCCTTATTATAACCTATTTCTTCTTTTAATTCTCTGATCTTCAGGTCAAGCATCTTAAAGATTTGCTCTTAGCCTCTTCACGGTTGTTTCACCCCATTGCAAATGTATAGGGCTCCTGTACTCTTAGAACTCAACCCTCTGGTTCACTTTTGTCAGTAACGGAGTGTTCTTCCCATCAAGTCAAATTTTGTTGCTGAGCTTCTGCTTGTCTTTTTCATACCGCATGCTAAACTTTAGCTTGAATATATATTATACAGCAAGGGCATATAGTCGTTTGTAATCCAAAGGTAGAAACGAAAGGCCCTTGAATCTTCAAACCCATAACTTTTAAGTTAGGAGACTAAAATACAGATAAACCAAAGCTGCTCCCAAATTCGTTCTTCGCGATAATACCTGGTGCCAAACGGGGGAAATGCTTGCCCTCCTCAATCTTCGTAGCTCCAGCCCCCTCCACAATTATTTTCCATTCATTTATCAACATTCTCCACACTTCTTTTCTATTTTTATTTATCATACATTTTGCATTTTCCATCATGTATGATAATTGTTCCCTTTTTTTTTAATCTTTTGAACTACGGGCCCTTTCTTTTAATAACATCGCCCATGGTTTTGAAAATTAAGAAAGAAAAAAAAAACTCTTAAAGACTTGTGTAGGCCATGGGCTTTACCCTTTTGCAACCTAACTTAACTCTTATCATGGAGTCATGTAAACGAAATAAACCAAAAACAACCAGGACCGTCGGATCAGTGAGATGGAGGATGGAGGGTTGAAGTAAATTCTGCTCTTTAAATGTTTCTGAACTTTACCACATCTCATGGAACCCGAAATGAGTTTAGAACGGAGCTGTCTAACTAGGGACACTTTTTGACTTTCAGGCTGATTTTCTGTTGGAATCCAGAGAATTTAATCTACAAAATCTGTAATTTATGTTGTTTGTTAGGTGATTTTAAGTTCAGAAATGAAATCGTGTGACAGAAAAACACCCAAACACCCACACTCTGTAAGATCTAGTAGTATTTTTGAACATTTTGAAAATTCCGTGAAGATTCACGGCAAAAAACTGATAAAAACTAGCCGAAAACAGAGGTCAAAAAGTCCCCTCTTTAGACAACTCTGTTTAGAACAACTCAACTTGGTGATTTATGGAATTCTGGGTCACACACTTGTTTACGAACATCATCTCTAGCCACGAGCTGAAATGGATTTTGACTGTTGATTTTCTCTTCACGATCTGGGTCGCCCATTTGTCTTTGCCTGGTAGCTTCGGCTCTTCTAGGAATATTGGCTCCTCCTTTGATTTCTCCTTTACACAACAACTGGCCCTCGTTTATCACGCTGTGGCCTCTCCAGTCTCCAGCCACCTTCTCCTTTCTTCCTGCCCCATAATCTTCAGACGCTTAATGGACACCTTCTTTTGTTGAAGAGTGTAATCTTTATGGTCAAATGCAACATTAGTTACTTAGTTGAGTAGTTGATTTGGTCACCTTATCTTGATTAGTGATTTATAGTATTTTTTGGCCCATAATATTGGCCCGTGGTATTGTTGTTATGTAATCTTCTATATGTTGCTGCTTGATAATGAGAAGGAAATCAATATGCTCTTTGTGTGTTACACCATTTTTTGCTTTATCTATGTTTCTTAATCTTTAACATGGTATTAGAGTGTATGGCCTCAGCCATTTATGGGGTAAGCCTTTTCACATAGTGGAAAGCATAGACACAAACACAGAGATCACGATTGGAGTCGGAACACAACAACGTGGAGAAATCGGGCATATTATTTTTTCCTCTTTTGGAGGCCAACACACCTTGTCCCTATCTGGAATTGTGGTACCTCAGGGAGCACCACACTTTTTATTTACACAAAGTGTGGTGCCACCACACTTTTTACACAGACAGAGTGCAGTGCCACCACTCTTTTTATTCATACAAAGTGTCATGCCACCACACTTCTTTTTCACAAAAGGTGCGGTACCAACGGGTGCCACCGCATCTTTTATACATAAAAAGTGCGGTGCCACCGCCTTTTTCACATAGCCAAAGTGCGGTGATCCGGGGTCACTTACACGAATTCTTTGGTACCGCCCTGTGCTAGCTATACAAGTTGCGGTGCCTGTTTTATACAGTTTAAAAAAAACAAGAGGGAGATCTCTAGTTAGTCATACCAGCATGGCTACTACCAACACCAACAGTTTGAAGCAGATATCAGGATTGACCCGTATTGATCGGTACCAACTATGAGTTTTGGTGTATGAAGATGAAGATGTTTCTCCAGCTCAACAAATGTTGGGATATGGTTGAAACTGAGTTCATAGAACCTGATACAAATGCTTTGGACGCAATGAGCAATGCCCAAAAGAATGCCTTAGAAGCTCGTCGAGATAGAGGTCTCATAGCCAAATGGCTGATCCAAAGTTGCATCGAGGAGTCTATTTCCCTGCGGATCTCAGGAGCCATCAATGTCCACCAAGCTTGGAATCTGCTCGCATCCGCCTACAAGGGAACAGACCAAGTAAAAACGGTAAGATTGCAAACCCTTCAACTTCATTTTGAAAGTTTGAAAATGAAGGAAACAGAAACTGTAGATTAGTTTATGACTAGGGTTTCGGGTATTGTAACCCAATTTCAAACTTATGGCGAACCTCTAGAACAGAAGATAGTTGTTCAGAAGATTCTAAGGTGTCTCACCAAGAAATTTGTTATGGTAGTGATTGCCATAGAAGAAGCAAAAGATCTGTCTCAGTTCATCGTAGAAGAATTGATTGGATCCCTTTTATCTCATGAAGCTCGACTCAATTAAGAAGAAGAGTTGCTGACCAATGCTTTCAACTCTCAAGCTTCCCTTAGCAAAGGTCGAGGCAGAGGAGAACGAGGTAGAGGAAGAAGAGGTTGAGGGTCTCCTCATACATAGGACATAACTAGTCAAAAACATTCAGATCACTCAGAGCACTCTCACGACTCTCAAGATCAAAGGGGAAGAGGCAAGATATGGACTAATAAGTCCAATACTCAATGTAACTACAAGAAGTATGGCCACTATGAACAAGAATGCAGAAAGAAGCAAGCAAAACTAGAGTAGTGGCAGAGCTAATGTCTCTAAATATGAAGGCTCGTCAAAAGTGATGAACCTGTCTTATCAAAAAATTGAAGAATGTTAGATTTTATCAATTAGACAATATGATCTTAGGATCTTATTTGAGAGAAAAACATGAACAACAATCAATCACAAAAGACAATAGACACAGATTTTCCTCGAGGAAACCATAAAGGAGAAAACCTTGCAACTTCCTCAGAGATAGAATGAGCACTAATGGCAGCAGTAAAACCCAAAGACAAAAGGATGATCTCCAATAGTTGTTCTCTCTCTCACTTGAACGAGCTTCTTCTCTCTCACCTATGCGCTTTATCTGGGTGAGTGTGTGTCTCAAATAGAGAGGCTCACTCTCTATTTATACTAATTTTCGACTTGACAATTACTTACCAGGGTCGACTTCTCTAGGAGAGTCGAATAACCCTATTGCCCCAAAACTGTGGGGACTTTGCCCCCCGATCAACTAGGAGGGTTAACCTCTATGACTTTACATGACTTGATTACATTAATGATTCTCCTGATAGGAACATCGGGGACCAATGAAATACAATATATAAAATATACAAGTGAATACATTCCGAAGTTACTAATGCATCAACACTCCCTTTTAACTGGGAAGGTATTCTCTTAACACAATTCATCAGTACAAGTCTTCATCACTGTATCATCATCAAAGCTGGATCATCATTGGATCATAATCATCATCACTGCTTTCGCTATCTCGATCAAATGGTGCTATCTCTCAATTCTACTCATCATAGGAAGTTCTATAGAGCCAGCCATTTTTCATGTTGGTTGTAGGCCTAACCTCCAGGTAGGTCTTCATCTTCTTTAGCGCTTATATTCGACCATGGGAGGCCCAGCCTGCCACCATGTTGGAAAGGCCCGCCTAGCACTTATAACTGACCATGAGAGGAACACATCCATCATCCATGTCAAAATGGCACGCCCAACACTCACATCTGACCATGGGAGGCCCAGCCTCCCATCATGTTGGAAAGGCTCAGCACTTATATTTGACCATGGGAGGCCTGCCTGCCACCATGTCAGAAAGGCTCTGCACTCACATCTGACCATGGGAGGCCCAGCCTCCCATCATGTCAAAAAGGCCCAGCACTCACATCTAACCATGGGAGGCTCGGCCTGCCACCATGTCGGAAAGGCTCAACACTTATATTTGGCCATGGGAGGCTCGACCTGCCACCATGTCAGAAAGGTTCTGCACTTACATCTGACCATGGGAGGCCCGGCCTGCCACCATGTCAGAAAGGCTCTGCACTTACATCTGACCATGGGAGGCTCAGCTTGCCACCATGTCAGAATGGCTCTGCACTTACATCTGACCATGGGAATCCCAGCCTGCCACCATGTCAGAAAGGCACACGAACTCATCACTTTACCTTGGAATAAACCTTGATCTAGAGAACACCAAGCTTCTCCTTGAATTACTCAAACTTCACTCTGGATAATGGCTTGGTCAACACATTAGCTATCTGCTCATACATTGCAACATATTGGAGCTTCACTGCTCCTCTCTGCACCATATCCTTCGACTTGTCATGGAACACCGAGTTCTTCAACAACTTCACACAACTTTGGCTATCGCAATATATACAAGTAGCATCTAACTGGAGATCAAACAAATCAGATAGTAACTTCCTCAGCCACACTGCCTCACAACTATCCGAACAGGCAGCGACATATTTTGCTTCGGCTGTACTTAGTGCCACACAGGACTGCTTCCTGCTAAACCAAGATATCACACCTGATCCCATATTGAAGCAGCACCTCGAAGTGCTCTTCCTATCAATGGCACTGCCTACCCAATTTGAATCCACATAGCCTTCTAGGTTAATCTTTTGATTTGCCTCATACTTGAGCCCAAAGTCAATTGTACCCTTCAGGTACCTCAGAATATGCTTTGCAACAATTAGGTGAACATGTCTAGGATCCATCAGGAACTAGCTCAATGTGTTCACAGCAAAGCAAATATCTGGTCTTGTATTTGTCAGGTACATCACGGACACAATCATCTGACGATACATCGTAGCATCAATCGAATCTGATGAAGCATCACTCAATAGCTTCAGGTTCGATGCCATAGGTGTGGTTATGTCCTTGCAATCCATCATCTCGAACCTCTTTAAGATCTCTACTACATACTTCCCTTGTCCTAGGGAGATTCCATCTGTATTCTGCCACACCTTCATGCTTAGAAAGTAGTGCATCATACCCAAGTCTTTCATCTCGAACTCAGCAGCAAGCTTTCTCTTCATATTAGCAATCAACTTATCCTCACCTGTTACAAACATGTCATCTACATACAGTAAGAGTATCACTGGGTTTCCTTCTTCAACCTTGTAGTAAAGGTTGGAATCCGCTTTACTCTTGGTAAAACCCAAACTAGTCAAGACGTTGTCAATCCTGTCGTACCATGCCCTGGGTGCCTGTTTCAAACCGTACAGGGATTTCTTCAATTTACACACATGAGTTTCCCTGTCATGTGTCTCAAAACTGAGTGGTTGCTCCACATACACTTCCTCTTCCACTACATTCAAGAAAGCAGTCTTGACATCCATCTGGTGTATTTTCCATTTTATTATTGCAGCCAGAGCAAGTACTGATCTGATGGAAGTGTATCTGGCTACAGGTTCAAAAGTTTCTTCATAATCTATTCCTTCTTTCTGGGAGAAGCCACGAGCCACAAATCTTGCTTTATATTTCTCTATGCTGTCATCTGCAGCATGCATCTTGCTTTATATTTCTCTATGCTGTCATCTGCAGCATGCTTGATCTTGAAGATCCACTTGGAAGTTACAACAGACTTTCCCTCTGGTCTTGGGACAACATCCCAGACATCATTCTTCATGATCGACTGGTACTCTTCGATCATAGCATCCTTCCATTCTTTCTTCTTTGTCGCTTCTTCATAGTTGGAAGGTTCTTTATCAATGATGTCACATAATAGGGCTACATATCTGGAGTAGGACCTCGTTTTTTTCCTCTCTCTGTGCATTTATTCTGGAGCCCCATATCTTTCTGCACCTTGGATAGCTTTTCGTACCCATGCAGATTTCCTCTTGTGAGGATTCTTCTCTTGGGGTGGATCTACAGGTTACTGGGGTTCTATTTCTTGATCTTCTTCTTGAGTTGCATCGTTCATAGTTGTATCTTGAATCTTGGGTACTTTTGTTTCTTCAGGGTCTTCAACAGGTCTCTTTCTGTATTTGATGTAAGCTGAGTCTTCGTCAAATGTTACGTCTTTGCTGATGTAGATCTTCTTGAATCCTGGGAAGTATATTCTGTAAGCCTTTGAGCTTTCACTATATCCCACAAATATACCCTTTTTCCTTGAAGGATCTAACTTCGTCCTTTTTTATTTTGGAAGGTGTATGTACACTGGACAGCCAAATATTCTGAGATGACTGACTTCTGGTTTCTTGCCGGAGAAGACTTTTTTAGGTGTCTTGTTCTCAAGTACTCTATGCAAAGTATGATTATGTACATACACAACTGTCCTAGCAGCTTCTGCTCATAGATGCATGGGAAGATTTTGATCATGAAGCATTGCCCTTGCAGCTTTTATGATCGTTCTATTTTTCTTTTCTGCAACCCCATTATGTTGTGGATTATATGGAGTGGTCAACTCCCTCTTAATCCTTGAACCTCTGCATAATTCTTTGAATTCATTTGATGTGAATTTTACGCCATTGTCTGATCGAAAGGTCTTGATTTTCTTTTTCGTGTGGTTCTCGATCAAGGCTTTGAATTCTTTGAACTTGTTGAATACTTCATCTTTGTTTTTCAAGAAGTATATCTATGTCTTCCTAGAAAAATAATCAATGAAAGAAACATAGTATACATACCCACTCAATGAACTAGATGACATCGGACCGCATACATCGGAGTTGATGATTTCCAAGATTCCTTTTGCCTTGCTCTCGCTACTTGGATATATCTTATTTGTGTTCTTTCCTTTCACACATCCTTTACAAACACATGCATGCTTTGCCTGTATTTTTGGAAGACCTTCAACAACTTTGCTTGCAAGGGTGCACATGTGCAAGCCTTCTATGCCAAAGTTCATTTGGCTCTACTGAGTCATGGACCAGGGCTTGTTCTGGTTGGCCCTTTAGCTTGTATAAGCCTTCCTATTGCTCTGCAATCACTACTGCATCATTTATAGTCTTTCCCTTTGGCCACATAAGGACTTGTATGGATCTGGGAGACCCTTGTAAAATATGATTGTATGGTCTCCGAATTCTAGATCTTTACATTCCTCAACTGGTTCCTCAAAGTCATCTTTCGATTTATGTTCTTTCCTTCAAATAGCTTGGTCAAGGCTTCAAACATCTCTATAGGTGTCTTTAGGGAGGACACCTATGGTATGAGGTGATCCTTGATTGAATCAGCAATAATCCTTTTGGCTTTAATCAAGTTCTTCTTGTGTAAGGCCTTAGCCTCATCTCCCTCTGGAACTGGAACCTCTCCACTGATGTAGGAGTCTAATTCATTTTCTTCAAGAACTAGTGAGATCCTATACTTCCATGCTCAGAAGTTATCAGCTCCTTCAAGCTTTTCATCAAGCTTGGTGTGATGAGACATCTTAACTGAACCTCAAATGGAAATAAAAAAGATTTAGATCTTACCAATTTGAGAAGTTGAAAACTGGATCTGGAGCTGATCTTCTATAGTGCTGGTTTTCTGGTTCCAAGGAAAATTAGAGTTTGACTTTCTCGGAGTTCTACCCAACCAAAAACCTCGATTTTGAGGAGGAGAGTAACCTTATGTTGTACTCACTCAAAAATTCTACTTCTATGAAAAACCCTAATTTCTCGATGTAGTGGTAGGTCAAAAACCGAAAGTGCTCAGATCCAGATTTTGCTTCGACAAAAAGATGCTCCCTTTAATGGAGAGTTAGCCTAGCCTCCTTTTGCTGATGGATTGTGGAGAGAGACCCAAAAAGTAAGAAGCCCTAGCTTTTGCAGCTGCACATAGTGTCTTCTTCTCAGGTTAGCTCTGATACCATGTTAGATTTTATCAATTAGACAATATGATCTTAGGATCTTATCTGAAAGAAAAACATGCAGCAATCAATCACAAGAGACAATAGACAAAGATTTTCCACGGGGAAACCATAAAGGAGAAAACCCCGCAACTTCCTCAGAGATAGAATGAGCACCAGTGGCAGCAGTAAAACCCAAAGACAAAAAGATGATCTCCAACAGATGTTCTCTCTCTCACTTGAGCAAGCTTCTTTTCTTTCACCTATGTGTTATAGCTGGGTGAGTGTGTGTCTCAAATAGAGAGGCTCACTCTCTATTTATACTAATTTTTGACTTGATAATTACTTACCAGGACTGATTTATTTAGGAGAGTCTAATAACCCTAGTGCCCCAAAACTGTAGGGACTTTGCCCCTCGATCAACTAGGAGGGTTAACCTTTATTACTTTACATGACTTGATTACATTAATGATTCTCTCGATAAGAACATCGGGGAACAATGAAATACAATATATAAAATATACAAGTGAATACATTCTGAAGTTACAAATATATCAACAAAGAACACTGCAGCTCAGATCTATTGCTACTAGATAGAGGTTGCAGCAATCACGTGACAGGTAACAATTCACTATTCTTTAGTTTGGATTCCTCTGTTGTCACGAATATCAAGCTAGGAGACGACTTTTTGGTTCCAGTCAAAGGCAAAGGTATTGTTCCTGTACTTACAAAGCAAAATGAAAAGAAATTTGTTCATGATGTTTTCTATGTACCACATGAATGTAAATTTGATTAGTATAGGTCAATTACTTTAGAACCAATATGATATTCGATTTTATGATACATGTTGTGCTATTTAAGATAAACCCCCTAGTAAGGGACTCATAGCCAAAGTTGAAATGATCAATAACAAAATCTTTCCTCTTACTCTCAAGAGTGCCAACCTTCCATAGTCTGTAGTCCATATTGTTTCTAGTCTAAATGAATCCTGGTTATGGCACTGTAGATTTAATCATCTTCCCTTCAAGAATTTCAACCTCCTGCACAAACAGTCCATGGTCAAGGGGTTACCAGTTATACATGAACAATCCAGCTCCTGTGAGGATTGTGTCATTGGGAAACATCATAGGGACAACTTTCCCACTTCCATATCTCGAACCAAAGAACATCTTGAAATAGTTCATACAGAGTTCTCTGACCCATGCAAACCCAAACCATAGGAAGTGGCTTTTATTTTTTTACATTTATTGATGATCTTAGCAGGAAAATATGGGTTTATTTCCTCAAGAAAAAATCAGAGACATTCTCTAGGTTCAAAAAGAGTTCAAGGCCCTGAATGAGAAGCAGTCTGGAAAGTTCACCAAAGTACTCAGGTTAGATGGTGGAGGTGAATATGATTCACATGATGAGTTTATTGATTTTTGCAAGCAGGATGGCATCTAGAGACAGTTCACCATTAGATACACTCCACAGCAGAATGGAGTTGCTGAATGAAAGAACTAGACCATCATGAACATGGCCCGCAGCATGGTGTCACACAAGAAGCTATCGGATGAGTATTGGGCTGGAGTTGTTGCATGCTCAATCTACTTGCTCAACAGATCACCCACGGTGAGTGTCCAAGACAAGATTCCTGAAGAAGCATGGAGTGGAATTAAGACTAGTGTTGCACATCTAATAATTTTTGGTTCTGTTGCATTTTCTCATGTACCTATTGAACTTAGAAGAAAGTTGCATAAGAAGAGTGAGTGGTGTATTTTCACTGGTTACAATGAACAACACAAGGCTTACAAGTTATATAATCCTATCACCAAAAATATTTTGGTGAACAGAGACGTGAAATTCCTTGAAGACAAATGTTGGAGTGATCCTTCGGACATACAACAACAAGAAAGTTCAGATCTATCAGATATACCTATCAGACTTCCAAGATTGGAAGTACAACAGCAAGAAGAAACACCAGTAGATAGTCCACCTCAGAACCCGAAGACCAGAAGTTTGAGAGAGTTATATGAGTAGACTCCTATTATTGATGAGCAACTTCAGTATGCTATGTTTTCCTGTCAGCGCAAATCTTTTGATGAAGCAGCAGTAAAGGATGAACAGTGGGTACACGCAATGAATGAAGAGATTGATGCTATTGAGAAAAATCACACTTGGGATCTTGTGGATATCTCTCTAGATAAAACCAGTATTGGAGTCAAATGGGTCTATAAGACCAAAATAAATGAAAAGGGGGAACTTGAAAAACATAAGGCAAGGTTGGTTTCCAAAGGATATGCACAACAATATGGTATCGATTATGATGAAATCTTTGCTTATGTAGCAATGATGGATACCATCAGAGCTGTACTTGCCATTGCGGCACAAAATCAATGGCCTGTTTATCAAATGGATGTGAAATATGTCTTTCTTAATGGTATTCTTGAAGAAGAAGTTTATGTAGACCAGCCACCTTGATATACTGTCAAAGGTCATGAACACACAGTGTTTAAGCTGAGAAAGGCCTTGTATGGTCTAAAACAAGCTCCATGAGCTTGGTACAGTAGGATTGACTCCTATCTCATCAACAATGGGTTCAACAGAAGCAGCAATGATCCCACTTTGTATGTAAAAACAGATTAGCAAGGTAAAATGTTGATGGTATGTCTTTATGTTGACATGATTTACACTATTAATTTAATGCTTGAAGAATTTAGGACAGTCATGAAAAAAGAATTTGAAATGATTGATCTAGGACTGATGAAGTACTTCCTTGGTCTGGAAGTTACTCAAACTGATAAAGGTATTTTCATTTGTCAGCATAAGTATGCTATTGATATTTTGCAGAGATTCATAATGGATAAATGTAAACCAGCAGAAACCCCCATTGCTCTAGGCACGAAGTTAACAAAAAATGATGATGGCCCAGCAGTAAATGCTACACTATATAAAAAATGGTAGGAAGTTTAATGTATTT
Source organism: Pseudotsuga menziesii (assembly GCA_001517045.1). Classification (NCBI taxonomy): domain Eukaryota; kingdom Viridiplantae; phylum Streptophyta; class Pinopsida; order Pinales; family Pinaceae; genus Pseudotsuga; species Pseudotsuga menziesii. Next base: position 19,922 of record LPNX011218867.1, read on the forward strand.
GATTGCAACTATACCTAATCTGATGTATGCTGATAGTCTTATTTCTAGATTTATGGAGTCTCCCAAAGACTCACTAGAAAGTTGGAAAAAGAATTCTAAGATATGTTGCAGGCACACTTGGATATGGACTTTGGTACACTCATACACCAGACAGTACTCTCACAGGGTACACTGACAGTGATTTTGCATAAGTATTGATGATAGGAAAAACACATCTGGTTATGCTTTCCATTTGGGTAAAAATCTGATCTCTTGGGCATCTTAGAAACAACCCATCGTCGGCATGTCTTTTGTAGAAGCAGAATATGTAGCAGCCACCACAGCAACTTGTCATGCAATTTGGCTCAAAAAACATTTAAAGGATATGAGACATTTTGAAAATGATCCAACTTATATTTTCTGTGATAATAGCTCTGCAATACAATTGTCCAAACATAATGTATTTCATAGAAAAAACAAACACATTGACACTCACTATCATTTCATTCGTGAGTTAATCAATGATGGATAAATTTTTTTACGATTTTGTGGCTCCAAGGAGCAGTTGGCTGATATGCTCACTGAACCTTTGGGAATAACTGCATTTGAATATTAGAGAGAAGCAGAATATGTAGCAGCCACCACAGCGACTTGCCATGCAGTTTGGTTAAAAAACCTTCTAAAGGATATGAGACACATTGAAATTGATCCAACTTCTATTTTCTGTGATAATAGCTCTGCAATACAATTGTCCAAACATAATGTATTTCATTTAAAAAACAAACACATTGACACTCACTATCATTTCATTCGTGAGTTAGTCAATGATGGATAAATTTCTTTACACTTTTGTGGCTCTAAAGAACAGTTGGCTGATATGTTCACCAAACCTTTGGGAACAACTGTATTTGAATATTAGAGAGAAGCAGAATATGTAGCAGCCACCACAGCAACTTGCCATGCAATTTGGCTTAAAAAACTTTTAAAGGATATGAGACACATTGAAAATGATCCAACTTCTATTTTCTGTGATAATAGCTCTGCAATACAATTGTCCAAACATAATGTATTTCATAGAAAAAACAAACACATTGACGCTCGCTATCATTTCATTCGTGAGTTGGTCAATGATGGACAAATTTCTTTACACTTTTGTGGCTCTAAGGAGCAGGTGGCTGATATGTTCACCAAACCTTTGGGAACAACTGCATTTGAATATCAGAGAGAGCACTCAGGGATTGGCAGTTCTGAAGATGTTCTATCAGTCTATCAGTGGAGATTAAAGGGCTGTGTTGAAGAATGTAATTCCTTGGTCAAATGCAACATTAAACAACTGCTCCTTAGAGCCACAAAAGTGTAAAGAAATTTGTCCATCATTGACCAACTCACGAATGAAATGATGTTCACCAAACCTTTGGGAACAACTGCATTTGAATATCAGAGAGAGCACTTAGGCATTGGAAGTGATGAAGATGTTGTACCAGTTGAGATTAAAGTGCTGTGTTGAAGAATGTAATCTCCTTGATCAAATGCAACATTAATTAGTTAGTTAGTTGAGTAGTTGATTTGGTAACCTTATCTTGATTAGTTACACATAGTAATTTCTAGCCCATGGTATTGTTTTTATTATAAAGAAATCAATATGCCCATTGTGTATTCCACCATTTTATATTTCATCTCTGTTTCTTAATCTTTTAACATTCACTTCATGGCAGTTGCATCTTGCACTGTCTTTTTTATTTACTCATTACTACAGCCGCAATCACCCCACACAGGCGACGCCTCTTCTGGATGGAGAGCTTAAACTCTTGTGGCGTCTCCTTTACCTGCTATCATACCACTTGTTGGATCAGGGGAACAAATTAACAAAAAAACAAACACAGATAGAGACACTGAGAGCTACAATTCAACTTATAAAAAAACTCTGTATTAACTTGCACAGAAACACACTCATTACATGCTCTTCTTAATATCCTATGCATCAAGTCTAGATGCTTCCTCTCGTTGAGAGAATGTGCCGTCTAGAGGCTTCTACACTGTCTAATCGTTGTCCTTACTTAGATTACTGTTGGAGTAAGAAGTTTCCACCAACCAAACCTTCCTGAGATTGGCGGGCGGAGGAATTAATTTCACCTTCCAACACCCGTATACGAAACTTATTCAGATCTATCTTGCAGTAAAAGGTCTGGTTCTAGCTATAAATCTTGTTTTGATTTGGTGAAGTATCAGGACATTTAACTGCTTGGAAATGTAATTAGGTCAAAATGAAATCCATTTAATCACCAAATACTTGGGTTCTTCTGCTTTAAATATGCTATCATCAAATAGAGGTGTACATTACGTCTCTCTAAAGATTTTAAAAAGAGGTAAACAAACACATATTTTTAATTATTAAATTCAATCAAATTATAATTATATATATTTCAAAATAGATAGACACGAAGTAAACATATTTTTCGAAATAGATAAATGAAATCTGCAGAATGTTATATTAATCATAAGTTTGTAATCCTGCAGCTATTCTCTCTCAAATTCTCATTTTTTAATTAACTGTAATAGTCACTCCCTTCTCTCAGTCCAATAATGTAATCTGATCGATATCGTGAGATTGGTTATGGAATACCTTGCTTTCAATCTAATCATTTTCTTTGTAATTTGTATTCTCAGGCATGATTTTGGAATATCCATGTTTGAAAGACTCGTCGAACATAACAAGATGCCGTTCCAATCGCTTTCTGTACAGAGTCGCATGAGAAAAGAGTTCGTGCCATTGCTTTTACCTATATATCCATATCTCCAGTCAAACACAAAACTGATCACTGGGGAAAGGAATGGGTCACCTGCATGTATGATGTCTGCTCCCATGTATTTCTGGTGTCATTCATATCCAGAAACTCGACAAAGCAGCGCTGCAAATGAGGGGGAGGCGACAACGGTGGGTTCCCTTTTGAGATGGATGATAGCCGAGGGAGAAGACCCAAATATCATAACCATCCTTGCAGCGTATCGTGGACAGGTATTCTTCTTATTTCTAATGAAGTAGCTGTTGCTTCTACTGATAGTAAAATATGCCATCCAAGATTTAGATATTGTGTGATTTAGATGGGAGATTCTAGAACCAGAGATATTTGCCTGGGCAGACAGGTAGTGGATACAAGAGTGAGTGTAGAGTCTCGAGTAGTCAATTTTATTTTCTTATTTGCAACTAATAAGTCGTTGAAATATATATCTCTATATTTCTTTCTAGTGGTTGTGATTGTAACTACCACAACCATCTGCTGCTGAAAAGTTACCTTTCAAAATTCATACCTACAGACTTTGTAAAGGGAAGGGTCTTTGTTGGAAACCAAAAAGCATACAATTAGATGATTCCAAGGGATCCATGAGCCGCTGGCTTGGCAATTGGATCCACCCAGAGACAAAAATTATTCAAATAACTTTTTCATAAACGTAATAAACATGTTCCCAAGTTAATTTGGTTATAACTTTTTCATGATTGTAATAAACATGTTCCCAAGTTAATTTGGTTAATCTGAATCATCCATCCATGAGTAAAAGGGACCAACAATAATCGAATTATCCATCCATCAGTAAAAGGAACCCAGTATAGTGAAGGTTTAATCAATCTGCTTAGTTGATAATTGAAAAATTAAAAATTCCGGAACCGTCAATGTTGAAATATATACACCTATCCGCTCAAATATTCTCAATGGAGTATTAGAAAAAGTTAAACTAAAAAAATAGTTGAATGTCTTTTGATTTGAGCCATTTTTGCAGGCATCATTGTTGATAGAGATGATAGAAAAGTACCCAAGTGCCAAGGACGTTCAAGTTGATACAATTGATGGATTCCAAGTATAGTTCGTGTTATCCTTTGCCAAGTGGATCTGTTTTGTCTTGTTTATTGCATAATGTTGTCATATATTCCAGATTTAATTAACCGGTCAGGTGGCAGGGTTCTGAAAATAAAACGGTTGTGGTATCACTCGTACGATCCAACGAGGATGGAGACATTGGATTTCTGGCTAAACGAAATAGGTCGTGTGTGTCAGTTTCAAGAGCGAGGGGGGCACACTATTTTTGCGGAAGTTGCACGACTTTCTTGAAGAAAGCACCACATTGGAGAACCCTGGTAGATTATTTCCAAGATATAGAGTGTTTGAGTGAGAAAATATATATGCGTTGCCCAAGACATCCTTCTGATTCGCCTTTTACCATTTGTAGTTCAGAGGTTAATTCCTTCCACCCTTTAGACTGCAACCACCAATGTCAAAGCACCTGTCATCATGGAGACCATCCAAAATGTAGGCTACCGGTTCAATTTGTGTTCCGAGATTGTGGGCATGAGAACACAAAGCAGTGTTCACAATTGGAAGAAAAGATATTATGCACCAAGGAGGTAACCTACACATTTGAGGCCTGTCAACACACAGACGTTTTCAAGTGCTGGCGAGTTAAGACGAAGAGTAATTTGAACTGTATGCAAGTATGCCCCAATGAATTAGAGTGTGGACATCCATGTACTCTTAAATGCTACAAAAATTATACTACGACATCTACAAGTGAATGTAGGTACACTCCCCATGCAAGAGTATCGTCTGAAACAACAGATCTAATTCGCAACTAAATGCAGGACATGTCATCTGCAATTGAATGCAGGAATCAACGTAAACTATCCTTGGCTTGTTAAAGCTAGGACCACTCCCAAGCAAGTGTTATACTACGACATCTACAAGTGAATGTAGGTACACTCTCCATCTAAGAGCATCGTTTGCAAGACCATCCTTAGCTTGTAAGAGCTAGGACCAATCTCAAGAGCAGAGTGTTATTGTATGCAATAGCATCCTCAAAAGAGGATACTATCATCCACAAGTGAATGTCGGATCTCGTCAGCATCTACAGGAGCGCTTGGCCTCTTTTTGACTGGAACATCACTGCCATCCCATTGTTTATGACAGTCTCATCATCACTCCCCTTTTCCAGGGAGGTTCGTATTATCAACCTGTTCCCTCTTTCCAAGGAGAGTTCATATCTTCGACCTGCTGCTCCTTTTCGAGGAGGGTCCATATAATCATCATTTCTCCTAGTGAGGAAGGTCTGTATCATCATCATCAATGTTCCTCCTTGCAAGGAAAGTCTTTTCGGACTACACCAAGCTTGTCACAGAAGTATTCCAACTTTACTCGAGATAGAGGCTTGGTCAGCACATCGGCAACTTGCTCATCGATACTCACATACTAGAGTTTTATAGTTTCCTTATGCACCATATCCCTTATGTAATAATATCAAATTTCTATGTGCTTTGATTTATCATGGAACAAAGGATTTTTTGTCATCTCTATAAAACTCTGGTTGTCACATAGAATCACTGTGGTATCCAACTCCGTGTCAAATAGACTTGACATCAGCTTCCAAAGCCATATCGTTTCACAACTAGCGGAGCAAGCTGCTATGTACTCTGCTTTAGCCACGTTGAAAGAAACACTGGACTGTTTCTTTCGAAACCATGAGATTATGACAGATCTCGGACAATAAGATCCACCTTAGGTGCTCTTTCTGTCTACGACACTTCTTGGCCACTCTTAGTCCATATATCCATACAATCTGTAGTCATGATTTCTATCAATATATTGTAGTCCAAAGTCTATTGTACCTTTTAGGTACCTCATCACATGATTTGCAGCTATTAGGTGAACACACCTAGGTTTAACTAGATACTGACTCAGGGTGTTCACAACAAAGCATACATCTGGTCTATTATTCATCAAATAGATCAACGACCCAATAATATGTCTATACTGAGTCACATCCACTAACTCTGATGATCCATCAGATAACAGCTTCAGGTTGGTATCCATTGGTATGGCCATGGATTTACAATCCAACATATCAATTCTTTTCAAGATTTCCACTGCATATTTTCCTTGGTTCAGAAAGATTCCTTTTGGGCTCTGCCACACTTTCAGACCGAGAAATTGGTGCAACAATCCAAGATCTTTCATCTCGAATTCTTCATCTAACTTCTTCTTGCAATCGACAATCTATTTCTCATTTTCTGTCAGAAATAGATCATCCACATATAGTAATAAATGAAAGGTTCATCATCCATGACCTTCAGGTAAAGGTTAGGATCAACTTTAATTTTGGTAAATCCCAAGCTTGTCAAGAAGCTATCTATTCTTCAATACCAAGCTGTAGGAGCTTGCTTCATTCCATACAAAGGATTTTTCAACTTACATACATGAGTCACTCTGTCTTTGACTTCAAATCCTTGTGGTTGTTTGATGTATACTTCTTCCTCAATCACACCATTTAGGAAGACTGGCTTTACATCCATCTGGTGTAGATACCACTTCATCATGGAAACAAGTTCCATGATGGTTTTGATGGAAGTGTACTTTGCTACTGGAGCAAATGTCTCTTCATAATCAATTCCCTCATTCTGAGAGAATCCTTTGGCCACAAATCTTGCCTTGTATTTTTCAATACTTCTATCAACTACATGTTTTATCTTGTAGATCCACTTGGAAGATACCACACTCTTGTTTTTTGGTTTGGGTAATATATCCTAAACATCATTCTTCATTATTGACTGGTATTCTTTCATCATTGCTTCTACCCATTCTTTATTTTGTACAACTTCTTTGTAGCTGGTAGGTTCTTGATCTACAAGGTCACACATCAAAGCTACATAACTAGAGAATGGATTTGATCTCTTGCTTGTTCTTGTGGAGTGTTCTGGAGCTCCACGCTTCTCTGCTTCTTGTATGATTTCTCTTACCCAATCAGGTTTTCTCTTTCGAGATATATCCATAGTAGGGGGTTCCCGAGGTTCTAGCATATCATGATCTTCTGATGCTGCTATTTCAGGAGAGGGTTCAACTTCTACATTTCTGGGAGGTACATCCTCTTCATGTACTTCTTCAAGCCGACACCTTCTGGAGTTTTTAAGATCTGTTTCTTTGTCAAATGTTACATCCCTACTAATATCTATGTGATGGAATCCTGAAATGTATATCCTGGAGGATTTGGAGATTTCACAGTATCCAACAAATATTACCTTCTTTTTGGAAGGATCCAACTTGGTTCTCTTCTCTTTTGGAATATGAACATATACTGGACAACTAAATATCTTGAGATGGCTCACTTCAGGTTTCTTTCTTGTATACATTTCTTTAGGAGTCTTGAATCCAAGAGCACTGTGAGATAATCTATTCAGCACATACACAGTTGTTCTTGCTGCTTCAACCCATAGATGCATGGGAAGGTCTTGATCAATAATCATTGTCTTCACGGATTCCATAATGGTTCTATTCTTTCTTTCAGAAACACCATTATTTTGGGGATTGTAGGGAGTGGTTAGTTCCCTCTTTATTCCATCTTCTTTGCAGAAGGCTTCAAATTCTTTGGAATTGTATTTTCCACCATTATCTGATCTAAGTGTCTTGATTCTTCCTTCTGAATGGTTCTCTATCAAGGTTTTCAATTCCTTGAATTTCCCGAACACTTCACTCTTTGTATTCAAGAAGTATATCCATGTATTTCTTGATTAGTCATCAATAAATGTGACATAATATTCATATCCACTTAAATATGTGGAGGGCATAGGACCACATACATCAAAATGAATTAATCCCAACGCACGTTTAGTCTTTGTTTCACTCTTCGAAAATGGATTCTTGATGTTCTTTCCTCTTGCACATCTTTTGCAAGTACCTTCATGATCAATCTTCAAATCTGGTAAACCTGTTACCACCTTTCTTACATAAGGTAATGCTTTGTAGTTGATGTGAGCAAGCCTTCTATGTCATAGTTCACTTGAGCTAGTGGTCTCATGTACAAGGGTTGTTTTTGGATGTCCCTTGAGTTTGTACAGTCCTCCTTCTTCTTCACCAATGACCACAACATCTTCAATTGTCTTTTCGTTGGTCCACATGAGTACTTGTCCATCTATAAAAGAATCCCTATATCCTTTCTTATCTAGTGATGAGATGGAAAGTAGGTTCTTTCTCAAACGTGGTACATATAGTACTTCATTCATCTTCATGGAGGTTCCAGAGTCAAGCTTGTAGCTTGATTCACCAATGCCTTTGATGGGATATTAATAGTCATCTCCTAATGATACTTTCTGAGGAGAGTTGTTTTCTTCAAGTCTTGACAGAGTTTACTTCTTCCCTGTCATGTTCTTAGAAGCATCACTATCAATAATCCATGTATCTTTTCTAGGTATTACAGACTTAGAGAGTGCAGAGAATAATACATATTCTTATACATCTTCTTCTTTTGCTTGTCTCTTTCCAGGTATTTCTTCTTATTCTTCATCATCATCTTTAGCTAGATGAGCATGATGTATTTTGTTGTTGTTCTTCTTCAATGGGCACCCTCTGGAAAGGTGTCATATCTTATGACAGTTATTACATTTATATTTGGAGTAGTCTTTATTTTTATTTTTTCCGCTTTTCCTTTGAAACTTCTTTGGAGGTCTATACTCCTTGTGACTATCCTTCTTGAAGTTTGATTGTCTTCTTCTTCTGGTATGGGTGTCTAGAGCTTGCTCATATTCTTTAAGTAGAGCTTCTATGTTAGCTACTCTAGCTTTCTCTTAGATGCAATCTTTCCATACAATGTCAAACTTCATACTTTCTTTTCTGGCACACATAGTATGTATGAATGAATCCCAAGGTATAGTGAGACCATTGAGATAAGTCATGATTAGTTCATCTTCATCAAGGGAGTATTCAATATCATATAGTTGTTCCTTGAACTGGGAGACCCTTGTGAAGTAATCTTGAATGGATTCTCCTTTAGTTATCTCGGTAGTCTTAACTTGAGCTCTCCAATTCATCTTTTTGTTGATGTTCCTTCCCTCATACATTCTGAAAAGGGCATCATTCATTTGCTTTTGTGTCTCTTTAGATGGAACTTGAGGGATCAAGTGATCTTTGATAGAATCAACAATGATACTCATTGCCTTGATTAGGTCCTTCTGGTGCTTCTCCTTTGCTTCATCTTCTTCTGGTTCTGCAACTTCATATTTGATTTACTTGTCACTTGATCATTTTTTCTAAGAATGAGACCAATCCTATATTTCCATGCTCGAAAGTTTTCAATCCCTTCTAGCTTGTCCCCAAGCTTAGTGCTTGGGGCCATCTTATCTAGGAGGTCACTAAAAATTGAAATTTCTCAAAATGAAAAGTTGGCCTTACCAGGAGATGTGCTTGACTGAGGTAAGTTGGTTGGTGCACTTAGTTTTTGGCGATCCCAAATCTTCACCCTTCAAAACTTGCTTGCGAGATTTCAGTTTCTACAGATTTTTGGTTCTGGTTTTCGAGAGTTTTCTCATTCAGGTCCAAACTAGGGTTTGTCTTTCTTGGAGATTCACCCACCCAAAAACTTTGATCTAGTGCTCAATAGATGCTCTCTAGTGAGTCACAACTTTTTATGCAAGCATATCTTCAAAATCCCAAATTTTGCATAAACCCTAATTTCTTGCCGAAGGGAGAGGAGAGAGAGTTTCACCTTGTGAAAGTTATTCTGTTTAGGATAGATATGATACCATGTTAATATTTCATATGCTTATCTAGATATCATTAGTGTCTAATCCAAATTCACAACAGTAGCATATGCAGAATCACTGAAAGAAACACAATCACAAGATAGACACAGATTTATCCTAGGAAACATTGAAGTGGAAGAAAACCCAACAAAACTTATTCTATATAGATGTATAAGATAAAAACCCAAAATAGGCAATCCTCATCCTTGCTAGTATCTCTCTCTCTCTCTCCTATGCGCAATACACAAGTGAGTGTCTGTGTTCAAATGAGGAACATAGCTCCTCTATTTATACTCTTTTTGTAACTTGACTTTTAACCTAACAAGTTGGACCCACTAAACTAATTGGGCCAACTTCACTTAGGAAAACTCAAAACAATATTATATTATATTCATTAGGGTACTGTTGACCCGATTTACAATGGAGGATTTACCTCATGACTATATGATGACCAAATAAAATAGTAACATCCCTACGGAAGAATAAGACATCTCCCTTGGGGTACATCAAAAAAATACATTTAGAATATTCTTCAAAGTTACAATATTTCAACAAGAAGACCTTGAACTAGGAATCCCTAGTTTTCGTTGCTGCACAGTGCCTTTTTTCAAAGAGGCTCTAATACCATGTTAGTTTTTTCCATATATTATTAGTTTAGTTAGGATCTTTATATGAAATAATAACAAGTACAACAATATGCATAAGATAGAACATACACACAAGACATAAAGATTTTCACTGGTGAAACCATAAAGGAGAAAACCCCACAAAATTCCTCATAATAGTACAATAAAAAATAATGTGTCATAAGATGAATAATCCCATTCAAAAAGTCTCCAGCACCTATCTATCTCTCCTCCTTGTCTCTCTATCTCTCTCACACGAACTTGAGTGAGTGTGACGTGTGTATAAATGAGGGAGGATTCCTCCCTATTTATACCTTTCAAGTGAATGACCAATTACAAGACAGGGGCCGACCTCTTACCCTAACAGGGTCGAATTCTCCTAGAGAGACTCCAAAAATTCATTACATGATGTTACATTGGGGACTATTGCCCCGACATACAATGGAGGTTGTACCTCAAGGTCTATACACAATAATTACACCCCAAAGGAAGAAAACACATATTCGATGGGGGTACAACAACATACAATGATAATATACATCAGAATATCTTCTGAAGTTACAAATACATTAACAATGCATATAGAACCATGAGCACTATTTATGGAATAATGAACAAAGTTAGTGGAACCATGAACATTTAGTGATGAAACAATGAATAATGTTTACAAAACCATGAATAATTACCGGTGGAACCATGAACATTTAGTGGAACTGTAAATAATATTGATGGAACCATGACATTTAGTAGTGGAATCATTAGAGTTTATGGCAGCTTAATCAAATTTGGTGGAACCATGTATATTTTGTGGTGGAACCTTGATAAAAGTAGGTGGAGTCTACAAGGATTATTTAGGGAACCGTGAATAGTGTTGGTGGAATCATGGATAATTGATGGTAGAACCATGAGATGAATTTATAAGACTAAGAGAAATGCATACTCAAAACCTCGAGCATTGTGAATAGAACCATGAATAATGCATAACATATGGTGGCAGGTAGATGGAATAAAGAATTAACTTAATGATCCAGGTTATGGTGGCAGGGAGATGGAATAAAGAATTAACTTAATGATCCAGGTCGTGCCCAGGTGGACACTGGAGACAACAATCGATTGAATGAGTTGAGCTGTCACATGCTCCAATTTTGCAAAAGCAATTTTATATTATTTGAGGAACAATATGTTAAATTTCATGCTAAGTTGTAATTCATGACCCAGTGGGGTCAAGGATATTTAATGTAAATTCTGAATATTTTATTTATAAATAAATAAATGAGGAGACAACAGCTTAGGAGAGTTGTTAAAAGAGTGTTACTGGTCAAATTGGTGGAGGAGACTGGGTGGAGAGTAAACTGACATGTGGCAACATCCTCAAACCATTTCCAACTGTTGCAGGTGGCAACCTCCCTACAATTGTGGTCATGACTCCCCAAGAAAGTGGAATCAGAGTAGGTGGCTCAATTAATGAAAACTGACCCAAAAGACCTAGGCAATCTTTATAAAAATTCCCATTGAAGAGAGCTGAGGCTGCTCATTCTAGAGAGGTGATCATTCAGGTTGAATGAATGTACTTCAGAGCAGTTCAATGGAAGGGAAATCTGGAAAGTGTTTGAGGGGATAACTACTGATTGATCTAGTTGCAGCTTTTCAGCGGAAGATCATACTGCTGAGAGTAGAGTGTTTTACTGAGGTATTGAACTAGTCAGTTAACAGAGGGTTCTACTGTTTGCATTCTCCACCCAGTTCTCAGCCAAGAATACCAAGAATAGGCTCGGGGGTTCTGAGGAAGCGTTGTTTGAGCGCTCTCCAGGAGATTGGTAGGGAGGAACGACCTCCTAAAGCTGTTGTCGTTTGTCCTCAACAGGTTCTATGTTATTTTATTTTACTGTGTTAGTTAAATAAATCTTAGTTTAACTGTTGTATGAATGTTAACAGTTCAGTTTGTGAAATGTTAGATTTAACATTCTTATTAGATTGTTATAGAAATGAAATGGATTTAGAGAATAATGTGTTAGAATGAAAATAAATTTCTAAGTTGTGTATTTCCACACCTGGAAAAGGTCGTACTCTAGCACAGATAGAATGCTTTAAATAGATAAGAGAATAAAATAGTAGATAGGATTGTGTATCTGTAGATAGTAGAGTAAATTTATTTCAATGTTTAAAATATTATGAAAGAAAAACAGTGTTAGGATTTATTTGTGTTTATTGTTTTTACTTAGTATAACTAAATAAAAATGCAGAAAAGAAACAATAAAACTACATTAGAGCTACAGTAATAGTACACTGATTACATAGTTTACCTTCTATTCTTTACAGAGCTTCGAATAAATTCTAAGTTACAGAATAGTAAATAAAAACAAATGTAAATATAAACATTAAATAATATAAAACTAAGAATTACATATTTAGGAACTAATTATATTTAACAAACATGCTTGTAACCTGTGCAAGAAAACGTAAGGGTGAAACCCTAACAATTAAATTATCTTTTTATAAATCAATCTATTTAAAGTTTTAACCATTTACATTTATAACTGGGTAAACAAACTTAATAATAAGACTATAAATCATCCCTTGGATTGTTTACGGTCTTTATTTGAAAATAAACATCTTTTATAAATAGTAAAATAAATATATAATTAACAGGTTAATAAACAACCATACACCTGTAATAGCGAAAATGAAGCATGCTAGAGCAGTGCCCAAGTAATAATTAAATTAAGATTACATATACACAAGGGTTTCTTTTTCATAAAAACCCTAACTATTATAATCTGGACCGATAGTATACGATTATAAATTTTACACTATGACTATTTTACAGTCTTCACAGTAATACTGGTACTTATAAATATATCCTTAACAATAAATTACTTCACTGACAGTGAAGAAGAAAAACCTATTTCTTTTACAGTAAATATCATTTACAAGATAATTTATAAATAACATAGTATTCATGTCATTTTAAAACCATGGGTACAAGAGAAACCTCATAATCTTAAAATTCCAAGTATGATATTATCAAGCCGTAAGGCTGTAATCATTTTTACAAATAGAGAAAACTAAATACAAGTCACAGCTTATAAGCTGGAGCTACCCAGCAACATGCAAGGGTTTTTAACAACAAAACTAAGAAATAACGTAAACTAAGCATCTAAACATTGGAGGAACCGAACCCATGCTTCCCTTCAAAATTGTAACCCCTTTCCATTAACCATTGCAAGTAGGGAGATGCCACGTTAAACCGGGGCTTACCCATTTTGGCTATGAAGTCAACCAGCATTGGAGAGGTTTCTTTCAAGCTTGAAGACGAACTGTAACCTACAAGCACAAGACTGAATGCTTTAGTTAGATACTGTATTCTTTATGCTAAAATTGTAACTGGAAAATAAAAATAATAGCAAGAGTAATTCTATTTACCTGTAAGTAAGAAATATGGAGCCAAGGAGGTAACCGAACCAGTTCGAGGAACTGCACTTTGAAGAGAAGAAACCCTCGTGCCAAACCTGTGACAAGAGGCAGCGAGGTTCATATTTTCAGTTTACACCGACGAAGGAGCAAGCCACAAGCAGAGACAAGGGTAACGCATTACCCAACTCTCTAAACTACTGACAGAGATAAGAAACCCCCCTCGCGGTGTTCACAAACTTCTATAAAGAAACCATGTTACAAACTGTGAATTCTTAAACTATTGCACAACGATATAACACTGTACCACTCACGTAAGGACTGTCAATCGATGAACCAGCGAGCCTCTCATGGCCACGAAGAAACCTAGACAGTGCAGAGACAAACCCTCGAAGGAGAATGAAGAAGATAGGGTTTCGTTGCAAGTTTTTAAATTGACCAATGCATGGTGGAGACTCATCCACGTGCCCCTCGAAATGTTTAGTCAGCAGTGGGTCGAACCATATAGTTATCCTGCACTGTCGGGTGAACACATTATTGCCAATAATTCATACTTATCACAATGATAATGTTTGGTATCGTATCATTGTTATGTAGGATAACTTTGAAATCAACCCTTCGGTATAATCATATATTATATACAGCTAACAATGTGATTTGGTATAAAGTCAATTCTTAGCAGGTGCCTTTCGATGACACTACAATCAATCAATTTTGAAAACATATATAGATATTATTATCATTTGCATTTGATAACACTAAGATCAATCTTTGGTAAACGAATATAAGTGGAGATCAATATTGGAGTTATGCCTTTGACTTATAGTCAATAGAACTCCTAATGATTCTTCAAACAAACCTTATATTAAAGGAGTAATGCTATGTTTGAATTAGTGTTATGTAAATCAACGCTGGTAAGGTCATTATGCTTAGTTCAACTTTTTGCAAGTAAATGTTAGGTAGTATTTCTACATCAGCATAACTCTTACAAATGCTTTAAGTCAACAGTGTTATAGTTGGGAGACTTCTTGGAAGTTAGTAATCTTTTGGTTTCTATAAAGGACCAAACTCTTAATAAATCAAACCAATGTTTAGACTAGACTTGCTAAATATAAGGTAGTAAGACTATCTAGGGTTAAAGTTAAAATCACCTAGTAATATTATTATGTGATATGGTAATGTAATTTTTCTACAATACTTGTGACATGATGAAACTTGGAAGATTGAAATTATAGCTGGATTACTATTAGTGCAAGTAGACATTTATAAATGTTTACAAATAATAAGCTGATAATTCTTCTCTACTAGAGCAGAATTAAAAGTAGAGCTAAGTGATCTATTGTAAGCTTTTCTCTTTGAAGGCCTTAGATTTATATTCATGCTTATAAAGCAACACTTTATATACTAGACATAGCAATAGCAATAAACTATTGCTTCAGTAGAAGTGTCTTTATATTAAATTATGAGCTCTATGCTCGTCAGTAGAACTTGTGAGTAACTTGGCTTATAGCTTTAAAGACGAATTCTTAAGTAGAAGTCATGCTGGTGAAAGACATTAGTATGTCAATGATATTGGTCTTTACGACTAAACTTAAAATACTGTCATAGATGCAAAAAAAACAAAGAAAGTTACTTTACCTCATAGTAGCCTTGAACTCTATTAATCAATCTATACTCTAGCATTTTATATATGCTAAAGAAGTACATCTGGATTTAACGCAATAACAAACTCCTACTTGTTCAAAATTTTACTTGCTGAACCTGTAAGAACCAGAAATCCAGCTGAGTTAGCAATTGCTAAGTAAGCCACAGTTTAGAACATAACTTCTCACCTACTTGACAAAATCAAATCATCAGTACAGCTGAAAGCAACTGAATGCATATCATATACATAACATATCAAAATTAAAAGGTATTTGTTTGTATGTGTTTGAAGTTAATCACTACATATTGTTAATTGTTTTCATTTTTCCGCTAACCGCTAGTAGTTATTAAACTGCAACTTTAGACATTTTATGTTACATTAAAAATTTTAAAATTTTGTGAAAATTTGGGGTTATGACATGAGTACTGTTATGGTGGAAGATTATAAGAAGAGTCATCAAAGCAGGAAACACACTAGGTCGACAAGAAATATACACACAGACAATATGCAAGAATTCAAATCAATTTATTACTTCTGCTCCATGAAAGATGGAGGAATCAGATAGACGATCAGAAAGATGCTATATTACATTAATGTACATGTTTATATAGGATGTTGAGACGCTTGGGTGAATACCCACTACGTTTAGTTACAAAAGAAGTTATAATGGTTCAGAAGTTCAACCGTCCCAGAGCATGCTAGTATGTTATATTCAAGTTAGACTTGTCGAGGGCGAACTTGTCGAATGCGAACTTGTTGGCTGAACATGTCGACGCGAATCCTTTGGATAAGGTGAACCTATCGGCTGCAAACCTGTCGGATGAACATGCCAAGGTGAACCTATCGGCTGCAAACCTGTCGGATGAACATGCCAAGGTGAACCTATCGGCTGTTGGTTCGATCATTCCTCCTTCCTTAAGAAACAATGGTCTCCATTGTGTATTCATTCAGGTGAGGAAACTTGTTGGCAACTTCATTAGTAGAGTACCATTTTCCTTGCGTGGGGAGTTATCCAGCTTTAGCAACTTGAAACAATGGAATGGAGTTTGCCCTTGTATGGCATATGCGTTGTACCACAATGGTGTCACAAAGAAGAGGTTCTTGAACATATGGATGGATGTCTTTGGGTGGTGCATGGTATGGTCAAAGTAGATCTACATTGAAAACTGGATGTAGGCCAAGGCATGCAGGAATGTCGAGTTGAAAATCTTTCTCCAATATTTTTAAGGATACTGTATGGACCATATCGCAAAGGTTTCATCTTTATGTATGGACCAGTGAGCGCTCCTTCTTTAGATGTAATATGATGCTTGTACTAATCCCCAATTTGGAATGAATGAGGAATATGATGCTTGTCATGTCGGGCCTTAGATTTTGCATTTGCTCGTTGCAACATCCCTTGTGCTTTCTTCTGAATGTTGTAGATTTGATCTTTGAACTTCAATGCTTTGTCCACTTCTCGTCCTTCGAAGTCGGTATCATTCGACTGTGTCAAGGAATTGATTAAGTCGATAGGCACTGAGGGTTGAAATCCGTAATAGATCTCAAATGGAATCTTGCATGTAGATATGTGTTGAGAACGATTGTAGTTGTGCTATATGTATGGAAGGTTGCCATCCCATGTTCTACGATGCTTGTGGTTGTACATGCGAAGCAATTGTATGACTAAGATATTTACAACTTTCATCTATTCGTCTGTCTGCAGATGGAAGAATGTCAACAAAGAGAGTCTTGTGTCAAGTTGTTGCCAGAGAGTTTGCCAAAAGGTGCTGACAAATCTACCATCTCTGTCGGAAATAATGGTCGTCGGGAGGCCATAATGTTTCCACACATGTTGAAAGAAGAGTTGAGCAGTTTATTGTGCTGTCATAATCTTCTTGCATGGTATGAGTATAGCCATCTTGGAAAATATATCGACTACTACTAGTATCACGTAATGCTGATGTTTGGTAGTAGGATATCCCGTCAAGTAGTCCATAGAAATAGATTCCCATGGTCGACTAGGAACTGGAAGGGGTGTATACAGTCCTTGTCGTCAATTCGACAATTTAGCAATGGCATAAACCACGCACAATCAAATGTACTTGTTAACGTCAGATTTAAGTGAAGGACAGTAGAAATACTTTTGGATGATAACAAGTGTTTTTACGACTCCAAAATGTCCTGCAGTCTTGTTGTAATGCGTGTCCCAAATGAGCTTATGTCGATGCTCACTGACTGGTACACAAAGTTTCCCAAGCTTGTATAGCAAGGTGTCTTTCAAGAAGTAGTCAGTCTGAAGTTGTCGATAGATTGTAGAAAAATCGCAATCTACCGAATAAAATTGCGGCCAAGTAGTGGTGTCGTAACCCTGCATACGCATCACTGTAGACAGTGGAGTAATGGGTGGTTTACTGAGACAATTGGATGCGGCATTGTATTTTCCTTTCCGATACTTAATTACCAACTGAAATTGTTGCAGGTAATTAATCCACTTGAGTTGTTGGGTTGTCTGTAGTTTCGACTGAGGCAGAGCGAATTGCAAAGGTTTATGGTCAGTGAGGATTACCGTTTCCTTGCCAAGAATGCAGTGTCTCCATTGCTTAAGATCTTGCACAATGGCGTACAATTATTTTTCATACGTCGAGTACCTCTGACAGTGTCATTGAAAGTCTCGAAATGAAACACGATAGGGTGACTTGACTGAGTGATCACTTCGCCAAGGGCATAGTCCGATGTGTCTGTCTCAGTCTCAAAGGGCTGATGCAAATAAGGTAACACAAGTACTGGTGCAATACAAAGCTTGTTTTTTATTTGTTTAAATTCTTGTTGTTGTGTCGGTGTCCGTTTGACGACAGTTTTCCCATTTCCTTTCGTCAACTGATTCAAAGGCCATGTGATGTGGCTGAAGCCAAGTATGAATCGTTGATAGAAAATCGTCAAACCAAGAAAACTTCTTAGTTCATTAATGTTTTGAGGAATGGGCCAATCTTTGATGATCTGTACCTTTTCTGGGTTGACATGAATGCCTGCAGAGTCAATTACATACCCCAAATATTTGATGTTAGTCATTGCAAATGAGCATTTGTCCATGTTCAGATATAGCCAATTTTGTTGGAGAGTATCGAAAACTTGTTGAAGTTGTTGGACATTTTCTTCCCATGATCAACTAAAAATCAAGATATCGTCGAGCCTAGACAATGACACATTTACCAATGAAAGGGCGTAGAAGGTCATCCATATATCTCATGAAGGTTGCAGGGGAATTGGTTAAGCCAAAAGGCATGACTAACCATTCAAACAATCCTTCCTTGGTCTTGAAATCCGTTTCCATACATCAATGGACTTGATTGGAATTTGGTGGTATCTCGACTTGAGGTCAATTTTCGTAAAGAACTTAGCACCTTTCAGATTGTGGATGAGTTCATCAATCCATGGAAGAGGGTATCTGTTCATCACTGAAATTTTGTTGAGAGCTCGATAGTTGATGCACATGCGCTAAGTCTTGTCTTTCTTTGGAACTAAGACGACTGGACTTCCACAAGGAGAGGAGTTGGGGTGGATATGACCCTTGTTGATCAAATCCTAGATTTGTCTACGAATCTCTTCATTTTTGAGAATAGATCTTCTGTAAATAGATGCATTAGGTAATGTAGAACCACGAACAAGTTCAATGGAGTGTTTTACCTGACAATGGAGAGGTACTCCGTCTGGTGCTTGAAATATGTTCTGGTATTCTTAAAGAATGTTGTTGATCAGTTGTTGTTGTCAGGAGCTGTGCTGGTCAGTGAGTCGACTAGTTGCTACATTCTTCCTGGAATGTTGATGCTTGATCATGATTAATGTGAAATTTTGAGCATGATTAATGTGAAATTTTGAGCATGATTGATAAGCTTATTTGTTTGTTTGGTAGATATCATAGCAATCGTTGATGTGGGTTGTCGCTCTGGTATGCCATACCATTGATTCCAGATTTTGACAATAGCCTTTTGAGGTCGTGACTGATATGTATCGTGTCGATCCCATAGGTAGGGTTTACCGAATAGGGCGTCAACTACAGAAAGCGGTGCCACGTCACAGAGTACTTCATCTTCAAAAGGCTTAATGAAGTAGGCGAGTTTGCATTGTCGTGTGATCCTTAGTTCCTGCCCATCCTTCATCCAACCAATATTGTAAGGCCGAGGATGTGGAGTGGTGACAAGACCTAATTTCTTCATAAGATCTTTAGAATGAAGTTCTTTTAGCTACCATTATCGACAATTAAATGTAATGGATTTTGCTGAATCCATATCCGTGTATGGAATAGACGTTCTCGTTCCTCCTCATCTATGATGGTCGAGGTTGTCGGAGTGGTCGAGGTCGAAGCCAGGACGGTTGAGGCATTTGAATCCTATTCTACCAGGGTTCTGTCGGACAAGTTGGATGTCGACAATTTTTCCAAAAATC
>LPNX011218891.1:0-18215 GCA_001517045.1 Pseudotsuga menziesii
TTATTGATAAAATCGCCTTCAAGTTTTCCTATATATCGGGGGGATTCGCCCATTTTTTATACATATAAATTTCGGGGGGGTTCTTAAAATTATCCCTGGTTCGGATTGGTCCGAATCAAATGCCATTAACTACGAATCATTTGGATCAATAGCCGCAATGGATGCGAGTAAATGCTTGTGCTGCAAAGGACATTTTTTTAAGACTTCTAACACAGACATGGCTGCGGGGGATTGGGCTAAGTCATCGACAATGTTGTAGTTTGACGCATCCCGTGCATTGGGGTTATTGTTGATACGGTGAAGTGGGAAACAGGGCACTCTGGAAGCGCCATCTAGTGGAGGTGGAGGTATACGTAACGCCTGATTAGTGGGATGAGCGTTATTAGGTGTATCCGCGGGAGGGGCTTCAGGGGTGGAGCCATATTGGTTCCACCGGGTCTGGAGGTTGATCTCATCGGAGGACATCATCAACAAGTGATGGGTACCTGAATCAAGCATGGGTTGATCAGGAGCAGCGTAAGTGATTAGTTGTTGGGTTGGCGCGTTGGCTTGAGGAGGAGCCAACGGTTGGGTGTTCACTATGCCTTGGGTTGGTAAAGGGTTTTGCAACACCAAAGGTGGCTGCTGAGGTTGTGGCAGGTTGGGCGGTGCTTGAGGAGCCGTCTGCCCTGGGCGGTGTACATCTGCAGCCAAAAGTTGCCGGACTCGCTCCATATGTGGAAAAAAATGTGTGTAGTGGCCATAGACCCCGCAAACAGAACAAGGGAAGTTGGTTCGCAAATTAGGGTTTTTAGCCTGCTTGGGCGGGCGATCAGGGTTTTGGTTAGCAGGGGCCGCATTACTATTAGCGGGGGGATTAGGGTGTTGACCAGCTTGCTCGATTGGTTGGTTGTTCCCATGATTTCGGCCTCTGCCACGGTTTTGTTGGCCCTGGTTGCGTTGGTTGTTCTGGTTTTGCTGTGGGTTTTGTTGAGCGTAAACTTTCCCTTGGATAGTAGGTGGATTCTGAGGTTGCGCAGGGGCTGGAGCAGGCTACGGTGGATGATATGTAGGTGGAGGCTGCACAGGTGCAGCAACCTGAGGGTGTTGCTGATAGTGCTGTGGAGCGGGTTGTGGGTTTGCCGCAGGGGTTGCCTGTGGCGGGTAATAACGAGGTTGGGCTTGTGACGACGCAGGAGCTGGTGCAGCTTGCTGGTGATAGTAAGGCTGAGGTGCGACCAGGGGGGTGTAAGCGGGATTCATATTACCGAAACACTGAGGTGGACATGAGGGTCCATGGGTATGGTGGTGATGTGTCATGGGAGCATATTGGTTGGTTGCTCCACACTGGGAGGTGGCCCGTGAAGGGTCAGGGCTAGGGGTAGGATGGGCTATGGAAAATGGCTGAGGCTGCGAAGAGACGCGGCCAATGATGCCGTCGGCAGCATGGGATGCCCCCGGTGCATCGTGCTAGGAGGAATTGTCACAAGGGGCGTTAGGTATGATGGTATAAAGGTAACCCGACTTGGCGTAAATGAGATCGAACTGTTGGGCTTTAAGGATAGCCTCTTCCTCAGATTGGGGTCTTTCGGATGCAACATCCTTTGTAATGATAAGAAGGAGGGATTTAAGGAACCAATCTAGGAAGATCCGGTCATCTAACTTGATCTTGCATAGACTACGGCGTCGACGCCATTCATGAATGTGGTCCGTGATGTGGGTAGCCGTGTTCTGTTTGCATGATAGTAGGATTTCAATGCCTGCGTCATAGCGGACAGGTAACTGGAAGAACTGGAGGTAGGTCGAGGCCAGGGAAGTAAAGGTGGCATGGGTTCCATGGGGTTGTTCGATATACCACTTGGCAGCAGAGCCAGTGAAAGTGCGCTGTAATAAACAGAGGCGAATAGAGTCGTCTACTATGGAGTTGGAGGAACACCATAGATGGAAGGACATGATATGGTTTTGTGGGTCTTCACCTGCCTTACCCTCGAACTTAGGGATGTCAGAGGGGAGCTTGGTGGGCATGTGATGCCACACAGGGTTGTGTCGGATGGGGTCGTTGGTTAATCTGGCTAGATCGGGCAGGTTGAGGCTAGCCATGAATGGCAAACTGGACGAAGGATGTGCCACGGTAGTGGGTTGGACCAAGTTGGGGCCGATGCCCCCAAGTGGAGGGGTAATATTAGGGAGGTTGCCCCCAAGTGGGGGAACTAAGGTGGTATAGGACGGACCTGCACCACCATGGGTGGTATGAGTCACTAATGGAGTGGGGATAGGTAGTCCCGCTGCGGGAATCGGTACTGTGAGGGGAACAGTAGAGGGGGCCCCCGTGGAGGGCATACCCAAAGGAGGTGTGGTAACGGGTGTCGTGGTGGATGTGCTACCAACAGTCCCTACCAAGATGGGAGTGGGAGTCATGCCAGCCATGGGGCTAGTAGGGGCAGTGTAAAGGGGGTTCTCAGACTCTGGCTCAGAATCAGAGGTAAAATAAGGGGCGTCAGTATCTGCTGACGGAGTCCTATGCCGCTAACGAGTGGAGTCAAGTGACAAGGCTCAAGATCTATGATGAGTGGTATCAAGTGATGATGATCTGTGGCGATGACGGGTGGTGTCAAGTGAACCGTGCTGTGGGGGCTCGCCTCTGAGGCGCCGAGAATGTCTCGGGGACTCAATGGTGACAAATGGAGTCAAATCTCTGTGGGTTGAGGTAACTACAAATCAGCTCAAAAACTCTAATGCAACCGAGTGTGCGGAAGGAGAGCTCAAAAAATAGGTCGCTCAGTCCAACAACCAACTCAAAACACCTACTGTAACTGCGTGCTACAATAGGCGGAGTGTCAACAAAAATGGTCAGAATACCAAAAAACAGCAGGTTTCCTACAAAAATAAAAAACGGTGGAATCACTAGACCAAAAGGAGGTAAGGGAGCATGCAAACACCTAACTAGTAGTATTATGGCTCAACTAGACATATCCTCTGCAAGGTGATGAAATCCAAGTCAGACAATATGAAGAGCAAAGCCAAGTGGCTAAAGTATCCCCCTACCAGGAGGGACACCGGGTAGTCAAATCCTAGAGGAATGTAAACTAAGATACCCCATTCATGACACGTCCAGAAAGGTAAATCTGCCGCTTGGTCCTTTAACCGCAATACCCCTATACAGGGATATCCCGAGAACTGTGAAAGGTAGCCCTTCAGTTACTGAATGGAGTTCGGTATTCCACTCAGACATCCGGAACCAATCTCACGACTTCAACCCTCCTAAGGGAGAGGCCCTCTGATAAACTGGTTGTGACCATGTCAAAAAATACTAATGGATTTTGGTTCCCTAATGGACAACAACTATGTCTCAAGTGTAAATAACCGAGGGGTGTTATTGGAAGCCTATCCCCCCGATCCTACCTAACTACAAAAATTCTTTTATGTTCCCCAAGTGGAGTTAGAATGTTGGTTGAGTTAAGTGGTTTTTAAGTCTCACTTGAATTAGGTGACAGATTGTGTGCTTGTGAGGTTATGAACCCAGAAAAGAAGTGCCAGGGCAACTTCGTAAATATCAATAATACTGAATTAAAAACTTTTACCATGCAATATTATTTGAATAAACAATGTTAAAATTTGTAAAAATTCGGTAAAGGGGGACACAGATGGCTGTAGGGTTGCAGGTAGAACAGGTGGCTGTGCAAGTGCAAAAAATACGGCAGCAAAGGGGCTGGGTTCAAAAAGCAAAAAACAAGTGCAAAAATCCAGATCGCGGGTCTGGGGCGAAGTTGCGCGGTCGGACCACGGGTTTTAAGGAAACAGTCGCAGTCAAGTCGCGGGTTTTTGGATGGCAGACGCGAGCAGACCGCAGGTTTCTGAACTGCAGATGCGGGCGGACCGTGGTTTTGAAGAAAACAGGTGCGGTCGGGTCACGGGTTTATGGAAGGCAGGCGCGGGCGAACCGCGGGTTTGAAGAAAACAGGTGCGGTCAGGTCGCAGGTTTATGGAAGCCAGGCACGGGCAAACCACGGGTTTGAAGACAACAGGTGCGGTCGGGTCGCAGCTTTATGGAAGGCAGGCGCGAGCGGACCACGGGTTTGAAGACAACAGGTGCGGTCGGGTCGCAGTTTTATGGAAGGCAGGCGCGGGAGGACCGCGGGTTTGAAGACAACAGGTGCGGTCGGGTCGCAGCTAAGGGCTGGACAGGCGCGGTCGAGTCGCCGCTAAGGGCGGAAAAGGCACGGTCAGGACGCGGCTGCGAAGGAAAAAACGGCGGTTTACGGCGGCCGAAAACAACAGCCGAAAGGACAAAAAGGGAAATAAAATAAAGGAAAAAGCCAGTGGAGTCGCCAAAACTGTTGCTAGGGTTTTACTCATAGCTTGTACGAATGAGTACCTACTAAGGACAATGGATTCCTTAGTAGCAGTTCAATGATATGTGAATGAAAAGCTATAACTTGAAAAAAGATGCTAAACAATAATGAGAATTAAATCTAAACAAGTTCATTAAACAAAACGGTAAAAAGTAAATAGTAATTTTGTATTAATCTGACCTTCGATGTGAAGTTTGGTGAAGCCCTTTGCGGTGATCCGAGTCGGTAGCTCCGAGCTTCAAGCTGCTTCTTCTCTTTCTCCAATGGTGGAAATGGGCCAAAAGGGGCTCTCACGGTGAAAGTAGCTTCAATGGTGAGCTATGGTTTCACGAGCAATTTTGGCAGAGGCAGGATACTTGTGATTGTGGATTTTGAATAAGGGGTCTGCATCACTTATTTATAGTTGAAAACCATGCGGTTTTAGGGTTAGGGTTTCAGCTGTTTAGGGTTTTTTCCTCATTTTCCTCATTATTTTATATTTTTTATTCCTTTTTGGAGGTTTTTGCTTTTTTGGAGGAATTTTGGATATTTTTAGAGGAAAAGAGGGTTTTATGGCCTTTTGGAGGCATTTTAAGCCTTTTGGAGGCTTTTTGCATGGTTTTATGGGTTTTTGATGGAAATATGGTAGGAAAATGGACAAATGAGCCATGTAATGGGGTAGATGAGGTAGTGAACCTTTTTTGGGTGTTAACACACATATTTGAACTTTCAAATGGATGAACAGAGTGGAGAGAAGGCTCTACAATCTGTATAGGATGACTCACTCGATCAACTGTTGGGACCCAGTCCTGAGAAGGTAAGCATGAAAACAGAGGCTGCCTCTCAGTAGCAATTGAACACAAATGACAAGAAGCCACATAGTTCACCTATGGCAGGGTAGTGTCTACAAAAACACTGGGAATCAATAAAGGAAAGACTTGGTCTCTAGTTGGGTCAGGAGATGGATCAAGAAAATCCAACTGATCGATAGTGACAATTTCTTCGCCATGATTAAAGTACATCACACAAAAGAATGTTGACACCATAGCTTGCATGGCATAGACATAATCACGTCCAAGGAGCATATTAAAGTCCAAAGGGTCTTCTATTACCGTGAAGTCAACTAAGATGGTCTTCCCACCCAAAGTAACAGGTGTTTGAGGAAGAATTCCCAAGGCTATACAAGTTCTTCTATCAAATGCCAGTAACTGACTAGCAGTCGACACAAGGCTAGGAGATCCCATACCTCGCCAAGCACGAGTAGAAAAAATACTAACAGAGGCTCCTTCATCAACAATGCAACGAGCAATTGTATAGGGTTCAACTTTGACCTTTATCTGGAAAGGTGCATGGGAAGGAAGGCGCGGCTCAACTAGGCTATCCCAATCAAAGGAAGCAATCCGAGGGCTTGGTGGGGGTGGATCCGAAACAAGTTCAGTGCCCCCTTGTTCAGTAAGATCTGAACTGGCAGTGAATAAAATGTGACTAGTAGACACTTCACTCTCCAAAGGAAGAGTGGGATTGATCGATACTGGGGTTGATTCAACCGCTTGGTGAAAGTCACGCTCCAAAGGGAGAGTGGGATTGACCAAATATGACATTGGTTCAATCACATGAGGAACACTCTCCGAAAGAAGAGTGGGATCGACTAAATCTGAGATTTGTTCGACCACTTGATCAACCAAAGGTTGAGTAGGATGTTGAGAAACTATAGGGTGTTTAGAAGAACGAAATCCATGAGTCTTGGACCACACTCTTCGCATCTCTGGGATAGCAGGGCACAGATGAGTAAGATGATCTCCCTTGCATAGCACACAAGGGAACTTAAGATGATGCTTCGAACGATCAATTTTCTCAATGGTATCAGCATGACTAGCAGTGGCTGACTGTTTTCTCTCAACATGGCCTGCAGAGGATGAGAGTTTTCCCCCAGCGTGAACAAAAGAGGCTGGGTGACTGGGTCCAACCTCACTAAGAGAGGCTGGTTGTTGAGAGACTCCATAATGTTAAAAAACGGGATGAACATGAATCCAAACTCTTCGCACCTCCTCAATAGAAGGGCATTTATAAGTAAGGTGGTCTCCCTCACAAAGCTTACAAGGAAACTTGAGCTTGCGTTTTGAACGGGTAGACTTGTCAATAGTGTCAACATGACTCGCAGTTGTTGACTGGGCACCATAAACATGCACAGCAGAGGCTGAATGGTTAGGATCAACATGCTTTGCAGCAGTTGAGTGTGTGCCCCCAGCGTGAACAATAGAGGCTGGGTGAACGGATCCAACGTGAACAACAGAGGTTGGATGGGGAGGTTCAACTTGAAAACTAGAGGTTGAATGAGTGCACTCAGCATGAACACCAGAGGCTAAGTGACAGGATCCGACATGACCTGGAAAGGTTGGAAGGATCCCACCAGCGTGAACAACAGAGGCTGGATGGATGGATCCAACTTGAACAACAGAGGTTGGATGGGAAGGTTCAACTTGAAAACTAGTGGTTGAACGGATGCACTCAGCTTGAACACCAGAGGTTGAGTGACAGGATCCGACATGACCTGAAAAGGTTGAAAGGATCCCACCAGCATGAACACTAGAGGCTGGATGGATAGCTCCAACATGAACAACAGAGGTTGGATGGCATAGTTCAACTTGAAAACCAGAGGTTGAACGAGTGCACTCAACGTGAACACCAGAGGTTGAGTGACTAGATCCAACATGACCTGCAGAGGTTGGATGGGTGCCCCCAACCTGAACAATCGAGGCTAGGTGGTGAGGTTCAACTTGACTTGCAGAGGTTGAACGGGTGCCCCCTTGCTTATGTGCTTTCTTCCTATTCCTCCTTCTTTTACTCCTTTTAGACTGTCGGTTACTAGTATCAGTACTTTCACAGCATGAGGTAGAAGGAGGAGGAGAACTAACTACAGGTGAAGGGGAAGCAGGGTTTTGATGCCCTTGATATAAGGTGCTTACTTGAGAAGCATCATGAGCATTCAGGACAGTTGGAGTGGAAAAAAACCACACTGGTAGCCCTATGGTGAATCCCGGAAGATTCAAGGTGGCCATCAAGGGAACACCAACATTCCCTGTGAGAGGAATAGGACAAGGAGCTCCCATCAAGGGGATCTCTTGGTTGGTGTTCAAAGGGGTGTTAGCCATAATTTCAAAACAAGAGACAAAGTCTGAGGTTGATGGTCAACCAAAATTACAAAGCAGACACCTAAAGGCCCACTAAGTACAGACAAACCACACAACACTCACTAAAAATTCCTAAAGCCCAAATAGAAAAACGGGTATAAGATGTACTTTCCAGAAGAAAGCTGATGAACGATTACTTGGAATCCTTGAGGTGGTTCTCAGGCACAAGCGGAGGAATCACCCACCACCCTGTTGCACTTTCCATAAGGGTTACCTTCCAAGCCCGTCCAAGGTCAACCAGAAATAACCTTCTGGTGTACCTGTGTATGAACCCTAGATGTCAAAGAGACTAGAGGCTACCTTAACTAAATTGACAGTCTGGGGGGACAGTCGTCAGCCGAACTCATACGCATGGGCAGGGTAGCTGAGCCCGAAACTCTGTCTAGGATAGAATCCCCAGATGCATAAAGGTCCTGGGTTACATTTTGACAAGGATTCTGAGGGTTATCTCCTCTGTCCAAGCCTCCACGTGGCCTCGTGCTTAACTCCCATTTGAGAGGAGCTTCCCAGATACAATCAATGTAGAAAAGGATTTACCTAGTGATAGGCCAACTACGTCTGAAATTTAACACTTGTGGGGAGTTAAAACTCCCTAGCCCATAAGTCTAGCCTAAGATAGTAGGTGTATGACCCTATAAAATAAAACTTGCTAATAATTTTTAAAATTATGTCATTTATTTTATGGGTTGTTTCTTACTCAGAGGGTAAATGGCATGAAACTGATGTGGTGTTTTGACTCAAGAAATGAAAACAAAATGACTAAGCAAAGATAAATGAGATGCAAAGAAGCAAATAGATATTCTCTTTATATTTTCAAATAACTTGAAAGCCAAAAAAGATCAAATCTTTTTATATTTTTAAAATTTTTCAAAAACAATGCTATGCTATGCAATCTAGACTAACAGCCTAATCTATATGCATATAAAGCAAACATGTTTTTGTCTTTTTCTTTTATAAAATGCAAAAGAAAAAATAGCCTATCAACTAAAGCAAGCAAATACTGAAAGCAAAGGAGATAGACAACTACTTTGCAACCCAAAAACAAACCCTAGGTTTCCCTAAAGTTGAGTATAGACCTCTCCTGGAAGGAAGGCTTACAAAGGTAGACAAGCCAATAAATCTGGAATGAAAAGACTGAGCATGAAGAATGACATAAACAAAGGCCAAGAATTCCCAAGTATCAATCTAAACCTACAAACAAAGGCTGCTCAATACCTTGTCCAACAAGGTCAAACCAAAGAAAGAGGTAGGGGGAAATTAACAACACAAGTTCTTTTTTTAATTTTATTTTATAAAGGCAAAAGAAAAACTACCTACAAACAAAAGTATGCAGATAACAAGATCAAAGCAAAAGGGACTTTGCTGTACAACCACCAAACAAACTCTAGACTGAACTAAAGTCAGCATAAACCCTACTTGGAAGAAAGGCTTGCATAAAAGACAAGTCACCTATTTTGGCATGGTGAAGTTAACCAACAAAAGAAGAAGGAAACCAACACCAACAAGATTCTGAAATCAAACAAAGATCACTAACAGAGGCTGATCAGAAACATAGGACAAAAAATCAAACCAAGCAAAGGAGGTGGGAGAGAGAGCAAAAAACAAACCCTAATGCAATAAAAGGCTTACCACATAGATAGAAAACAACCAAAAGGGATGACACTAACTCCCTAGAGTCATGCACCTACAGAGGACCCTAAAAGACCTACCCAACAGCCCACAACCAGAAGAAAAATCACAAAAAGAGGAAAAAACACTGTTTACAGGGGCATTCGCGACTATCTATAAGGGCGACCCACGCATGATGCGCGACTATCCAGTGGAGCAACCCGTGAATACAAGACTGTATTCACGACTGTCTAGAACAGCAACCCGCGAATAGGTAGCAAAATTCCAAAAAGGTCAAAAAACTACCCTAAGAAGGTAGGGGAAGTGTGTAATCAGACTGAAAAGGTGTTCCTAAGTGGCAAGAAGGACCTGAAACAATGCAAAAAGCTGAAAGAAATCAAGAGAAAAACCCCAAACAGACAAGGCTATCCCCAGCGGAGTCGCCAATTCTATTGTAAAGGAAAATGTCCTATGGCTAGGGTTTAAGAGGCCATCAACGTACTAGGGTTGAAAGAGAGATGCACAATGTTCAACAAGTATATATAAATAAGATTCAGAGATGAGAAAGGTCCACACCTGACTAACTGAAGTCTGGTCCAAGCTTTCTCTTCAATCCTCTTCTTGCTCCTCTCGCTCCAAGAGACCTGCAAAACAAATTATACCTTCCTCAAACCATTATGACCACATATAAGACAATGATAATCAAATAAACATAAAAAAATGATCTAAATAACATCATCATATGATCAGAAATAGAGATTCAATCACACATTTGAACAATGATTTGGGGAGAAGAAGGACATCACATCTTTATTAATCTTGAAAACAAGTACAAATATACCTTCTCTTCAAGTTTGGCACCTCACAAAACCTTGATCTGGTTCTGTTGTTTCTCTTCTCCAAAGAACTCAGCCTCCAAGCTCTGCAACACTAAGGGAAGACCTCCAGGGAAAAGGTGTGGGCAAAGAGAGTCCCGATTCCTCCAGCATAACAATGCAAAAATCCAAGTCCCCTCTCATGGCCTTTCATACCTATATTTATATGGGTGAAATAAGGTAGTTCGAAGGTTAGAGAAGTTACAGCAGTTAAGGAAATATAGTTACATGACATAACTAATCTCCAGTTAACGCGTGTTTTAATATTTAAATGTTAAGAAACACATTCGCGGGTCTATAGTAGAGTAATGCACGAGTTGTCAATAGAGAGAGTCGCGCATACATCCTAACATGGCAAATGTGGCAGAGTAATTAGCTGGATAGAGGTAGAATGTATTTCATAATAAGCCAAGCTATAGTATTCTAGGCAAACCTCAATCCAGAAGTGTCCTTTTGTGTGCCAACATAAGGAAAGTTGACACTCGGACAGAGAGGTGCCATTCTGGTGTATAACAATACCGCCAGGGAGCATTCGATTCCCTGCTTTGATGATTGATGTATAGATATAGGTTAGACAACCTGTCAAGGTTAATCTGGCACAATTCCCCATTGATCAACTACAGATGATCCAGCAGCAGATAGCTGTAGAGCTCAGGGATAGAGAGCTTGCGACTTATAAGCAGAACACTCAGTTGAGACAACAGAATGCAGAGCTCACCGTAAGCTTTCAAACAAAGGCGGAGGAGTTGAGAGTATACGAAGAAAGAGAATAGGATCTCAGTCAGGTCCTGCAGAACATCACATTGGAGTTACCCCAGTGTAACATAGAATTTTCCTTGCCTTTGACACAGAAGGTAAGAAGAATTACAGATAGAGAAAAGGCTCTAGAAGAAATAGTGGTCGAGATCGAGGAAGACCACAAGGCACAGATTGTTGAGCTTGAGGCTTGAGCACCAGGAACGCCTGAGGTAGACAAGGAAGCAAGGGCACAGGCCTTTAGACACACTTCAACACAGATAAAGTGTTGCATAGATTATGCAGAGTCACTGCTAGCTGATGCGACGAAGACATGGTTAGAGCTAGAAGAGCTCCCGAATAGACTGGAATTGCAGTAGAGCATCCAGAACATAGAAAATACAGTAGGAGCAATGAAGGAAGAAGTCAAGATCTTAGGAGCTCTTGCAAAGATGAAGGAAATGACAGAGATGAACCATTTGCAATAGGAAGTGTAGTGGTTGCGAGAAAAAGAAATACAATTCAATAACATGCTTCAACCGTATCAGGAACAAATCGCAGAGCTAGTCGATGTAGTTGAGTAGAAGGTTAAGGATTTAACTACAAGAAAAAGTGAAATGGATAGCGCATAAGATCCCATGATTACTCAAGTTATGCTGGAAGCAGCACAAGACTGTGTCGAAGCTATGGACAAAGATGTCACAGGACTCAGGGAGAGATTCGTAAGGACTTCATAGGAAGCCAAGGAGAAGCTACAGAAAGAGAAACCAGATGTCAGTGACTTGAGGACGAGCCACAAGTAAGTGTTAGGGGACTATTCGAGCAGGGCCCCGCAGCTATAGAAAAAGCTGCTATCAGAACAAGAAAGTCAAAGGAAATAGTACCTGAAGCAGCCGAGAAGAGAGCTCAACCACTGCATTTAAGGA
The DNA here is from genome assembly GCA_001517045.1 of Pseudotsuga menziesii. Taxonomy (NCBI): domain Eukaryota; kingdom Viridiplantae; phylum Streptophyta; class Pinopsida; order Pinales; family Pinaceae; genus Pseudotsuga; species Pseudotsuga menziesii. Next base: position 11,646 of record LPNX011218891.1, read on the forward strand.
AATAGCGACGACATGAGGGCTTAGATACCCTCATGAATGGAGAAGGAGCAATGGGCCAAGGTATTAAAGACAAAGGACAGAAGGGGAGTGACCGGGGAAGTGGTGTTAGTTTTTCATCATATAAGCTAGCATTATGATCTTAGGATCTTTTCACTAAGAGAATAACAAGCACAACAATAAAACATAAGCACATCACAAGAGACAAGAGACACAAAGAGTTTTCCTCAGGGAAACCATAAAGGAGAAAACCTCGCAAATTCCTCAAAGATAGAATCGGCACAAAATGGTAAAACCAGAAAATAGCAAGATGCACTCCCGACAGCAGTAGTCTTCTTCTTGTCTAGTCCCAGTGTATTTCCTTCCTCACTTAGGCGCCACACTTGAGTGAGTGAGTGATGTGTTTCCAGTGATAGATAGAGAGGCTCTCACTCTCTATTTATATTCTTCTGTTCACTTGAACTGCACTCCAACATGTCAGCCTTACTTAACAATTAGTTACTAGAGTTGACATCTCTAGGAGTGTCTAATAACCCTAGTGCCCCACCACTTGTGGGGACTTTTCCTCCTCTGACCAATAAGAGGGTAACACAATGGTGGGGACTATTTCCCTGACTTACAATGACTCACCTAGGGTTGACTTCACTAGGATAGTCTAATAACCCAAGGGCCCCACAACTGTGGGGACTTTAACCGTTGACCAATAGGAGGGTTACCCACAATGACTTGACATGAATTTCTCATTATAGAAACTTCCCAGAATAAACATAGGGGTATGACATGACTTAAATACATTACAATACATCCTAGAATGAACATCGGGTTACAGTAGATAAGAAATAAAAGTGAATACATTCCAAAGTTATAATTACATCAACACTCCCTCTTAACTAGGAAGGTATTCTCTTGACACAATTTATCAGCACAAGTCTTCTTCTCTGTATCATCTGAGTCATCGTCAAGTCTTCGTCATCTTCAAAGTCATCTTTATCTTCAAGTAATCTTTATCTGTAAGTCATCTTCATTTTCAAGTCATCTTCATCTGGATTTGGATCATCACTCGATCTGGATCATCATCACTGAATCTAAATCATCACTCGATCTAGATCATCATCACTGAATCTAGATCATCACTGGATCTGGATCATCATCACTGGATCTGGATAATCACTCGATCTGGATCATCACTGGACATCATCACTAGATCTGGATCATTACTCGATCTGGATCATCATTGGTGTTATCTCATGATTCTTCTCATCACAGGAAGTTGTACATAGCCAACCCTTTTTCATGCTAGTTGTAGGCCTACCCATCATGTAGGTATTTGCCCAGCACTTACATCTGACCTACTCGTCAAAAAGGCACATCCATCCAGATAGGAACACATCCTATCACAGTGATGGAATATTTCAGCACTTACATCTGACCTACTCGTCAGAAGGGCACATCCATCCAGACAGGAACACATCCTATCATAGTGATGGAAGACTCCCATCCTGACAGGAACACATCCTATCATAGTGATGAGAGATTTCAGCACTTACATATGATCCTACAAGAACACATCCCAGTAGTCATATCAGAATGGCCCCCAGTCCTTGACTAAGCTACCTGGTAACTGACCAGGTGCCTCCATTCTCCTAGAGAATGGAAATTTCCCTTACATCTGACCTGCTTGTCGGAATGGCCAACACTCACATATGACATGGAAGGAACTTAATCCTTTAGCCATGATAGAATGGTTCAGCCATTACATCTGATCGAGTGGGAACACATCCCTCTATCACATCAGAATGGCTACTCAGTCCTACACTGAGTGATCCTGGTAACTGACCAGGTGCCTCCATTCCTAGAATGGAAATTTCCCTTACATCTGTCCTACTCAACAGAATGGATAGCACTCATATCTGACATGGAAGGGAGCAACCCTATCACCATGATAGAATGGCTCAACCCTTATATCTGACCTACTCGTCAGAATGGCTATGGATCTCAGCACTCATATCTGACATGGAAGGAACCAATCCTCTCACCATGACAGAATGGCTCAGCCCTTACATCTAACCATGGAAGGAACCAATCCTCTCACCATGTCAGAATGGCTATGGGACTCATCACTTTCCCTTGGAGTAAACCTCGATCTGGAGAACACCAAGTCTCTCCCTGAAGTACTCAAACTTTAGCCTAGACAATGGCTTCGTCAATACATCAGCTATATGTTCCTCCGTCGCAACATACTGGAGCTTCACTACTCCTCTCTGTACCATATCCCTGATATAGTGGTACTTGATCTCGATATGCTTCGACTTGTTATGGAACACTGGATTCTCTAACAACTTCACACAACTATGGTTGTCACAATGTATACAAGTAGAATCTAACTGGAGATCAAACAAATCAGACAGTAGCTTCCTCAGCCATACTTCCTCACAGCTAGCTGAACAGGGTGCAACATACTCTGCTTCAGCTGTACTTAGTGCCACATAGGATTGCTTCCTGCTAAACCAAGAGATCACACCTGATCCCATACTGAAGCAACATCCTGAAGTACTCTTTCTGTCGATGGCACTTCCTCCCCAATCTGAATCAACATAACCCTCCATGTTAATCTTCTGATTTGCATCGTACTTGAGCCCATAATCAACTGTACCCCTTAGGTACCTCAGAATATGATTTACAGCAATCAAGTGAACATTTCTCAGATCTGTCAAGAACTAGCTCAAGGTGTTCACAGCAAAGCAAATTTCTGGTCTCGTGTTTGTCAGGTACATCAATGATCCAATCATCTGACGATACATCATAGCATCAATCGTCTCTGATGAAGCATCACTCAATAGCTTCAGGTTCGATGCCATAGGTTTGGTCATGCATTCCATCATCCTGAACCTCTTCAGGATCTCTACTGCATACTTCCCTTGTCCAAGGAAGATTCCATCTGCACTCTGCCACACCTCCATACCTAGAACAATAGTGCATCGACACATAACAGGAGCATCACTGGTATTCCGCCTTCAACCTTGAAGCAAAAGTTGGAATCCACTTTACTCTCAGTAAAGCCTAGAGTCATCAGTAATCTTCCCATCCTGTCATACCATGTCGAACCTCAAGATATTTTGTAGTCACTCCCTCTGAAGCGAAGCATCATACTCCTTATGTCTTCTGTGCTATATGCACTGAAAACATTCTGTACCGGAGTGACAAGTAGCTTCCTATGCTACTAATATTCTATGTGACCATCTAGTGTATAGAATTGCATCTTCAACCTTGTAGCAAAGGTTAATATCTTCATCAATATCATCATGTATGTCTTTCAACTCTTACTAGATGCAAATGTCTCTTCGTAGTCTAGGCCTTCATTTCGTGAGAAGCCTCGTGCTATGAATATTGCTTTGTATCCCACGATGTTTCCATCTACTGCATGATGGAACTATGAACTCCTCTTCAGGTCTCGATACTGCGCCCTGACATCATACTTCTTGAACTGGTCTTCCCTTTCTTCTTGGTGGCAGGAAGGTTCTGCATCAATGATGTCATTGCACTTGTCATATTATTCTTTGTCTTTGAACTGTTGTCACTTGTTCTTCGAAACAAGTCTTCATTCTTCTTTGCTTGTAGGCGATTATGTATGCGATATTTCCTACAAGTCAAATGCATTTGTATGGTTAGAACATTTCATAAAGAATATTCATACTTGGCAAATACTTATGCATAAATATATGATCATGCAACTACTTTATCCAATACAACATTCATCCATATCTCATTGAAACTTTCTAGATGCCTTCCATCTTTACCAGGACAACATTGATATTGTGCACTAATCCAATATGTCAGCAAAGAGGTTTCATTCTAGATAAGTAGCAATGGAGAGTTGTATAGCACCACGAGCTACTTACCCATCACATGCATATTAGTAGTATACTGTCATTAATGCAAACATCCTATCATGCATAATACATCAACTGAATATAAACAAATGCATAACAAAACAATATCATGAAATGACACTTGAATACTTATCTTTATTTGTTTCATGGGTAGACTCCTTCTTGAGCCTTCAGCTTCATCGTCTTCTTCATTAATGATAGCATCGTTTCTTATCCAAATGCTAGGGTGGATAAGAAGTTCTTCAAGAGTTGAGATCTTCATATTCCTCATCGCTTGGGGGATCTTCTTTGGATGGTGAGAGCTTGATCTTCAATTGCTCCCATCTTCTCTTCTCTTCTTATGAGTCGAGCTTCTTCTTCTTCTCGGAGACTACTGAAAGTAATCACTTCCTTCTACCATAGATTCCTCACATGAATGAATCCCATGATCCTGGGAGCCCATTCAAGGTGGCCATCACTGCTTCTGTATTCTTCACTTCTTCTTTTATCGCTTCAAGTTGTTCTTGATTTGAGAGACTCTTATGACTGCATGGTCCCTGCATTCTGGATCTTCACATTCTTCAACTAGTTTCTTAAGGTCATGTTCCGATTTCTGTTCTTCCCTTCAAATAGCTTGGTCAAGGAATCAAACATCTTCGGTGTCTTTGGGGAGACACTTGTAATACAAAGATGATTCATGACTGAATCAGCAATGATCTTTTTGGCCTTGACCAAGTTCTTTTTGAGTAAGGCTTCTAGCCTTATCTCCCTCTGAAACTGGAACCTCTATACTCATGTATGTGTCCAATCCATGTTCTTCAGAAAATACTTCTATACTTGGAATTTTTTAACTTCACCAAGCTTATCATCAAGCTGATGTGATAGATCACTTTGAAATGAGAACCTCAAATGAAAATAGCAAAGGATTAGATCTTACCGATTTGAGGTATCCGTCTTGGTTCCGGAGCTAGCTAATCTAGGGTTTGTCACAGAGACCCTAATTTTCAAAACTTGGAATATTTTGGATCTGATTGGATAGACAGATAGATCTCTTCAAATGGAGTCATCCAATGTACTCTTTTTCTGAAAACAGTAGAGGGAAGCTCCCGGAATAAGAAGCCCTAGTTTTCCAATTTCTTCTGCAGAAATTCTTGTTACTGTTTCTATGATATCTCTGTAATTAATGCTCCTCTGTGTCTGAAATTTTGTACTTATGTAACCGCGCATGTCCCTGATCCAACACCATAGGTTTCATCAGAATTGGTTTCACCATTTGGGATTTATGATCCTTTTCTCAAGGTGCCCTGTTACAGGACTGTTCAGAACAGTGAAATTGTACGGAATTCCACGTTTCACTGGTTCATCTTCTGAGTCTGATATTTAGAAAACCAAAAGTACAGTTCGTACCATTTCTGGAACATCTTCAAGAATTCCATTTGGACCTCTGTAGCCCAATATATTGAAATTCTCCTCAGGTGTCCTGTTTAATGATGAATTCTGGAAGAGGCTGGAACCCTAACTAGGAGGGATCATATCTCCTAGAATATAGCGAATATGAGGAGGATTTTAGGACACAGTGTTCATCCAGATTTTATTTTCAGCCCCTGAAATTTTCAGCTTCTGAGACTTTTCCAAACGTGGAACATAGCGAATGTACAAAAACTTATCAGTTTTTAGTCTTTAGGGTTTTTTCTAGCTCAGGGTCAAACTAGGGTTTGACTTTCCTGGAGTTTCACCCAACCAAATTTCTTGATCCAGGTCTCTAAAATTCAGTTTTGATGAGGAGAACAATCCTATGTTGGTCTCACTCAAAATTTCCTCTTCTGTAGAAAGCCCTAATTTCCACATCGAAAACTGAAAATGCTCGGAATCGAATTCCGCTTCAACAGAAAGATGCGCCCTACAATGGAGAGTCATTCTAGCATACTTTTGCTGATAGATTGTGGAGAGAGACCCAAAAAAAATTAAGAATCCCTAGCTTCTGTAGCTGCACAATGTCTTCTTCTCAGGTTAGCTCTGATACCATGTTAGTTTTTCATCATATAAGCTAGCATTATGATCTTAGGATCTTTTCACTGAGAGAATAACAAGCACAGCAATAAAACATAAGCACATCACAAGAGACAAGAGACACAAAGATTTTTCCTCGGCGAAACCATAAAGGAGAAAACCTCGCAACTTCCTCAAAGATAGAATCAACACAAAATGGTAAAACCAAAAAACAGCAAGATGCACTCCCGACAGCAGTAGTCTTCTTCTTGTCTAGTCCCAGTGTATTTCCTTCCTCACTTAGGTGCCACACTTGAGTGAGTGAGTGATGTGTTGCAAGTAATAAATAGAGAGGCTCTCACTCTCTATTTATATTCTTCCATTCACTTGAAGTGCACTCCAACATGTCGTCCTTACTTAACAATTACTTACTAGAGCCGACATCTCTAGGAGTGTCTAATAACCCTAGTGCCCCACCACTTGTGGGGACTTTGCCTCCTCTGACCAATAGGAGGGTAACACAATGGTGGGGACTATTGCTCTGATTTACAATGACTCACCTAGGGTTGAATTCACTAGGATAGTCTAATAAACCAAGGGCCCCACAACTGTGGGGACTTTAACCGTTGACCAATAGGAGGGTTACCCACAATGACTTGACATGACTTTCTCATTATAGAAACTTCCCGGAATAAACATCGGGGTATGACATGAC
>LPNX011218891.1:30960-55303 GCA_001517045.1 Pseudotsuga menziesii
GCTTAGGAAATAGTGGGTCCATGGGTTTACATGGTGCTCTTAGCTTTAAAATGAGCACCTACATGACTAAAACTGATTATTTGGCCCACTTTTATTACAGACTCAATTTTTCCAATTAAACTATTAAAAAATAGCCTAAGTTTTGGAAAAATTAAAATTTTAATAAAAAACACTGAAAAAACTGAAAAATTGAAAAATTGAAAAACACCTAGGGGGACTTAGACATGTTCATATGACTCAAAAATGATGTCTAGCATGCTTACACATTGACACATAGACTCTAATAACCTCAATAGGCCCAAATGCCAAGTCGACCACCCCAACTTTGGAGGTATGGAGTGAAAAACTCAGAAATTATCAGTCGTTTATTCAACAACCAATAATAACCAAGGGAAAAAACAGCCTGGGCTGATCGGATTAACAAATGAAGTCTAAGAGACCGAGTCTTTTACAGACACTATCATGCTAGAACATCTATTACAATTCCCCCATGGGGTATGAACATGTGATATGATACAATAAAGCTTCCCGGAAGCAAGACTGAAGGCTCTCTGAAGTCCGAACAAGTTATCCCTGTCCGGTTCACCAGGCTCACTTGATAGAAAACCACTAAGTACAACTTAGGTGGTAACAAGACTTCAATTTCATACCATAAAACGAAGCTCTGGTTGAGACAAGAAAACAAATTAAACAATTCATCCAACCAACCGAAAATCAACTCTTACAAGACCATCGACAGATAAAGGACTGTAACAATCTACAAATATGGTCAAAATCCCAGTCAACCCATTTACAATTAGAAAATGAAAACACAGAAGGCAAGAGCTTCAGATGGAAATCTAACCACATCGAAAAAACAAAACCTATCCGATCCATCCTAAAAATTGCCACAACAGACAAAAAAGATATTGACAGAATGACTGCAGCCGACTTCCTAGCCACATTCTCACAGTTCAAGGAAGTAAGTCAGCCGATTAATGAAACTAAAGCACCAGAGTGGCTAGATGCCAAAGTAAAAACTAAAGAAGTCGAAATCTCAAATGATGATCGACCAAAACTAGCAAAAATTGGTGACTATTGGAACGAACAACAGACCACAGAGATCGTGAACTTACTAAAAGAGTTCCAATATATCTTTCCCAGGGACTATAAAGACCTAAAAGGCTTAGTCCAAGAAATGGGAGAGATGGAAATTGATACTAAACCTGATGTTCGACCTGTTAAGAAAATACCTTATAAACTAGCTCACAAGTACAAGGAAATAGTCAAAAAGAAAATTGATAACATGTTAGTAGCAGGGATCATTTACCCTATCGACCAGTTATAATGGGCAAGTCCAATGGTCATACAGCCCAAGAAACATGACCCGACAAGGTTAAGAATTTGTGTCAACTTTTGGGAACTCAACAAAGTCACACTGATAGACCCATTCCCAACCCCTTACGCAGATGAAATATTGAATGAAGTTGCAGGACATGAATGCTATTCATTCACAGACGGATTCTCAGGATATAACCAAGTACCAATAGCTAAAGAAGACCAAAAGAAGACAACATTTGTGTGTGAATTTGGTTCCTTTGCTTACAGAGTTATGCCTTTTGGATTAAAGAATTCACCTGCAGTGTTTTCTCGAATTGTTGTCAAGACATTCCAAGAGTACATATATAAGACCATGGCAGTATACTTCGACGACTGGACAATATACTCTACCTTAAAAGACCACTGCAAATGGCTTCGACTTATGTTGGAAAGATGTTGACAAATTCAACTCTCCCTGAATATTAAGAAATATATATTTATGACTCCCATAGGCATACTATTAGGGCATATTGTCTGTAAAGAAGGTATCAAGGTTGACTTTGCAAAGATTAAAATTATCCTCGAGTTGAAACCACCAGTAAACCCTAAACAATTCAGGGTGTTACTTTGCCATACAGGCTATTATATAAAATTCATAAGACACTATTCAGATATGACCTATCCTGTCGAAGAACTACTAAAGGAAGATCAAGAGTTTAAGTGGATAGAGGAATGCCACATCTCTTTCGAAAAATTGAAAAGAAAATTAGTCGAAGCCCCCATTCTAAAGTTTCCAAACTGGCCGATCAAATTCCATGTGCATATCGATGCATCAGGAATAGCAATAGGAGCAATCCTTACTCAACCAAGAGATGATGGGATGGATTACCCTATAGTTTACAGCAGTCAGAAATTAAATAAGGCTGAAAGAAACTACTCGACCACATAAAGAGAAGCCTTAGGTATGGTCTTTTCCCTCCAAAAGTATCAACATTACCTTTTATCCAACCCCTTCATATTCTATACCGACCAATTCCACATCGACCACCGACAGAGTACAGCATATCATCCTCAGTCAAATGGGGTGATTGAAGCTTTCAATAAAACATTGACAAAAGGGTTAATTAAAATATGTAATACGGACAAGGACAACTAGGATGAGAAAATACCTACAGTCTTATGGGCATACAGAACAGCCTATAAACGGTCGACCGACCAAACCCCCTTCCGAATAGTCTACGGACAAGAAGTTGTAGTCCCTCTACACTTCCAACAACAGACACCTACTATTGCCAAAATCCTCCATGTCGATGTCGAACAGGGAGGGAAGGACTGACTACTTCAGCTCAGTAAGCTGGAAGAGCACCGACTCATTGCCATACAACACCAAGAAATTCAGAAGCAACAACAAAAAGCATGGCATGACCGCAACATCAAGAACAAAAACCTAGCGGTTAGTGACTTTGCTTTACTCTACAATAGTCAGATCAAAGGAAAACCTAAGAAAATCCACACAGAATGGATGGGAGCTTACATTGTCGATGAAATACAACCCAATGGTTCAGTCTGACTAAAGACGATGCAGGGCCTAATATTTCGGAAGCTTGTTAATGGAGCCTGACTAAAACGTTACAAAAACTGAAATAAAATAAAAATAAAATAAAAATAAAAAAAATAAAAAAATAAAAAATAACGACCATAACCGACAACCAAAACCCATAAAAAGCTAAAAATTCCAAAAACAAATTATACTCCAGACACAAAACCATGATAGGAAAACACCACTTTGACAACCGCCATCATGACCATCGACCATCTTCATCGCCCAGTCCTGTCGACCATTCTTCACACCGACACCAGCCGATGACCTCGATAGTCCCATCGTGCATTTATAACCTCGAGAGCCGAAAGCAAGTTGCCATTAGTTCCCACTCACGTATTACAGCTGGAACGTCAATTCTGCCATTAATACATCCATTATCACAAACCACCACACCAACACCTATAAATAATGGACCGTTGAAGGTTCATTCACCACACCCTTTACACAGAGCACTCAAACACTCAGTCGACCAAAAACAGAGAACCCTCTAGTAACCTCGACCAAACAACCAAATGGCCCCCAAACAGACTAGAGCATCGACCAAAGAGAAAGAGATACAGGCTGCGGATACACCTTTGTTTCGCAGACTAAAGAACATCAAAAAATCCAAAGTGCAGTAGGGCCCATGGAAAAAACTATGGGCTGAGATCCAAGAATGGGCCTTTGTTGACAAGAAAATTACTCAAGCAGCCGAAAATTTTTGACGCAGTACCCTCTTTGGATATGCCAATGCACCGCTGATGGCAAGCTTTGGTGGGACAAAAGAAGCTGCTGTGAAATTCATTATCAGTCGATATCACAATGGTCGGTTCTACTTCGATGAGCCAATCGACATTTTTGGGGATGTCATCTCCAAACTGACTGGACTATCCAACAAAGGAGACCCTGTACCAGTCGAAATCAAGGAAGGACTGGTCAAAGAGCTTACAGGATCGTCATCTGGGAAAAAATACAAAGGGTTGATGATCAGGTAAATCACAACTCGAACGCCATAGATTGTGGCCAAAATCATCACAATCACACTCAAGGAAGAGACCTCAAGTTTGAAATGCTGGAGGCCATCGACACCATTGCCACTGATAGTCAAATCTATAGATGGGGATATTATGTCACTGAGATGATCAAAACCATATGGGAGCAATGCCAAGAGACGGGAGGAATCATCAAGTTCCCCTCCCTCATCCTATGGATCGTTATGTACCACATCTGTTTGGAAGGAATCCCAGTCTTCCGAGAATAGTCAAGGTTTGACATGTACAGGTTTAAACCCTTTTCCTAGAAAGGAACCCCGCATGAGCTAGAGCAAGGGAAAGTGTTTCTGAAAAAATGGTTCCAACAACTAAAGGTTCACACAACTAGATGAAGCGTGCCTCAAAATATCCGACGAAATCTACCAACGAACTCCCACATCCAACTGGAGCTCGACCATACCTCAGAGTGGTATATGTAGGGTGAGGCCTCCAATGCCAAAGCCATCGACTACTACCCAACTGCTGTTGGGCTATAGGGCAGACCCAGGTTATATACCATTCACTTCGCACCAATAAAAGACCCACAGTGTTGGCCCTTCCAGCAACAACCTGCGAGCAGGTTGCAGTCTCACCCGAAACAGCTATGGGGTGCCGTAGAATCAGGTTTCTGCAAGCAGAAGAGGGATATTATTGTACCTTTAGTTTCTAACACTTATAATCATATAATGCAGAGCTTTAATAGTTACTTATTTAGCTTCACGGTTAGATAAACAAACAGTGCCTTGCTTAACCCTTTACTGGGAATTTTAGTGAAGTTAGTATTTAGCAGTGATCTTACTTATCAGTTATATATTTATCAATGCATAAAAGAACATAATAATAACACAACAAAAACCACAACACACGATATAACGTGGTTCACCCCTAGTGTAGGGGCTACGTCCACAGAACTATGTTTTATTCAACTCTTTACAAAAACCACAGTTCTGATCTACGCACTCAGCTACAGATCCCTTCAAGTCCTCAAATCCATGCACACAGTTGTAGGCTTCTGCGTACACAGCTATAGATTTCCTTAATCACCCAAAACCCTCTACGCACACAGCTACAGAGGTCGTCCATGCACACAGCTGGGACTTAACCTTCTTACAAAATAAGCCTTAGCTTCGCATCAATTCATCTTACATCAAAAGCCTAAACTGACTTCTTTACAAGAGTGCTTATTTATAGTGCACTTATTACAAAACCATGGGCTTAAACCATGGGAACCCCGAACCCTAAAACCTGGAATTAAACCATGGGTTTATTACAAAAAGAAGGTTTTTACTCAACCCCAACACCCCTAAGATTGTTTTGAGTCGTAACTCTGCTTACAACTTCCACAAAAACTGCGGAGTTACCAAAATTAGGGACCGTTAAGGTGCGCGCCCCAATAGGCCCCTAAGACTCACCAATGTCCCGTCCTAGGTCACTCTACTGTTCCTTTGGTAGATGAACTTTGTCAGCAAAGATAGTGAACTGCTTGTTGAGACCATGCATGATATTGTCAGCTACTTGCTCCGTTTCGATCAACTCCTGCAATACTGTGACTGATGCTTCGCTGGCCTTTTTCTGCGCCACAGAATCAGAATCTGCGTCATGGAGTTGAGCTTCTACCCATGACAAAATGTCATCCACAGCTTCAATGATTCCTTTTATTTCAAGGAAATTCATCAGACATAAGTCCTAATACTCATGGAGAAGTTAGGTCGCTTTGCTTACCATTTCTTCATCCCAATAATCTCCACTGGTAGCATACTTAGGCTGGTCTTCTGATCTAATGTTGACTGTCTGTGACTTCAGGGGCTTCGACTACTGGTCCGTGTACATCGTAGTGTCCTTCTGAATCAGGAATATCAATATTGTGTGGATAATCATCCTCATCAATTGCGAGGTTATAATATTTGACTGCATAAGCTTCTTATGCTTTCCAATCAGGTCGGTATTCTACTATTTCTTGATCATCAAATACCTTAGTATGGATCAACCTGATAGCTGCATCTAAAGCTGGACAAAATTCATTAGTAGAAAAGGTAAGCACAAAACTATCAACAATACAATCCCAACTTATAGTATCCTGGAGAAGCTCAGCCTCCGCGTACCAGTTCTTTGCTATCGGTTCTAGAGTATGCACAAATCTATGTACCCATTCTTCCTGAGGTACATGCTTCCACGCTTCGTAGCACTATGCCAAGTGTTCCTGAGGGCTAGTCTTTCCATCAAAACTACTTTACACCTCTTGGGGCTGATCCATAAATCTCAGGTGAAGGAACTTCTGACAAGCTTCCGAACTAGGAATGTTCTTCTTATGGCCATTCCACCATCTGGCTGTTGTGGCTCTGAATACTGAATCTAGAGTCTCCATTTTCTATGAATCTAGTATCTGGTCTGAGAATTGTTCAATAAACTGTTCTGGGTCTGACAAGTCATCAAAAATAGGTAGGACTCTTACCTGTGCACCAAGCGATTTGATAGATTTGGTAATTCTGGCACATCTATGTCCATGTAGGTCATAAAGTCTGTTCTACTAGTTTTCTAACCCATCATCTGAATCTGTCATGCAGAAGTTGTCACACTGCCAATCCATGATACCTTTGGTAGTAGGATCAACATAATCTTCTTCCTTAGCTGTGATATTATAAATATGGTCCAGGACATCCTGATCTTCATCGTCGAGTGCTTCTGTGTACCTTTCTCCTTGAGAAGGGTCCAGTGGTATTATGACTCTCAAACCCTTCCCTTCAAAAGTAATCTGTCTCTTCTTAAGGTTAATGACTATAGCATTTTCCATTGCCCATTCAATTCCTAACAAAGCTGGATAGGGGTTGCTATCATCAATGATCTCAATAACTTCAAAGTCTGCTACAGTACAGACGCCATCAATATCTACTGGGACATTAGGGAATCATCCTAGGGGCACAATATTCTGCTGATTGGATAATCTCAACTGTATAGGGGACCAATCAAGGGTAGTTTTTCCCATTTGTTCCCAGGTTTTCTTAGTTAAGAAATTTACCTCTGATCCTAGGTCCAAGATAACATCAGTCATATCATACTCTCCTATTTGAGCATTCAACCTCATTTCCCTGCCAGTTCTCCTGAATCTATTAACAGCTTTTGCCTGACCAGAACTTTGCTGAGGTTCGCAGGAAGCAATAACTTTCTGCAACTCACTTAAATCATTATGATTTCTTAAGAGCTTCAGATAACTTTGTAAAAAGGAGGACAATGTACTTACTTTGTTCGTCGAAGCTTCTTGCGGCTGCGACTACTGCTGATGTTGTTGCGTAGGTGCTACTAATGTGCTAGGAGCAGTAAAATCTCTCTGGGCTTCCATGAATGTCTCTTTTTCTCTTTCGATATCAAATGTTGGGACTTTCTCTGGGGCCTTACGAACCCAAGCCTCGTGAGGCTGTTTCTCCTTATTCTGTATGTGCATCGTAGCTCCACTCTGGGTAACAACATTAATGGCTGGGGTAGGTCTTTGCTCGATGGAAATTATCTGAATATTCTGAGTAGGGGCACTGTTTCTTTCTTGAATCTTAGCTATCAACTGCGGGCACTGCTTGATCACATGATCTACTGCTCAGCAATACCGACATGTCGTAGTTGGATTCCGATAGTCTCTCGCTAGATGCCCAGCCTGGTTACAGTTGTAGCACACAACCTGGCCTCTTCCTCTTCTGGCCATACCACCACGACCACGAACTCCAAAAGCACCTCTACCTGATGCACCACCGCGGTAACCATAGCCATCATTGCTCTGTCCCTCATTTTGTACCCGATAGGTGTCGTAGGTGCGTTCTCTCATGAGGTCATAACTGCGACACTCATCTTCATTATGTCCTATGGACTTATAGAATTTACAATAGGGGTTCTTAGGTACTTTCCCATACCTCTGTAGCACATAGCAGTCTTCAGGTCGATGCTAACCTGTTGTTCTATAGAGCTCACAATATACGAATTGCGGGTTAAATGGGTTTGGCACACCAGTATTCAGGTAATTTCTTACCACAGGAAACTATTCCTTGGCATGACCTTCTGTCTGACATTGTGTACACCAAACCTCTTCATGACTGGTTTTTCCTCTCTTCATATCGTGAAGCTCCAGATCCATCGCTGCCAACTGCGCTTGGATTTGAGCGATACCAGAATCGTCTTCGACAGGAGCGATTTCAAGCTTCATCGTGATTTCCAGAGCCTCCTGCTGGTCAGCAACCTTCTGTTGCATGAGTGGAGTTCTGATATGTGGTAGAAACGCTACAATGAACCATTCCTTGTGCTGCATAGGTCCAATGGTGAAACTAACTTGGTCTAGGAGAACTTTGAACCTTTGATCAAAGTCCCACACTGATTCGTCGTGCCTCTGCTGAATCTCTTTCAATTCAGTGATACACTGCGACTCTGATTTCGGCTTCTTAAATTCTTTGATTATTGCTGCTTTAATATCGTCCAAGGCATGGCTCTGAGTACTGGAGAATTTCATGAACTAGGTCAAATCCCGATCTCTAAAAGAAGTAACGAGTTGCGCCCTTCTTACATCTTGATCCGTAGTGTTCTTAGCGTTCCACATTGCTTCACATTAAAACCAGAACTATTTTGGATCCTCTGATCCAGTTCCTTTGAAAACAGGGAGCTTAATATCATCATTCATATGGCCCATCGCAGGTATAGGGGGGGAGGGAGGGGGATTGGTAGTAGGAAGGGGGGAACTTACTGGGGTAGACTGACCTGCGACAGGAATACTTGATCTAGGGTTACTTTCAAACTGTGACAGGTTCTCAGGGATAATAGCTCTTCGCTGCAGGGTTACCGGAGGGTTTCCAACAGAAGGGGTTTCTTCGGGCTCTGAGACTGCTGGACTTATGGGGTTAGACTCGGTATTCTGACCTAGGGTATAGGACTCAAAATTTCTCTTGTACCTTTTACCACTTTGTAGCAAACCACTTTGCTCATCGAAGGTACTTTCACTTGCAAACATAAGTTAGTAGTGCTAAATCTAACAGTCTGATTCAATGAGCAATATACCTTTTTCAGGCAATAGCATTTTAATTCTCAAACTAAATGAATTCAAGTACTTACCCCTTGGTACTTTGAAGAACTGTCGTTTGGCTTTGCTGAAGGATGTACTTGTGTCAATGGCGAACTCCGTCACAAATGCTTCAAGGGTTCATGTTGTCCAGAAATCAACAGCGCGGGATATCTCGTTGTTCACCCTTTTCAGTATATTAACTCTTGCGAGGTTCCAATCAGGAAATTGACGTTCTTGGAAGTTCATCCTTCTCTCTGTTAACCTGGACAACCACTGGTGCAACTCTATGTGGATACTACCAAAGAAAATTTCATACACATAAAAAAAAACATACCTTTGTAAAAATTTGTTTGCACTACGACGCGCATCTTTGTTCTCTTGTACAGCAAAGTTCAGATAAGTCTCTTCAAGCCAATCGCCGATTTCCTTCACAGAGGGTCTCCAAAACATAGCCCTTGAGGTACGACGTAAACCCCTCTTGAGCAGATACTGAGTTCAATCGGAAACGGAACCAATTTTTTGGGCTATAGGGAAGACCTAGGTTTTATACCATTCACTTCGCACCAACAAAAGACCCATAGTGTTGGCCCTTCCAGGAACAACCTGTGAGCAGGTTGCAGTCTCACCCGAAACAACTATGGGGTGCCGCAGAATCAGGTTTCTGCAAGCAAAAGAGGGATATTACTGTACCTTTAGTTTCTAACACTTATAATCATACAATGCAGATATTTAATAGCTACTTATTTAGCTTCGTGGTTAGATAAACAAACAGTGCCTTGCTTAACCCTTTACTGGGAATTCCAGCAAAGTTAGTATTTAGCAGTTATCTTACTTATCAGTTATATATTTATCAATGCATAAAAGAACATAACAACAACAAAACAAAAACCACAGCACAAGATATAACGTGGTTCACCCCCAGTGTAGGGGCTACATCCACAGAACTATGTTATATTCAACTCTTTACAAAAACCACAAACATGATCTGTGCACTCAGCTGCAGATCCCTCCAAGTCCTCAAAGCTGCGCACACAGCTGCAAGCCTCTGCGCACACAACTGCAGATTTCCTTAATCACCCAAAACCCTATGTGCACACAGCTGTAGAGGTTGTCCACGCACACAGCTGGGACTTAACCTTCTTACAAAAAAACCTTAGCTTCGCATCAATTCATCTTACATCAAAAGCCTAAACTGACTTCTTTACAAGAGTGCTTATTTATAGTGCACTTATTACAAAACCATGGGCTTAAACCATGGGCACCCCGAACCCTAAACCCTGGACTTAAATCATGGGTTTATTACAAAAAGAAGGTTTTTACTCAACCCCGACACCCCTAAGACTATTTTGATTCGTAACTTTGCTTACAACTTCCACAAAAACCACGGAGTTACCAAAATTAGGGACCGTTAAGGTGCACGCCCCAACAACTGTCGACCAAATTTTCCAAGAATTGTCTCGACAGACTAAAACAAAGATTCCAGTGCCCAAAGTAGCGAAATAGGTTGACTTCTCCATCGAGGTGCCACTCACCGACCAAGAGAAAGAGGAATACTACGAGCTCAACCTCTACATCAGCACATTTGTGTCGGAGGACATACCGGTCGAACCCACTGGTCGGATACAAATAACAATCAAACCGCCAACCGCAAAGGAATCCAACCCACAACCGCCAAAACCAAAGCCACAACCATAGCAACAAACAACTCCTCTAGCTCCAGCAAGTATCGCCCCGACTTAGGAACCAATGGGTGAAGTTCAGGTCAACAACCCTGAGTACGCTCTGTCAAGAGGCATCATTCGGAAACTTGCCAACAAGATAGCAGCAGCAAGGAAGAAAATCATAGCACAAAAAGAACAACAAGGCAAAGGCAAGCGCAAACTTATCATTTTCGACTCGTTCGATGA
Source organism: Pseudotsuga menziesii (assembly GCA_001517045.1). Classification (NCBI taxonomy): domain Eukaryota; kingdom Viridiplantae; phylum Streptophyta; class Pinopsida; order Pinales; family Pinaceae; genus Pseudotsuga; species Pseudotsuga menziesii. The sequence continues at coordinate 41,812 of LPNX011218891.1, forward strand.
TGAAGAAGAACTGGTAGCTACGGCCGTTGACATTATAGAGGATGCCACAGCAAATAAAGTGCCGGTTGAAACTCAGTTCCAGCGGTTTGTGGAAGCAGGGGCCCCTGAAGGACGACCAAAGAAGGAAAAAACAATGACAATGCCTGAAAACATCGCCGATCTTGTGTCGACCCCTCCACCTCCATCGCCGACAAAAATAGTCGAAGAGCAAGCACCGGCACAACAGTCAGTCAGCCCCCTCAACTTATACAAAAATGCAATGTTGGAGACGGTAAAAGAAAATTTTGATAAAGACACTGACCTAAAAGCGTTCTTCGAGACATTTCCTGTGCTATTTCAGTTGGCCCAGAAAATTACCACCCAAGCTCCCATGTACACAGCTAGTAGAACACAACCCACAGTATTCGCACAGATCACGTCGACCTTCACCTGACAATCTGACCAAGAAAACGACGTGATTGGACAAGTGCAGTCTACTATCGAACCGACCAACCCCGAACCCCAGGCCGACTTACCAACCACTACACCTCTGGAAGCAGACATACCTTCCGACGTAAGTACACACCATACTTCCCCCAAACCCATCACCCCTGACCATTCCCCCACTCCTTCACCACCTCCATAAGAATCCAAACCACCCCCACCACCCCGTGATTCAAAAATAGACATACCCCAACCAACTACATCCACACAGCCGGAAGTGGTCATAGCACCTCCCCAGCTAGAAAAACCTTCGACTTCCATCCCGCAAACCAAAGGCCCCACCACAACTATTGCAGGTATACAGGAGACAGAAGCAAAAAAACATAAAAAGAGGAAGGAGCATCATGGAAAGACTACCAAACTTTGAATTAGCTTGAAGGATGCAAGCTCCTTGACTGACATAGAGGTGGGCCAACTCCTCAAAACTGTAGCCAAAGAAGCCAAGACACAGACTGAGCGAAAAACTAAAGAGCTCACAGAAAAAAACACAGAATAGGTCGAGTTTGTCGACAAATGCAGGACTTTAGCTCAGTCTGTCATACCAGGCCCCATAGAAGTCGACACCGATAGACCACTTGAAAGAGCATACCAGCTATTTGAGAGCATGGTTTCAACCATCCAGGCACGCCTCTAGGAAACCAAGGAGGAACAGAAAGATGAGACTTCCAGACTGCTACTGGCACAACACACTACCTTCTCTGAAGCATACAAAGTACTACAGGACCATATGGAGGAATCTATCGTCACCGAAGAAGTCTTAAGAGACTGGCCTAATCACTATGGGCAATTTTATCAACAGACATGACAGACTCGGAAAGGGATTCAGGCTTTGGAGAGCAGGAAGACCACGGAGGCAACACTTAGGCTGACAATAGAAGAACAGATAGTGCTGGAAACCAACAAAATGCAGAAACTGGAATGGGAAGCACATCAGTGGGTGCAAAAATCTCTTCCCAACTTAGAGAAAGTTGACATCATCTGCCCACAGATGAAACGACTCATCGACACAGCAGAAGAGCAGAACCAGTTCCTAGGCCCCAACATGGAAAAGATCGTGGAAGTCCCCATCTCGGAGAATATGTCGGTCCTATAAAGCTTAACCACATTAACTATCAACATCCAAAAATCTATGCATAATTGGACAGATTTCCAACATCACCTTGCCATCACAGATCTAGCCATTGTTGAGGTCTATGTTCAGAAAAGACCAACCAGTCGTCTCCACAGTCTGCCACAATAAAAATTGTTGGAGCCCAAACAAATTTTGTGTACCTCCCTATTTCTTCAGGATGAAGAAACGTTTTGTTCATGGGGGAGATGTAGAAGGAGCAAGTCGATAAGTCAGCTTAAACGAGGACCGACTTAGTCGATCAGTCGACTAAGTCGATGGGCCGACTTAGTCGATCAGCCGACTAAGTCGGTCAGCTGACTAAACCAAAAGATTAGGTCGGCTATATAAAAGTCACGTCGGTTCACCAAACTGATAGGTAGTTATTTTGTAACCGTTTGTAAATTGTATATATTAGGCTGTTGATCCAAACAAGAACTCAGTTCAGTTCTCTGCTTTGTATGAACTCATTTGTATTAATATAATCTGTTTTATCCTATCTGTTCTTGTCTCTTGTCTCTATTCTATATTTATGTATGTTTTAGTATGTATTATTGGTAACCTTATGTGATCTGTGAGATTACAACACATGTGATGAAAAATGACACTTTGCTAGAGATTATTCTAAGAACAAAAGTAGCTCTCACAAGAAGAAGGGACACAAGAAAAGACATCATGCTCATGCTACAGAGGATGATGAACCTTCATCAAAGAGAACCAGATATGAAAGTGAAGATTCTTCAAGTGAGGATGAATATGTTTTGATCTCTGCTCTCACAGGTTACATTACTCATGGAAGTGATGATTGGCTTATAGACAGTCGGGCTTCCAAACATACGAATAGATTCAAGGAATCCTTTGTGAAACTCTCAGAACATGAATCACCTCACAAGGTGAATCTAGGAGATGACTACCAATATCCAATAAAAGGTAGTGGGGAATCTTCCTATAAGCCAGACTCTGGAAAGTCTATAACAATGAATGAAGTGTTGTTTGTGCCAGGACTCAAGAAGAACCTTCTCTCCATATCAACATTGGATGCAAAAGGAATGAGGGTTGCATTCATAGATGGTCAAGTCATCGTGTGGCCAAAAGGAAAGACTATTGATGATGAAATAGTGATTGGTGAACAAGAAGGAGGTTTGTACAAATTGAAGGGCCATCGAGAAAAATATTTGGTCCATGACACAGTAGAGACAAGTGAACTTTGGCATAGAAGGCTTGCACATGTGCATTACAGAGCACTACCTCTTGCAAGAAAAGTTGTTGAAGGTCTTCCAGAAATGCAAGAAAGACATGATGGGGTCTGTAAAGGATGTGCAAAGGGAAAGAATGCAAAGAAGACATTTCCAGGTAGCGAAAGAAAAGCAAAAGGAATCTTGGAAATCATCCACTCTGATGTATGCAGTCCTATGTCATCAAGATCACTAAGCAGGTATGCATATTATGTTTCTTTTATTGATGAATTTTCTAGGAAGACATGGGTTTACTTCATGAAGAACAAATATGAATTATTCAACAAATTAAAGGAATTCCAAGCCTTGATCGAGAACCACACTGAAAAGAAGATCAAGACTTTTCAATCAGATAATGGTAGAGAATTCACTTTAAATGAATGCAAAGATATATGTAAATAATCATGGATTAAAAGGGAGTTGTCCACTCCTTATAATCCTCAATAGAATGGGATTGCAGAATAGAAGAACAGAACTATCATGGAAGTTGCAATAGCTATGCTTCATGATCAAGATCTTCCTATGCATCTTTGGGCGGAAGCTGCCAGAATAGCGATGTATGTACAAAACTGCACTCCACATAGAGTGCTCAAGAACAAGACTCTTGAAGAATTCTTCTCCAGCAAGAAACCAGAAGTTAGCCATCTTAGAATATTCGACTGTCCTATGTACATACACATTCCAAAAGAGAAGAGAACAAAATTAGATCCTTCAGGAAAGGAGGGTATATTTGTGGGATACTCTAAAATCTCGAAGGCTTACAGAATCTATTTCTGAGGATACAAGAAGATTGACATCGGCAGGGATGTGACATTTGATGAAGACACAACTTACAACAAATCCAGAAAGAGACCTACTGAAGAACCTAAAGAAGCAGAAGCACCCAGAATTCATGACACAACCATGAACGAAGAAATTCAAGAAGAAGATCGAGAATTTGAAGAACCAAAAAGACCTGTAGATCCACCTCTAGAGAAGAATCCTCATAATAGGAAACCTACTTGGGTACGATAACTTATCCAAGGTGCGGAAAGATATGGGGATCCAAAAGAGAATCTTAGAGAAAGAAAGAGGACCAGATCCTATTCCGGGTATGTAGCTTTATTACGTGATTTCATTGACAAAGAACCTTCCAGTTATGAAGAAGTGGTAGAACGGAAAGAATGGAATGATGCTATGATTGAAGAATATCAATCGATCATGAAGAACAATGTTTGGGATGTTGTCCCAAGACCAAAAGGGAAGTCAGTTGTAACTTCCAAATGGATCTACAAGATCAAGCATGCTGCAAACGGTAGCATTGAAAAATATAAAGCAATATTTGTGGCTTGGGGTTTCTCTCATAAAGAAGGAATAGATTATGAAGAAACCTTTGCACATGTAGCCAGATACACTTCCATCAGATCAGTACTAGCTCTGGCTGCAGTCATGAAATGGAAGATACACCAGATGGATGTCAAGACTGCTTTCTTGAATGGTGTAGTAGAAGAGGAAGTGTGTGTGTAGTAGCCACTCAGTTTCGAGACACATGACAGGGAGTCTCATGTAAGGAGATTGAAGAAAGCCTTGTACGGTTTGAAACAGGAACCCAGGACTTTGTATAGCAGAATTGACAGCTTTCTACCCAGTTTGGGATTTACCAAGAGTAAAGCAGATTCCAACCTGTAGTACAATATTGAAGATGGAAACCCAGTGATGCTTCTACTGTATGTAGATGATCTATTTGTAACAGGTATGGATGGGTTGATTGCTGATACGAAGAGAAAGCTTGTTGCCGAGTTCAAAATGAAGGTCTTGGGTATGATGCATTATTTCTTAGGTATGGAGGTGTGGTAGAGTACGGATGGAATCTTCCTTGGGCAAGGGAAGTATGCAGTAGAGATTCTAAAGAGGTTTGGAATGATGGACTACAAGGCTATGGCCACACCTATGGCATTGAACCTAAACCTATTGAGTGATCCTTTATCAAAGTCGATTGATGCTACGATGTATAGTCAGATGATTTGGTCCTTGATGTACCTGACGAACATGAGACCAGACATTTGCTTTGCTATGAACACTTCGATATAGTTCTTGACAGATCTAAGAAATGTTCACTTGATTGTTGTAAAGCATATTCTGTGGTACTTGAGGGGTATAGTTGATTATGGGTTCAAGTATGAGTCAAATCAGAAGATTAACCTGGAGGGTTATGTTGATTCAGATTGGGCAGGAAGTGCGATCAATAGGAAGAGCACTTCAGGATGTTGCTTCAGTATGGGATCAGGTGTGATCTCTTGGTTTAGCAGGAAGCAATCCTCTGTGGCACTGAGTATAGCTGAAGTAGAGTATGTCGTAGCTTGTTCAGCTAGTTTTGAGGCAGTATGGCTGTAGAAGCCACTGTCTGATATATTTGATCTCCAGTTGGATGCTACTTGTATACACTGTGAAAACCAAAGTTGAGTGAAGTTGTCAGAGAATCCAGTGTTCTATGACAAGTCGAAGCATATTGAGATCAAGTATCACTATATCAGCGATATGGTGTAGAGGGGAGCATTGAAGCTCCAGTATGTTGCGATGGAGGAAGAGATAGCTGATGTATTGAAGAAGCCATTGCCTAGGCTGAAGTTCAAGTACTTCAGGGAGAATCTTGGTGTTCTCCATATCGAGGTTTCCTCCAAGATAAATTGATTAGATCCATAGCCATTCTAAAATGGTGAGAGGATTGGTTCCTTCCATGGTTAGATGTAAGGGCTGAGCCATTCTATCATGGTGAAAGGATTGGTTCCTTCGATGTCAGATATGAGTGATGGCCATTCTGTCGAGTAGGATAGATGTAAGGGCAATTTCCATTCTGGGAATGGAGACACCTGGTCAGTTACCAAGAAAACTCAGTATAGGACTGAGAAGCCATTTTGATGTGATAGAGGGATGTGTTCCCACTTGATTAGATGTAAGGGTAGAACCATCCTGTCATGTTTAAAGGAATAAGTTCCTCCCATGTCATATGTGAGTGTTGGCCATTCTGACAAGTAGGTCAGATGTAAGGGCAACTGCCATTCTAGGAATGGAGGCACCTAGTCAGTTACTAGGTAGCTCAGTGTGGGACTAGGGGCCATTCTGATGCGATGGTAGGATTAGTTCCTCTATGATCAGATGTGAGTGCATGCCCTTTCCAATGCAGTGCTTTGTTCACGATTGGTTTGTAAGTGTAGATCCCTTTCCAATGTGGTGCTTCGTGCATGGTCAGTTTGTAAGTGTTGAGCCCTTTTTGATGTAGTGCTTCGTTCATGGTCAGTTTATAAGTGCTGAGCCTTGTTGATTGTTGATGTATATGTAACTTCGGAATGTATTCTTCTATGTATCTTATATATTGTAACCCGATGTTTATTCCGAGATGTCTCTATTATGTATTTGAGTCATGTGGTCATGCCCCGATGTTCCGATCGGGAGGATTAATAATGTAATCAAGTCATATCAAGTCATTAGGTAAGTCCCCACAGTTTCGGGGAACTTGAGTTATTATACACTAATTAAGGTGTAGGCTCGAGTATTAATTATTAGGTTGAGCCTACGTGTGAAAAGGCAATTCAAGTGAACGTATGAATATAAATAGAGAGTGAGAGTCTCTCTATTTATCACTTGTGAAATACATCACTTGCTCTCCCAAGTGTGGCGCACTACTGGAGAAGGAAATTTTGGGACTAGACAGAAGACAGAGGACTACTGCTATTTTGGGAGATCTCTTACTGTTTTGGTGTTGATTCTATCTTAGAGGAAGTTGTGGGGTTTTCTCCTTTATGGTTTCCCCGAGGAAAACTCTTTGTGTATCTTGTCTCTTGTGATGTGCTTGTGTTTTATTGTTGTGCTTGTTATTCTCTCAGTGAAAAGATCCTAAGATCATAATGCTAGCTTAAATGTGATGAAAAACTAACATGGTATCAGAGCTAACCTGAGAAGAAGACATTGTGCAGCTACAGGAACTAGGGCTTCCTATTTTTTGGATCTTCCTCCACATATTTTCAGCAAAAGTATGCTAAGATGACTCCCCATTGAAGGGTGCATCTTTTTGTCGATGCAGAATTCAATCTCAAGCATTTTCAGTTTCGATGTGGAAATTAGGGCTTTCTACAGAAGAAGAATTTTTGAGTGAGATCAGCATAGGGTTATTCTCCTCATTAAAACTGAAGTTTAGAGACCTGGATCAATAAATTTGGTTGGGTGAAACTCCAGGAAAGTCAAACCATAGTTTGACCCTGAGCTAGGAGAAACCCTAAATACTAAAACTACTAAGTTTTGGTACAGTCGCTATATTCCGATATTGGAGAAGTATCAGAAGCTGAAAATTGTAGGGGCTCAATGTAAAATCCTAAAGAATCCTGTATCCAAAAATCAGTCTCAGATTCTCTATACTCCAGGAGATATGATCTCTCCAAGTTAGGGTTCCAGCCTCTTCCAGAATTCATCCCTAAACAGGACATCTGGGGAGATCTGCAATATCTTGAGCTACAGAGGTCCAAATAGAATTCTTGAATATGTTCTAGAAAGGGCACGGAATTTAATTTTGGTGTTCTGAATATCAGACTCAGAAGATGAACCAGTGACATGTGGCATGTTGTACAACTTCGCTGTTATGAACAGTCCTGTAACAAGTCACCTTGGGAAAAGGATCATAAATCCCAAATGGTGAAACCAATTTTGATGAAACCTATGATGTTGGATCAGGGACATGCGAGGTTACCTCAGTTCGAAATTTCAGACACAGAGGATCAGTAATTCCAGAGATATCACAAAAACAGTAACAAGAATTTCTGCAGAAGAAATCAGTAAATTAGGGCTTTCTTGTTTCAGGAGCTTCCCTCCACTGTTTTCAGAAAAGGAGTACATTGGACAGCTCCATTTGAAGAGATCTATCTATTTGTCCAATCATATCTAAAAGTTTCCAAGTTTGAAAATTAGGGTTTCTGCGACAAACTCTATATCAGCGAACTCCGGGACAAGGTCGGACACCTCAAATCGGTAAGATCTAATCTTTTGTATTTCCATTTGAGGTTCTCATTTCAATATGATCTATCACAATAGCTTGATGATAAGCTTGGTGAAGTTGACAACTTCCAAGCATATAATTATTTTATTTCTCTAAAGAAACTGGATTGGACACCTACATTAGTATAGAGGTTCCAGTTTCAGAGGGAGACGAGGCCAAAGAAGACATCATGCTCATGCTGTAGAGGATGATGAACCATCTAGAAAGAGATCCATATATGAAAGTGAAGATTCTTCAAGTGAGGATGAATATGTTCTAATATCAGCTCTCACAGGTAACATTACTCATGGAAATTATGATTGGCTTATAAACAGTGGGGCTTCCAGACATATGACGGGATTCAAGGAATCCTTTGTAAGACTGTCAGACATGAATCACCTCACAAGGTGAAACTAGGTGATGACTACCAATATCCAATAAAAGGTAGTGGGGAATCTTCATACAAGCTAGACTCTGGTAAGTCTCTAAAAATGAAAGAAGTATTGTTTGTTCCAGGACTTAAGAAGAATCTTCTATCCATTTCAGCCTTGGATGCAAAAGGAATGTGGGTTGCATTCATCGATGGTCAAGTCATCATGTGGCCAAAAGGAAAGAAAATTGATGATGCGGTAGTGATTGGAGAACAAGAAGGAGGCTTGTACAAATTGAAGGGTCATCCAGAACAAGCCTTGATCCATGATATGGTAGAGCCAAATGAGCTTTGGAATAGAAGGGTTGCACATGTGCACTACAGAGCACTACCTATTGCATTCCAAACAAAGCATGATGGAGTTTGCAAAGGATGTGCGAAAGGGAAGAATACAAAGAAGACATTTCCTAGCAGCAAAAGCAAAGCCAAAGGCATTCTAGAAATCATCCACTCCGATGTATGCGGTCCAATGTCATCAAACTCACTAAGCGGGTATGCATACTATGTTTCTTTTATTGATGATTTTTCTAGAAAGACATGGATTTAATTTATGAAAAACAAAGATGAAGTGTGGAGAATTCACTTCGAATGAATTCAAAGAGCTATGCAAAGAAGTAGGGATTAAGAGGGAGTTGTCAACTCCTTATAATCCACAACTGAATGGGGTTGCAGAAGGGAAGAACAAAAATCAGAATATGACCTAAAGAATCCAGTTGAAGAATGTGAAGATCTAGAATGCAGAGACCATGCAGTCATAAGAGTCTCTCAAATCAAGAACAACTTGAAGCGGTAAAAGAAAAAGTGAAGAATGCATAAGTGATGATGGCCACCTTGAATGGCCTCCCAGGATCGTGGAATTCATTCAAGGAATGTGTTCCAGAAGGAAGTGATTACTTTCAGCAAACTTTGGGAAGAAGAAGAAGCTTGAATCATAAGAAGATAAGAGAAGAGGGGAGCAATTGAAGATCAAGATATCACTATCCAAATAAGATCCCTCAATCAATGAGGAATATGAAGAACTCAACTCTTGAAGAACTTCTTATCCACCTTAGCTTTTGGATAAGAAACAATGCTATTATGAATGAAGAAGACAATGAAGATGAAGGCTCAAGAAGGAGTCTACCCTCGAAACAAATAAAGATAAGTATTCAATTGTCATTTCATTATATTATTTTGTTATGCAGTTATTGTATTATGCATGATAGGATGTTTGCATTAATGACAGAATACTACTAAAATGCATGTGATGGGTAAGTAGCTCATGGGGCTATACAAATTCTCCATCGCTACTTATCTAGAATGAAACCTCTTTGCTGACATATTGGATTAGTGCACAATCTCAATGTTGTCCTGGTAGAGATGGAAGGCATCTAGAAAGTTTCAATGAGATATGGATGAATGTTGTATTGGCTAAAGTAGTTGCATGATCATTTATGCATAAGTGTTTGCCAGTATAAATATTCCTTATGAAATGTTTCAAACCATACAATTGCATTTGACTTGTAGGAAAGATCGCATACATAATCGCCTACAAGCAAAGAAGAATGAAGACTTGTTCCGAAGAACAAGTGACGACAGTTCAAAGACAAAGAATAATATGACGAGTGCAGTGACATCATTGATGCAGAACCTTCCAGCCACCAAGAAGAAAGGGAAGATCATTTCAAGAAGAATGATGTCTGGGCGTAGTATCGAGACCTGAAGAGAAGTTCATAGTTCCATCATGCAGTAGATGGAAACATCGTGGGATACAAAGCAAGATTCGTAGCATGAGGCTTCTCATGAAGAGAAGGCATAGTCTACAAAGAAACATTTACAGCTAATAGAAGTAAAGTCACATGACATGCATAATTATGTGTGCAAATGGAAGAAGGCTTTGTACGAGTTCAGAAGACACCCATGGGATAACGCATACATGATGAGCTTGATGAATATCTTAACCTTTGCCACAAGGTTGATAGAGGATGACAAGCTCACAGATGGGTGCAAGATGAACTTTTGAAGAAGTTCAAGATAGAGGATCTTAGTATCCAGTGATCCTAGATGGATACTACTTGTCACTCTAGTACAGAATGTTTCAATGCATAGAGTATGGAAGACAGAGAGAGTATGATGCTCCGCTTCATAGGGAGTGATTGTAGAAGATCCTGAGGTTCGACATGGTACGATAGGATGGGCAGATTACTGATGATTCTAGGCTTTACTGAGAGTAAAGTGGATTTCAACCTTTGCTTCAAGGTTGAAGACAGAAGACCAGTGATGCTCCTGTTATGTGTCGATGCACTATTGTTCTAGGCATGGAGGTGTGGCAGAGTACAGATGGGATCTTCCTTGGACAAGGAAAGTATGCAGTAGAGATCCTTAAGAGATTCAGGATGATGGACTGCATGACCACACCTATGGCATCGAACCTGAAGCTATTGAGTGATGCTTCGTCAGAGTCGGTTGATGCTACGATGTGTCATTAGATGATTGGGTCATTAATGTCACTGACAAACATGAGACCAGACATTTGCTTTACTGTGAACACCTTGAGCCTGTACTTGAAAGATCCGAGAAGTGTTCACTTGATTGCTACAAAGCATATTTTGAGGTACCTGAAGGGTACAATTGATTATGGGATCAAGTACGATGCGAATCAGAAGATTAACCTGGAGGGTTATGTTGATTCAGATTGGGCAGGCAGTGCCATCGACAAGAAGAGTACTTTGGGATGTTGCTTCAATATGGGATCAGGTGTTATCTCTTGGTTTAGCAAGAAGCAATCCTATGTGGCACTGAGTACAGCTGAAGCAGAGTATGTCGTAGCTTGTTCAGCTAGTTGTGAGGTAGTATGGATGCGGAAGCTACTATCTGATATATTTGATCTCTAGTTAGATGCTACTTGTGACAACCAGAGTTGCGTGAAGTTGTCAGAGAATCCAGTGTTTCATGACAGGTTGAAGCATATCGAGATCAAGTATCACTATATCAGGGATATGGTGCAGAGAGGAGCAGTGAAGCTCCTGTATGTTGCGATGGAGGAATAGATACCTGATGTGTTGACGAATCCATTGGCTAGGCTGAAGTTCGAGTACTTCAGAGAGAGACTTGGTTTTCTCCAGATCGAGGCTTCCTCCCAGAGAAAGTGATGAAACCCATAGCCATTCTGACATGGTGAGATAATTGGTTCCTTCCATGTCAGATATGAGTGCTGAGATCCATAGCCATTCTGACGAGTAGGTCAGATATAAGGGCTGAGCCATTCTGTCATGGTGGTAGGGTTGCTCCCTTCCATGTCAGATATGAGTGCTGGCCATTCTGTTGAGCAGGACAGATGTAAGAGCAATTGCCATTCTAGGAATGGAGGCACCTGGTCAGTTACCAGGAACACTCAGTATAAGAACTGAGTAGCCATTCTGATGTGATAGAGGGATGTGTTCCCACTTGATTAGATGTAAGGGCTGAACCATTCTATTCATGGATAAAGAATTAAGTTCCTTCCATGTCAGATGTGAGTGTTGTCCATTTCGACGAGCAGGTCAGATGTAAGGGAAACTGCCATTCTCTAGGAGAATGGAGGCGCCTGGTCAGTTACCAGGTAGCTCAGTCGAGGAGGACTGGGGCCATTCTGATATGATTGCTAGGATGTTTTCCCCTCATGATCAGATATGAGTGCATGCTCTTCCATCATTGTGAGAAGGATGTGTTCCCGCCTGGATGGATGTAAGTGCTGAGCCTTGTCACAGATGATAGTAGGTGTGTCCTATCATCCTGGTGACTATAAGTGCTGTGCCATTTCACAGATGATAGTAGGTGTGTCCTATCATGCTGGTGACTGTAAGTGCAGTGCCATTTCATAGATGATAGTAGGTGTGTCCTATCATGCTGGTGACTGTAAGTGCAGTGCCATTTCATAGATGATAGTAGGTGTGTCCTATCATGCTGGTGATTGTAAGTGCAGAGCCTTTTCACAGATGGTGGTAGGTGTGTCCTACCATGCTGGTGATTATAAGTGCTGAGCCTTTCCACAAATGGTAGTAGGTGTGTCCTACCATGCTGGTGGATGTGAGCATTGTGCCTTTCCACAGATGATAGTAGGTGTGTCCTATCATGCTGGTGGTTGTAAGTGCTAAGCCATTTCACAGATGATAGTAGGTGTGTCCTATTATACTGGTGAATGTGAGTGCTAGGCCTTTCTGATGGGATTGTAGTTTACTACATGATCAGATGTGAGTGTTGGGCATGCCTTTCTGATGAGCAGGTCATATATAAGTGCTGGGAGAAGACCTACATGAGGGTATGCCTACAACCAACATGAAAAAGGGCTGGCTCTGTAGAACTTCCTATGACGAGAAGAATCATGAGATAGCACCAGTGTTGATCTAGATCGAGTGATGATCCAGATCCAGTAATGATGATCCAGCAGTAATGATCCAGATCGAGTGATGATCCAGATCCAGTCCAGTGATGATGATCCAGATCGAGAGATGATCCAGATCTAGTGATGATGTTCGATGATGATCCAGATCCGATGATGAATTGAAGATGAAGATGACTTGAAGACAAAGATGACTTGAAGACGAGATGATCCAGTTGATACAGAGAAGAATACCAGTGCTGAAAATTGTGTTGAAAGAATATCTTCCTAGTTAAGAGGGAGTGTTGATGTATATGTAACTTCGGAATGTATTCTTCTATGTATCTTATATATTGTAACCCGATGTTTATTCCGAGATGTCTCTATTATGTATTTGAGTCATGTGGTCATGCCCCGATGTTCTGATTGGGAGGATTAATAATGTAATCAAGTCATATCAAGTCATTAGGTAAGTCCCCACAGTTTCGGGGCACTTGAGTTATTATACACTAATTAAGGTGTAGGCTCGAGTAGTAATTATTAGGTTGAGCCTACGTGTGAAAAGGCAATTCAAGTGAATGGATGAATATAAATAGAGAGTGAGAGTCTCTCTATTTATCACTTGTGAAATACATCACTTGCTCTCCCAAGTGTGGTGCACTACTGGAGAAGGAAATTTTGGGACTAGACAGAAGACAGAAGACTACTGCTGTTTTCGGAGATCTCTTACTGTTTTGGTGTTGATTCTATCTTAGAGGAAGTTGCAGGGTTTTCTCCTTTATGGTTTCCCCAAGGAAAACTCTTTATGTCTCTTGTCTCTTGTGATGTGCTTGTGTTTTATTGCTGTGCTTGTTATTCTCTCAGTGAAAAGATCCTAAGATCATAATGCTAG
>LPNX011218891.1:55338-132196 GCA_001517045.1 Pseudotsuga menziesii
TGTGGTGATTTCAAGCATGATCGACCGTAAGTGCTGTGCCTTTCTGACAAGGTGAGGTTGGATATAAGTGCAAAGCCTTTTCAATGTAGTGTGCTTGCACATGGTCAGATATAAGTGCTGAGCCTTTCTGACAAGATGAGGTTAGATGTGAGTGTTGGGCCTTTTTGACAGGATGAGGTCAAATGTGAGTGCTGGGTGTGCCTTTCTGACAAGATGAGGTCAGTTGTAAGAGCTATGTGGGCCATTCTGACTTAAGTTTCAGATATAAGTGCTGATGAATACCTACATGAAGGGTAGGCCTACATGATTGACTCTGTAGAACTTCATGTGATGAGAAGAATTGAGATAGCACCATTTTGAGATAGCATATGATGATGATCTAGACTTGATGATGATCTAGATCAAGTGATCCAGATGAGATGATCTAGACTTGATGATGATCCAGATCAAGTGACGATCCAGTTGTGATGATGATCCAGATCGAGTGATGATCCAGTAGTGATGAGCCAGTAGTCATGATGATGCAGATCCCGTGATAAAGAAGAAGAAGATGACTTGAAGACTCAAAAACAAAGAATACTTGAAGAAGAACATGACTTGAAGACTCAAAGACAAAGAATACTTGAATACTAAGAAGACTTGAATATCACGAGATGATCCAGTTGATGCAGAGAAGAAGACCAGTGCTAAAAATTGTGTGAAAAGAATACCTTCCTAGTTAAGAGGGAGTGTTGATGTATTTGTAACTTCAGAATGTATTCATCTATGTATCTTATGACTTGTAACCTGATGTTTATTCTGGGATGTATCTATTATGTAATTGAGTCATGTTGTCATGCCTCTATGTTTCGATTGGGAGGATCTATAATTTAAACAAGTCCTATCAAGTCATAGTGGGTAACCCTCTGATTTTCTAAGGGTTAAAGTCCCTGCAGTTCTGGGGAACTAGGGTTATTAGACTCTCCTAGTAGAAGTCATCCCTAGTAGGGTTTTAGTCATGTTGGGATTAGTATAAATAGAGAACTGGAGTCTTTGTTTATCACACAACTCATACACACTCAAGTGTAGCACATAGTTGAGGAAGGAGAAGACTCTGGGGCTAGATAAGAAGAAGTATACTGCTGTCGGAGATCACTTACTATTTTGGGATTTTCTATTTTGGTGTTGATTCTATCTTTGAAGAAGTTGTGGGGTTTTCTCCATTTATGTTTTCCTCGAGGAAAAACACTATGTTCATTGTCTCTTGTGTTTGATTGCTGTGCTTGTTATTCTCTCAGTTAAAGATCCTAATAATTCTATCTTAATGTTGAAAAACTAACATTACTGTCCTTTTGATTTCACATATACATGTTGCTAGATTCCTTAGTCACTAGCATGGATAAGTAGATGATTTTCTAGTAGCTTTGATGTGCTTGTATGTTTGATATGTTTGTAGGTACAAAGGTTCATGATCGAAGCAGTATTCCAGGTGTCTACAGTATTTAGGGAAGGTCTTCATCCTTTGGCATTCACTGATTTGCTCTGGATCTGAACCATTCAGACCAGAGGAACAACTTCTGTCTGTAGAAGGTACGATATTCTTGATAAAAAATATGGTGACTCTCCTGGGGAACAGTGCAAATCTCAATCGATATGATCTTCCTTAGTCCTTGAACTCTTGTCCAAATATAGGCACCATCTCTAACTCTCTTTAGTCAGATATTCCATCTGACTTAGTGAATTTTGGTTTGAAACTTTCAGATCTGTTTAGATCTTAACTATTTTGAATTTATATTCTCTTTTTTACTATCAATTTATCAATTTTTTCCTTGATATGATCAATTTCTAACTTGATTGTTCGTTGTCCTTGTGTTTTGGATCTATTCAAGGAACCATACATGTGCTATTGGCAACAAGCCATGCCACTGCCTAAACTCTATTAGCCATAAGTAGTGCCACCGCTTGAGTCCCGTTATCCAGAAGTAGTGCTCGTCAAGAACCTCTCTTTCAAGACCCCTCCAATGTGGTGTCAGGTAGGCCTTGTTCAAGAACTAGTTTTTCATCATTTTTTGCAAAATTTGAGTTTGTTTGCTTTCATCCCTACACTGTTAGTCTTGTGTGTTAGAATATGAATGCTCATGGTTGGAAATCCTATGGTAAAAGATTGGTTTGATTGAAGAATTCAAAATCTAGATTAGGCTTGTTGATTATCCATTCGCTTCCGTGCTTGTTGGTTGTGATTGTCAATTTTTTTTTTTGAAAGCTTAGGTTTCAGTGAGTTCTCTTTTCATTTCTTTTATAAATACTGAAAGAAAACCCATTTGATTAGCATCTTGATTTCATTTTTGTTTCCATAGAGGACTTCTTTTTGCTTTTAATTTTTTTTTTTTTGACTCAGATTAGGTCATTATCATTATTGAGCATAAGGAATTGGATCTCTGATTAGCCTCGCAACCTTTCAGGTTCTCTATGTTCTTTTGTCTCTCTTTCATTAGTACTATCTCACAAAAAGAAAAAAAAATAGTGTAGTTTTAATTTAGATCTATCTATGTTTTAAGAAAAATCGAAAGATAGAGTCCATATGCATGTAGAGTGCTTGTTGTTTTTCTTTTAGGAAAAGGGACTCTTACCCTTTTGATTGCTTTCAAAAAAGAAAAACGAGTTTGGAATGTGTTTCTTGTCTTTGATTCTTATTTTCTCAAAATAGTTGTTTGGGCATTTTTTGTTTTCAAAACAAAAATAAAATACTCTCTTTTCCTCCCGTAGGTAGGCATACCACGAACGGTAAAGTGAAATATTTGCATTTACATTCTGCATGGTTTTACTTTTTTTGTCAAAATTCTATGCATTCACCTAACCATCCACTTTAAAATTAATGGTAGTTATAGTTTAAAATTTACATAGAAATTTGAGTGATAGGCTAGAGACGTGTCCGGGTGTCGTTAAGCATAGGAGCTATCGTTACTTGTCTGCATTACATCCTGGGACTCGTGTGGTTCTTCCACGTACCATCAGTATATCGAACAGCCTTTCATGTACCCTTGAGGTATATAGAAAGGTACTTCACGTACTTGATTGTATATAGAAAGGCCCCTTGTGAACGGTTATGCATTAGACAACACTACTACCAATTTGAGCTCCCACGTACCTTGTGTATATTGGGAGACCCCACTAGGATACCTTATCTATCTGAGAAAATCCCTTTGGCCATCTTTCTTGGAGCCATACACTGAAAACAACATTAAGGGAGATTACTATGCATGTACCCTTGAGGTATATTGCGAGTGGCACCTTCTTGACAATCCTGGTGAGAGACCTAACTATCTGAACTCATCCTATCATTTAAGTTTGCTTGTTTGGCCTATAGTTTGAGTAGGGAAATTTTTGGTGTGTTTTCTAGTTTTGAGACCCTAGGTTAGATAGGAACTACACAAAATAGCTGAGCTAAGACAATCTAGATGAGTATGGGGATTTCCACCTAATTTTATTCATGTTTCAGGAGAAAATCCTATGAAAGCTATCGACCAAGGAGCTGCTACCAACTCCCAAGTGGGAGAGAATGTGGTTGGAGAAAGTGGAGGTCCATATCCTTCACACTATCCTCCCTTGGTCCAACAACCTTCTCAGGGTAATACTTCGTTACATTCTCCCATAGAAGGTCATGTTGATGATACTACCCGTCTAAATTATGGTCCCAATGCTCCATTTTGAGATACCTTTATAGGACAAGCCATTGCCTCATTTGGCACCCGTTTAAACTTTTTTGAAGAAGTTTCACCAAATGAAGAAGAATGTAGACAATACCAGGAAACTATTCTCTGTGTACAAGAAATTGAGAAGAAAATAGATAACATATTGGGCACACCACCACCATATTCCACAGTTGTTCCCGTGGGATATTGTTCACTTGCTGATTCTATGAGACCCATTGAACCAATTCTAGATCGCATTGTGACTCCACATAATCTAGGTCAAACTTCCAACCCCACCGCCTCCCATATTATGTTTATTCCCAATCCTCTTGGGTCTTCCGCACCTAGGGATCAACATTCAATTCCTTTTTCATCAATACCTTCTAGTGTTGGGGGGAAACCCCCAGCACGACCTATGTTATCTGTCACCAGAATTATACCTAGTCATGGACAGACCTCTAGTATAGAGAAATCTACATTTTATGTCCCTCCTACCCACACAAATGTGGTTAACCCCCCATCCAGTTAAGGTTAGCCCTTGGGGGCACAACGTGTAACCAATCAAACCTCTTGGGGTATGGTTACACAACAAATCAAGTACATGTAGAAAACATTAATTATCCACCCAACCCTATAGGAATGCCTTATGCTGGAATTCCATACCCCAGTAATACTTTCATGCCATGGGGGAAACCTAACTGATCCTACATGCCAGCTATGGAGGGATACCTATACATACTCTGGTGTGTGCCATAGGACCACCTTATGGAGGTCCTCCCCTGGGGGGCGTAATGTTCTTGGAGGGCCTATTGTATTTCCTCCTAATGGTCTCGGAGGGTCTAGTGGCCCTCCTCCTAGTGGTTTCGGAGGCTCCATAGGTTTACCTCCTAGGGGTCCCGGAGGGTCTGGTGGTCCTCCTCTTGGTGGTCCAGGTGGTCCTATCATCCCAATGGTCCTAGTGGTCCTAGAGGCCCTAGCTATCCTATCGGTCCCGATCCCAGAAATCAACCCCCAGCGGGTGGATATTTCGGTAGTTCTTCATCACAACAACCTGTTTATCAGTATACTTACCTAGTACTTATATGCCATATTAGTATTACCAGTATGTGCAACTTGATCATCAGTTACCTTTCCTAGCAACCTTGGACTTGGTTGATTTGTCCAAGTTGATTAATGATCCTATTTGACATAACCCCTCATGGCGTCCATTCCGGTAAAGTTACCATCAGATATTCCAAAGTTCGATGGGAAGCAGGGAGATTATCCAAAAAACAATGTCACAACATTCCATTTTTGGTGTTCTTCAAAATCCCTTATGGATGATTTAGTTTGTTTAAGACTCTTTCAGTGAACTTTGACTAGTACAGTCACGAAATGGTACATTGAATTTCCACAACATTCGTTTATGGATTTTGGCTCATTGGCAACTATATTCCTTACTCACTTTCAGCTTCCTATCTGTTATGGCACTGATCTCTTAACTTCTCTATGACAGAACACCTCCACCAACATATCTAATCATATCCATGATTGGAGAAGGCAAAGAAGACTTATTAAGGCCCCTATCCTGAATTAGTTGTTAGCTGATTGGTTTACTAAATTTTTGTTGCCTCCAATTTCCCAAGATGTGGCTATGGGTGGTGGGGTCACTGAAGAGAAATCCATTAGTCGAGCCTAATATCTAGACTTGGTCTCTTCCCAGTCCGAAACTTTGTATGACTTGATCCCTCAAGCTCCTCTCACAAGCACTGATCCTACAAAGACACCACTAGAAGTCCCTGTTGATGGGATTGTTGGTTCAATCCAGTCCCCATCAGTAGAAAAACCTACCAAGAAACCCCTAACTCCCACCCCTACTCCTTCAACTCCCAAGGTTTCCACCGAGGTCAATTCTATTCAGAGTATTCAAACACCCATCAACAATAAAAAAAAGGTAAAGCTAGAAACAAAAAACCTGGAAACCAATAGGAGAATCCAAAACCAACCACCAACGATAATGATAAAGGGAAAATAAAAGCAAAATATCCATGTATTCTATGCGGAGGTGACCATTTCACAAAAGAGTGTCCTCATCAGGATGAAATCACCCAATTTTTGAAAACAAATCCCACACCCATAGTTCTCACGACCCCTTTTCCCTCTCAACAATAACTGATAGACCACATGTCTAATTAGGGAAACTCTAGTTATTCATAGGAAATTTGCATGATGTCCTCAGATACTATTAGTTTGCAAACTCGAAGTCAGAGTTATGAAAAACCCGCATGTTAACCCGAAAAATCCCTCACTCAGCTCTATATGGCCTACACCACCCAAGGACAGTCGTCCACAACCCTCGTATCACTCCATTAGACCCCCACACCCTAAAAAAGGATTAATAATGAAGAAAAGGGATGAAAAACCCCAAAAAGGAGTCTAAATAACTCTCCTAGGGGCTAAAGCCTCCAAAAAGGGGCTAAAGCCTCCAAAAAGGGGCTAAAACCCCTCAAAGGAGCCTAAAACCCTAAAAGGAGATAAAGTTAGGGAAAAAGGGGCTAAAAGCCCAAAAAAGGGGCCAAAATCCCAAAAAGGGGCTAAAGCTCAGACCAAGGGCTTAAAACCCTAAAACCCCCCAAAAAAATCTATAAAAGGAGGGTGGGGGGTCACTCTCAAATAAATCTTCCCTTGAAGACTGTCATGCTGCTGACCCTTTGTCTCTCAAGACACCCATATCCCCCTCTCATCCTCTCATCTTCCCCATTGATCCATAGCTCCTCCATTGCTGAGTGAGATAGAGAGGTGCTTCTTCCAGCCAGGGCATGGTGGCCCATTACACCAAAGAAGAGGTATACCATTATTTGTTCATGCTTTTGTTTAGTAGCTTAGTTGTTTTCTAACCCATATTTTCTTGCACATTTGTTTATTAACTTGTTTTGCATGTTTATTGTTGTTTTTAATAGTTGTTAGCAGGTTCTCGAAACAAATCCCTAGCCTTGTTTGCAGAGGGGCTCACAGCCATTTCTTTCTGTTCTTTGCTTTCATCTCTGTCCAGTTTCCTTTCGGTTTTTCTTTTATGAATTTTGACATAGGAACCTACCCTTCCGTCCTATAGATGGAAGGGAGCCATTCCTACCCCTGTAGCAAGGAGAAATACCTGCTATAGAACTGGTGACCATACCAGGCCGATCCCATAGGATCCCTGGTTCAATTTTTTTAAATTTAAAGTTCATTTCAGTTTATGCTCTAGTTTTAAAATTTCTTGTCAGATCTAGGTTAAATCTTGTTTAATTTCAGTTTTTGTTACTGTTGAAGCCTCTGCAAAGAAAATATGAGTATGTTTGGCCACAGTACAGGTTAGTGTCAGCTGGAGCTAACTCAGGATAATAAAAAAACCCCAAATCCGGAGCAAGTCGCACTTATCAAGCCTAAACAGGGGACCGGGTTGCTCATTTAGGCCTCACAGGAACGACGAGGTTGCCCTTTTCCCCCCGAAAGGTGCGACTTCCTTCAGAAAGGCAGACCGCTACTGTCTGTGAAATCTGTGTGACCTCCTCTCCTGTTTCAGGAAAAATTTGGCAACTCCCTTGCCACATTTGGCCTGAAATGTGCGGTCTGTCACTCAGAAGTTAATTTTTAAGTTATTAGGGACTGTCAGTGTGGCTTATACACCTCTGTCTAGCACAGTAGTTCCATTTCTGTTTCTGTTTTAATTTACTACAATATCATGTACAAACAAAGTGTAAATTAAAAAAAAATATTTAATGGCTTAATGAATGTAGCTTAACCAAAATTGACATAAAATTAACAGTCTTGCTTACCCTTCCTCCTCTACCTAGTCATCACCCTCCATGGTATTCTGGGATAAGACGAAGGGGACAGCTCATATAGTAATAGGCCCTTCACTGAATATTGTTCAAAATCATTAAAAATGAATGACTTGGAAGGTAGAGGGGGTAGAGAAGGAGGGCTTCTCATGGCGTTAAGCGTCCTTTTTGTTGACCAACCTTGCATCTGGGAGGTGACCTGTGGATGTACGGATGGGCTTAGTCCCATTGTGTTTAGAGCCCATCACCTTCTCTTGGTTGAAGAAGAATATAGGTGTAAGGTAGTCACCTAGTTAGGATATCAATTCAGGGTAAAAAATGGCATATGTCTACATAATTCTTGTTTATTTACTGCTTGTATTCACAATGGTATGAACTCTGTGACATATTCATAAACCATTTGCAACCACCTGATAACAAAAAAATAGTAAGACATATACACCATACCACGTAATTAACCCAACTCAGTTCATGACACTGAGACAACCACTAAAATTGATTAATTTACACTAAGTTCAAATCTGCAGTCTTTGAGGACATAACTCCCTCACTGCCTTAACCATGGGAAGTACTTGGGCTCTGCCTAGAAACTCATTGTGAGGAGTACCATGGGAACCCCAAAGTAGCTGGCTGCTAAGAGGAATTTCCAAGAGAAACGAGCAATGGACCCCACCAATTGAGTAGAATTCCCATGAGAAAAAATCCAAGCACTGTCTTCTAGCAGTCTTGGTGGCCAAGTGACCACCTACAGCCAATAGGAATCCATTGAAATTGGGGTCCAAAATATCATTTCCACTAGTTTGTTACACAAATATAACACAATTGATCCCTCGCGCTCTTCCTCATGCCTAAGAGGCAAACCACCACAATTAGGGTCATTGAACTGACACCATCGAGACCATTCTTGATGAGCTCTCACACCATCAGAAGGTGACACAGCCTCTGATTCAGATTTAGACCCATACTAGTCTGAACCAGACTTGCACACAACACCATCAAGCCCCATGGCTGGTGCAAACTTGGATCCATTTTCTGGCATAGCAATCACTAGTGGACCCATGTCCACACCACAAATTATCACCAACAACTCTATAGGTGGCCCTAGCACGGTCATGCAAACTGTCATCAGTTAGCTGCCACCACTCATAGTAACCACTCAAGCTATCCCACTTACAACACTTGTCGACAGTGGACCTTCCACATACACTGCCCTTCCTATCACACAGGGGGGCAATTCCCCTTCCACATACACTGCCCCTCCTATCACACATGGTGGCAGTGGCCCTTACATCCACACTGTCCCTCACTCCACACTTGGGGGCATTGGCCCATCTAAAATGGCACCACCAACACCCCGAGCTATGCAGGTACATTATGCACCTGCAAACCCCACCACCATACCTTCCCCATCTCACATCAACCTGGGGTCAAATCTACCTTTCATGGCTCATCTTAACTTGCCTGATTTGGCTCGATTGACAAACGACCCCATCCACCATCAAACCTTTTGGCCTCCCATGCCAACCAAGCTGCCATCAAACATTCCCAAGTTTGAAGGGAAGGCGGGGGAGTGTCTCCAAAATCACATCATGACATTCCATTTATGGTGCTCCTCAAATAGCATCATAGATGACTCTATCAGGCTAAGGCTATTCCAACATACCCTCATAGGTGCGGCAGCCAAATGGTACATTGAGCTACCACAAGCCAAGTAGCTAGATTTCAACTCCTTAGCTTTCATGTTCCTACAGTATTTCCAACTCCCCGTCAGATATGATGAAGGGGTGGAAATATTGTTATCCTGCAGCCAGAGCACCGTGACACATATAACTGACCACATCCATGAGTGGCAATGACATCATAATTTTATGCAAGATCCAACTTGACAACAGGATCTTCTTGGATTGGTTTCTCAAAACCTTGCTCCCACCCATAGCAAAGGATGTCGCATCCGAACGTCCCCAATCCGAAGAGGAGGCCATACTGAAATCCCAATAGTTTGACCTGATCTACATACAGTCTGGATACCTCTAAACCATCATTCCAGATGCTCCCCATCTGGGTACCTCCTGTCAAGATTCACTGGGGGCATCCCATGCTGCAGATGGAATCATAAGCTCGGTCTGCCAACAACCATAGCACCATCCGACACCACCTATAGTTCAACTATAACCAAGCAACACTGCTAGTGTTTACTACCAAAACCAAACTATAGACTATGCAAGAATGATGTCCTAGTCCGGAGCAACAACTTCCTATGCACAACCTGTACCACCGCAACAGGCTTAGGCCTTGGCATGGTAGACACAACAATACGCAAGGCAAATTCCCACATTTGTGGTACCACCGCCCACCCAAATTTATTTTTCACCACCAGTACAAGCGGTTCAAGCCCCCTCCCTTGCTCCATCTACTCCACTGGGACAAGTATTTGCACAACAAAACCATCCCAACCAGCCTTCCCCCAACAATAAACAAGGGAAAGCTAGAAATAATTGGCCTCAGAACCAAGCCAATAACTAACTGCAAGGAGGCGGTTAGCAACCAAACCCTCCTAACAATGCCGCAGCAAACCAACCCACCCAAAATCCCCCACAACCAAATGCACCAAGACTCAATGCCCCGTTGTGCACAAACCAACCATGCACACTCTGTGAGGTCTATGGGAACTACACATTCTAGTGTTTCCTCATGGGTTGCACTAAGCAGGCCATTTGAAACGAGGTTCAATAGGCCACCAACCCTACAAATCAATCCCAACCCAACCCGGCACCACAAAGACCTCCTCCTATGGTGCTCCAAAACCTGTTACCAGTCAAAGTATTGGTGGAAACCGCACCCCTCCCAAACCCAATCCCAATGCTTCGGGGGCACCTCCCATAGCCAAAACAGGTGTCCACCACTTGCTAGCCATGATGACTAAAGGGGTCAACCTACAAACTAGAAAAAATCAGTATGGAACCACCACCGAGACCGCTGACACATTAGTAGCCTCTACGTCCAAATCGGTCAATGCACCTCTTTAGTTACCCCATTTCCCCTGCCCCCCCATATGCCGAGTTGCCAATAATGCCATGGCTAGAGCTGCCGTCAGCTATAGCATCATGGATGATTTGGCCCAAACACCAACGACCATGTCTGCTCTAGAGGTACTCAAAATGTGCCCCAACATAGTGGAAAGCATTACTAGCTGCCCTTGGGGCCGTAGACCCCTCCAACTCCAAGCCGATCACATTTTACACAAATAATGGAGAACTGCACATGCCATCCACCATCGCCTTCCAAATCCTGGTGTCTATCCGAGAACTTGGTTTTGCACCGGTGCATAGTAGATGAGGGGGCATCTACATGCGTTATGTCTGCCCTAGTCTGGCAGAAACTTGGATCCCCAATTTCGCAACCATCCTCCACAACTCTACGGACTTATGATGGCCATCCCACTAAATCCCAAGGAATCCTTTCCCATGTACCCATCACATTAGCCAAGAAGACATTTTTGATTGACATAGAGGTTGTCAACGCTCAACTGGACTATAACCTCCTTCTCGGAAGAAGTTATATGTATGCCATGAGAGCGGTCGCATCAATTGTCTTCCGTCTCATGATGTTCCCCCACAAAGGGAGGATCGTGATGGTTGATCAACTCAATTATCATGATCCGCAAGGGTTAACGACACCTGCTAACTTTATCCCTACCATCACCTCCATTGAGACACAAGGGATGACCACACACGCCAATGTTGTCCCTGCAATCAACACCATGGTTGACAACACACCAGCCTCCCCATTGTTGAATGTGGGACCTAGGTTGTTTGTTGATACCACCATGATGGCTCATTTCCCCTTAGTGTCACTACCACCGACACAAAATGAGACTGTGGACTTGTGCGTGGTCTCATCCAGCACTGCTGCACCCAAACAATAAGCGCAACCGCAGCCCCAACCCCAACCCCAACTGCAACACCATTCGCAGTCGCAACACCAAAAGCAGCTGCAATATCATCCAGAGGAGCAGCATTATGGACAACCACAACCACAACCTCACCCCCACATACAACCATCAGGGACTTATTTGGGCTCATCTCCAGTCCATACGATTCCCTTCCTTGTTCCTCTACCTGGTTTCATGAGCAAGCCGGTAATGGCCACCTTAAGCCTACCTAACTTTACATTGGGAATTCCGGTGTGGTATCTAGATCCACCAGCTCAACCACCAATGCCCCAGGTTGTTTAAACCCCAGTGCAATCCATTACAGTCGAGTCTCACTCTCCACTGCATAAGAAAAATCCAACTACCGCACCTGCACCCGCACCCCCCCACCTAAAAAGGGCCAAGGGAAAAAACACCAAAGCCACTACAGAACCTCGGCAGATCCCGTCTTGCGTCGTCTGCAAACAATAGTGCCATCCAACTTAGAATTGCCCTGAAATTCCAATGATCCTTGTGCATTTGGATGCCATGGACACAACCGAAAACCTCCTGGTGGTTGAACTTCCAACCGCGCTAATAGTCAGAAACAAGTCACTGAGAACAAACCATGCTTGTGCACTCTGTGGTTTGTATGGACATTATTCTCACCATTGCCAAGACTTGCTTGGATTTCAAATGGCTTTAGCTGACCTCGGTCAACATTCCCTGGATTCTGAGATCACCTTTGTAGTGACAATTTCTCCTCACTACAGGGGTAAGAATGGCTCCCTTGTGCCTATAGGGCACAAGGGTAGGTTCCTACCCTTTGAAAACATAAAAAAATGGAATGGAAATGCAAATAAACAGAGTTGCGAATTTAAACTTAAGCTAAGCTACACTAGAACAAGTAAATGGAAGCTATTGTAAACTACATCCAAGAGCAAATAACAGAAAGAAATATGGAGATGCAGTCCTTGTGAACCCCTCTGCACACAGTGGGTTAGGGTTCTACCTCCAAAACCTGCAAAATAAACCTATACTATTATGAAACAACTTGCAAACAAAGTTAATGGAAAACCTACAAACAAAAATATTGGTTAGAAAGAAAAATAAGCAAATAAACATGCATAAAAAGAAGTTATACCTCACTTGGGTGGAAATGGGCCACCATGCCCTAGCTCATGGGAGCACCTCTTTCTTGGTTGGGGACCAATGGCTTGCAGAAATGGAGATGAAGGAGAGGGAGAGTGGGTGGCTTGAGAGCAAGAGGTCTCAAAGCATCCACGGGTAGCATAACAATATGCAAATGAGGAGTGTTTTGAGAGTGACCCCCCACCCTCCTTATATAGTTTTTCCAAGGGATTTTAGGGTTTTAAGCCTTTGGTCAGGGATTTAGCCCCTTTTTTGGGCCTTTAGCCCCTTTCTCCCTAACTTTATCCCCTTTCAGGGTTTTAGCCCCTTTTTGAGGGCTTTAGCTCCTCAGGGTCTATTTTGGGCTCTTTTTTGGGGTTTTTAGCCCTTTTCTTCATCCTTGGGCTCTTTTGGAGGTGTGGGGGTCAAATGGAAGGTCATGGAAGGTCTTATGGAGTGAAATGAGTGTTGTGAGGTGGTGTCCTTGGGTGGTGTAGGCCATTGAGAGATATGTGGGGGATTTTTGGGATAACAGATTGCCCCCTGATGTGTGAGGGCAAGAGCTCAACATATGGCCGATGGACATCATAGGATTTGCTATCAACAAGTGGTGCTTCCAGGGCTGGGGCATGGTGGCTTTTGGTTTTTTTATTAATTTGGTTCCCAATAATGGGTAAGATACAATAAATATGTGACATGTATATGGACGAGGTGGGCATTCCCATGCTCATGACAATGTCAAAAGAATCATTTGATCCATGCTCTAAAATACAAGAGCCAATCATATACAACTAATGTTACAATGCTGGTTGCCTCTATGTGAGGCTAAATACAATACTAATCTGGTAAATTGGACCCATGGTATTCTCATGGAATGCTATATCTTCATGATTGATGGTCTGTTGGATCTGGAATGGTACATATCTATATGGACTCGCTGATTGGGAGTGAAAGTCTCGATGGTATAGGTATGTTGCATCAATCATAAAGGTATATCGAAGCACTGTTGTAGCTTCTAATCACTGTCTCCAACACAACCCAGAAATCACAAGGGACATAACCTGTTTAGGTCCCTCGAGTGGACTCACCAATGTGGTAGAGTTAGGTGACATCCGGGGTCTTCAAGCAAGTATTGTGTGGAACAAACCCTGTATGAATCTCAACGGTGTGATGATGGAGTTGAAGTCAAGCACGTGAGAAACAACCATCCCAAGAAGCACTAAGGACTCCTCTCAAGTGGTCCAAGGAACTCATCAATGATGTCAATGAAACCAAGGTATAGGGACCTCTGGGTCTATCCTCTAGAATATGTGTGTTGGCGTCGATAGAGGGAGACTTGCCCCTGGTCAAGGCGATGATGTTTCCTTAACCGGGAGCGTGAGGGATAACCAAAAAGATGTGAAGCAATCTGTGGATTGACTCACTAAATTGGGGGGAAGGAGAGGGAAGGGAAAAAACTAAACAGGGGTAGGGGGGGAGTGGGAGACTCAAACTTCCTTTGTTCAGAGTATGACATTAAGGCAGACTAGGCAACGAATGAAACTGACTCAAGGGAATGGGATCATAGCTATAATATCGGGAATGTCACTGCAGATGGGAAATACTTGTAGGCGGAGGATGCTTTTGATACTGATGGGATCCAAGGAAGACACATTGCATAGTACTCTGAAAAAAGGAAACCTAATGTGGGGATGCTTACAAACTATTTTCTGTGGGGTGGTGTCTATGGACACCGTTGTGGTATGATCTCGTGGATTTTTGGAGAGCCTGAGAAGGTAAGTGCTCGATGCTGCTTTCAATTTTAGAGAGTCTGAAAGCACAAAGAAGACTCCAGTGGAGGATCTTTTTCGTTGGTAGTCTCTTGTGCCCAAAAAAGGATAAAAGTATACATAGGAGAGCTCGTCCATCCTAGAGGGGATGAGAGACTGCAAGCCATTCAGAGATGCATCATTATGAGATGGGGGTGTTAGAGATACACTGTCCCACTGTGGGTTACTGAAGTTCATGCGGATTCCGCTCATGCGGAGCTTGGGTTTGCTGATGCAAACTCTGATCAGTTTTTGGGATGTTACTGAGGAGGTGTTCCTCTTACAGGGACAGCGTATTGATATTATGCTAGAGGATGTGTACTTCATTACTGGGCTCCCAATATTGGGAGTAGTTGGTGGCTTTGCTCCTGTACTATCTCGTGGGGAGGCATTAGAGGATTTATATGAGTGGCACTGTTACGCTACAGCATATGTGCGTGGTTCTTACATCCTGATGTGTGACATCGAGGAGTTGTCCACACACATGGTGGGGAATTTACTACAGTGCATCTTGGGTTCCACGGGGAGCCACAAGATTTATGGTGGTCAGCTGTAGTTAGTCGAGCGTGTTATTGGTTGCACATATTATGCATGGGGCTAGATGTACTTACAGGCTGTTCGACGTCAGCTAAACAGGTCGAAGACTAGTGGCGCTGGTTTTTTCTTTGGCTCCTTTCTATGTGCTTTCTTCTTTGATAAAGTACCTACACTTCGTCCTCATCGAGCTATGGAGGATAGTGGTCCACAGGAGCCGAGGATGTATAGGTGGCGGTAGAGTGGGCTGCTTCTTCATGGAGGAGTTGTTGGAGTAGTGGCTCCAATTTCCTGTGGTGATCGAGGAGTACCCATATGCGGGTATGGACTTCCAGGGAGATCCAGATATGCCCCGACCTCCTGGTTAGGCTTGGGGACTAGCTGGTATGTATGCTTGATGTTTTTATGTTCATATTTGTGCATAGTATAGTTGAGCTGGTTAGTGATTTTCATGTTGATGGATGTGGAATGATGGTGTCCTTGGTTGTGTATGTAGATGTTAGCCCTTTCCCGCCACGTGGGCATCAGAGGTGGGTTGTTACTGTACCTCCTGTGGTAGCTTCTGCGGCGGCCCCTTCTGGGAACCCTCGCAGGCGACAGTGGGACATGGATGGGCTGGTGCCATACATGGAGGAGGTGGCTGCTAGAGTGTCAGATGTTGGCTGGAAACACCTAAATACCAACTTTATTGCTGCTTTTCACAACCTTCCTCCTGAGCTGACGGGCATGATGAGGAAGATGGCAGTGGCATGTGAGCACTTCCGTCGGACGGCGAGAGGTGGTGCTCTTGCATTGGATTCGTCTTCTTTAGAAGATGAAGAGTCCGAGTCAGATGATGGTTTTGAATCGGATTAGTAGCCTTGTGGGGCTGACCTTTAGTGTGTAGGTGCCCTTAGGGGTTTTTGTGTCACTTATGTATATCATGTTGAGAAAGCATATGTAGCTTCTCCTTTTTGTATTGGACATATTGTGGACATGCGACTTATGGATTTATATCTATATATATTTTTGACGCACATGGATGCACTTTTATGGTTTTATTATGTGAGTTATTTTATTATGTTGTGGAATGAAAATGCCTATGTGATGTATTATTACATTGTGTGTGTATTTTTAGACATTATTATGTATTATGTTATGGTTGTATGTTTCCTATATGCTGTTGTGGATGTGCCAATTTAGAATATCATTAGCCATTTGATCTATGCCACTATTGAGGTTCTTGGGAACATGTGTGAATGTGATGGATTCAAATATTCTGACCATGTCATTAGTGTGTAGGTAATTTCTAAAGAGGCGGGGATCGCGAACTCGGTAATGGTTGTTTAGTTGAGAAACAAGCAGCTGAGAGTCTAAGAAGACATTGAGATGGTGAATTCCTAATTATAGAGCAGCGGCCAAGAGGCCATTGACACCATCATATTCCTTTTGGTTGTTGGTCATGGTGCCCATGCATATTCCATTGATATGGATAAACTCATGCGATGGGGAGTAGATTACCCATGCAGCCAAGGCAAGGTTCGGGTACCATCTGCTTGCTCCATCTAGGAATCCCATATAGTGATCTGAGGAGTGCTCCATCTGAAGCAATGAGAGGAAACGATACATAAGACTCAATCGAGGAAAAATATGTAAAACAAAAAATGAAAAGACTATAATACAATTAAGAACGTTGTCACTCAAAGGGGTGACATTAGGGGGAAAGTCATTTGGACTTTCCCAGGATCAGCGGTCATTCCTTTGTGTGAAACGATGAATCCTTAGAGACAGCCCATGGGGACATAGAAAACACACTTGAATGGGTTCAAGTGGATCTTGTACTAGCGACATCGCATTAAGACTTGTCACAAGTCGTCTATGTGTTGTGTGTGACTTTGCGACCGCGCGATGAGGTTGTCGAAACACACCAACATGATGTGAGTAAGATCATGAAAGCAATGCTTCATGGCATGCTAGAAGGTGGCTCTAGCATTTTTTAGGCCAAAGGGCATGACTTGGTAGGCAAATATGCCCCATGGAGTTGTGAATGTCGTTTTGCAATGGTATTCTTTCCGGATTTGGATCTAGTTGTATCCGAAAAAGCCGTCCATGAAAGAGAAGGCCTCATGTCCGGCGCATGCATCGATGATTTGGTCGATGAATGGTGTGGGGAAGTTGTCTTTGGGACATGACCCATTGAGATTGAAAAATTCTATGCAAACATGAATGGTACCTTGTTTTTTATTCATGGGAATAGGATTAGAAACCCAAGTTGTGTATGCAACGGGATAAATGAAGTCGGCTGTGCGCAGCTTCTCTATCTTGGCTTTCACCGTAGCCACTTTGGATGGATGGATGGGACATTGCTTTTGGTGGATGGGTGCCACATCAGGCCATGTGTCGATGTGGCGTTCCACGATAGATGGATCTAAGCCGAGCATTTCAATGTATGACCAGGCAAAGATGTCGCGGAACTCTTGGAAGAGAGCGGTGTAGGCATTGACCTCTTCAGGGGAGCAAGATGCCCCCAGCATGATTTATTCAACGATCTCAGAGTTGGTTGAGATGTCGATCTTAATGGTTGGTGAAACATTCACCATGTTCCCTTATTCGAAGGCATATGGTGCTAGGATTGGGTTCTTGAACCAATCAACCTTCCCATGGATGAATTCTTTGGTCTGCACGGAAAACTGGTCAAACTACGACACAAGTTCTTCCGGGAGGAAGAACGAGTGATGGTGCATGTCATCCCAAGGGTATTCTGGGGCTGTTAGAGCTTCAAGGATCTCCTCATCATTGTTGAAGCAACGAAGTGACAGTTCTGATGGACCATCGTTGGAGATGGGAATGAGCTGGTCGGGGGAACTAGACATCATGTAAATGGACATTGTGTTGGATGAAGGAGGTGGTGGTGGGTGAACTTCTTTGATTAAGGTGATCTCAGACTCAAGGATATGGTGACGGAGGTCAGCAAGACCCATTCAAAATTCAGGGAGTTCTTTGCAATGGTGGGAGTAATGTCCATACAAGCCGCAAAGGGCGCAAGCATGGTTTGTCCTTAATTCCTTGTTATTTACTACTGCCGCGGTTGGGATTTCAACCACGGGGATATTTTCATTTGTATCCATGGCATCCAGATGCACATGAATCACTGGGATTTTAGGGCAATCCCAAGTTGGATGGACTTGTTGTTCGTAGATGGCACAAGGTGGGACTGGTCATGGTTCTGTGGTGTCTTTAGTGTTCTTTTCCCTTGCCCTTTTGGGTTGGGGCAGTGCAGGTGCAGGTGTGGCGGTTGGCTTATGCGGATCGGGTGGGGGGTGAGACTCAACCACAATCGGTTGCATGGGAGTTAACACAACCTGGGGCATTACTAGTTGAGCTGGTGGATCCAGATACCACACTAGGATCCCCAGCGTGAAGTTGGGTAGGTTTAAGGTGGCCATGACTGGATTGCTCATGACACTAGGTGGGGGAAAGAGGAAGGGAATTGTATGGACCAGAGATGAGCCCACATAACTCCCAGTCAGTTGCATGTGGGGGTGAGGTTGTGGTTGCGGATATGCGTAATGTTGTTGCTGCGGGTGGTGTTGCGGCTGTTGTTGGCATTACGGTTGTGGATGATGTTGTGGTTGTGGTTGGGGCTATGGCTGTGGTTTCTGTTTGGGTGTAGCAATGCTTGATGAGAGCATGCACAAGTCCTCAGTTTGCTTTTGTGTCAGTGGCGGTGACACCAATGGGAAAGGAGTTGTCATGGTGGGATCAGTAAACAACCTAGGGCCCACATTCAACGGTGGGGAAGCTGGTGTGTTTTCAACCATAGTGCTGGTTGCAGGGATGATGTTAGCATGTGTGATCACCCCTTGCGACTCAGTGGTGGTGATGCTAGGGATAACCTTGGCAGGCACCGTTAACCCTTATGGATCATGGTAGGTGAGCTGGTCAACCATCACAATATTTCCTTCGTGGGGGGACATCATGAGGCAGAAGACAGTTGACATGACGAATCACATGGCGTACATGTAAATCCTCCCAAGGAGGAGGTTGTAATCCAGTTGAGCATTGCCGAATTCGATGTCGATCATGATTGTCTTCCCGGATAATGTGATGGGGACATGGGGGAGGATTCCTTGGGATTTAGTGGGGTGTCCATCATAATCCCGCAGAGTCATGGAGGACGGTTGCAGAATTGGTGATCCAAGCTTCTACCAAACCAAGGTAGACATGATGCACGTGGATGCCCCCTCATCCACTATGCATCAGTGCACAACCAAGTTCTGGATGGATACCAGGATTTGGAAGGCAATAGTGGAGGGCATGCGTGGCTCTTCATTCTCTTTGTCAAATATGATGAGCTTGGAATCAGAGGGGTCTACTACCCCTAGAGCGGCTAGCAAGGATTTCTGGTGCATTGGGCATGTTTTAAGTACCTCAAGAGCAGACATGGTGGTTGGCATTTGGGCCAAATCATCCAAAATTCTATAGCTGAATACAGCTCTAGTTGTGGCATTATTGTTAATTCTATGTATGGGGGGACATGGGAACGGGGGTAACTAGAGAGGTAGGTTGTTTGTCTTGGACGTGGACGCTGCTGATGAGTCAGTAGGTTCAATGGTGGTACTGTACTGATTTTTTCTAGTCTATAGGTTGACCTCTTCAGTGGTCATGGTCATCAGGTGGTGAACACCTGTTTTGGTCGTGGGCAGTGCCCCTGGAGCATTGGGATTGGCCTAGGGAGGGGGAGTGGTTGCCACCAATCCTTGGACTAGTAGTGGGTTTTGAAGCACCATGGAAGGAGGTCCTTGTGGTGCCTGGTTGGGTTGGGCATGACTGGGGGCATTGGTGGTCTGCTTAGCACGAGCCATGAGGGGACACTCAAACGTGTAATGCCCATAGACATCACAGAGTGTACAAGGTTGGTTTGTGCGAAATGGTGTGTTGCATGTTGGTGCATTCTGCCATGGGGGATTTTGGGCTAGCCAGTTAGCCACGACATTAATGGGAGGGTTTGGTTGCTGACCACCTCCCTGCAGTTAGTTATTTCCTTGGCTACAGGGCCGGTTGTTTCTAGCTTGCCCTTGTTTATTATTGGGGATAGGATGGTTGGGACAGTTCTGTTGTACGAACACTTGTCCCAATGGTGCGGGTGGAACGTGGTTGGGGGCTTGGACTTGTTGCACTAGTGGTGCATAGTATATTTTTGGGGTTGGTGGTGCCACGAATGTGAGCATTTTCCCCACATACTATTGTGTTGGCCAAGCCATGGCCTGAGCCTACTATAGTGGCATAGGTTGTTCATAAGAGGTTATTGCCCCGAACTGAGACACCATTCTAGCATAGTCCGAAGCTTGGTTTTGATAAGAAACATTAGCCATGTTGCTTGGTTGCAGTGCCATGGTAGGTGGTGTCGGTTGATGCTGTGGTTGTTGGGAGACTGACCCTATGATGCCATCCGCAGTGTGGGATGCCACCGGTGTGTTGCGGTAAGAGGTACTTGGACGAGGAGCATCTGGAATGACTGTGTACAAGTATCTCGACTGATCATAGATGAGGTCAAATTGTTGGGCCTTCAGTATGGCCTCTTCTTCAGATTGGGGACATTCAAATGCGACGTCCTTTGCGATGGGTGGGAGAAAAGTCTTGAGGAACCAATCCAAGAAGATCTGTCATCAAGTTGGATCTTACATAAGCTGCGACGTCACTGCCACTCATGGATATGGTCAGTGATGTGGGTGGTGGTGTTTTGGCAACAGGACAACAGGATCTCCACCCCCTCATCATATCTGACAGGGATTTGGAAGTATTGTAGGAACATGAAGGCAGGGGAGTTGAAGTCGGGTTACTTGGCTTGTGGCAACTCAATGTACCATTTGGCCATGGCATCTGTGAGGGTGTGTTGTAACAGCCTCAGCCTGATGGAGTCTTCTATAATGCTTTTGGATGAGCACCATAGATGGAATGTCATTATATGATTTTGGGGACATTCCCTGGCTTTGCCTTCAAACTTTGGTATGTATGACGGCATCTTCGTTGGCATGGGTGGACAGAAATCTTGGTGGAAGATGGGATCATTCGTTAATATAGCCAAGTCAGGTAGGTTTAGATGAGCCATGAAGGGTAGGTTTGAACCCAAGATGATGTGGGATGGGGCTACAATGGGGGTGGGGTTTGTAGGTGCATAATGCATCTGCATGGATGGAGGTGCTTGCGGTGGCACCATGGTAGATGGGCCAATGCCCCCAAGTGTTATGGGTGGGATGGTGTGGATAGCAAGGGAATTACTCCCATGCATGGCGGTAGGGGCAATGTGGGTGGTCGGTGCACTGCCCCCCTGTGTGGTAGGGGGGACAATGTGTGTGGAGGGGCCACTGCCCCCATGTGTTACCACTGGGCCAGATTGGCTATTCACTATTGGTGGTGGAAACTGGCTAATGACAATCTGCATGACTGTGGATGGACCACTTGCAAAATTATGGGTGACAAGTTGTGATGTGGACATGGGTCTGCTTGCTAAGTTTAGGCCGAAAAATGGATCCGGGTTTGCAGTAGCCATGGGGCTATATGGTGCGGTGTGAAGGTCTGGTTTATACTGATATGAATCTGAATTAGAATCAGAGGTTGTGTGGCCCTCTAATGGTGTAGGAGATCACTGAGAATGACTACAACCGTGTCGACTGAGTGTTCCAAATGGTGGTGGTTCACCTCTTAGGCATGAGGAATATCATGGAGGATCAATTGTGTTCGCTTGTGTGTATGAAACTGGTGGGTATGAAATTTGGACCCTGATTTCAATGGCTTCCTACTGGCTGAAGGTGGTCTCTCGGCCACCAAGACTGCAAGAAGACAATGCTTGGGTTGTTCCTCAAGTGTAACTCTACTCAATCGGAAGGGGTCGTTGCTCATTTCGCTTGGCAATTCCTCTCAGCGGCCAGCTACTTTGGGGTTCTTGTGGTACTCCTCACAATGAGTTTCTGGGAAAATACCAAGTACTTCCCATATTTAAAGCAGTTAAGGACTTATGTCCTCAAAGACTACAGAGTTGATTAAACTTAGTGTAAATTTGGTAAATTTTAAGGCTCACTCAGCGTCATGAACTGATTTGGGTTAATTAGTTGGTATGGTGTGTTGGTTTGCTTGTTTGTTCCTATATTTGGTTTGCAATATGGTTTATGAATTCATGGTAGAGTTCACATCATGGTTTTGTATGCAAACATAAAGACAAACTTGTAAGAAAATATGGTGATTAACCCTGAATTGTTGGCCTAACTAAGTGTCTACCTCTTAGTGGTATTCTTCTTTAACCAAGAGAAGGTGTTGGGCTCTCAACACAATGGGACTAGGCCCATCTATAGATCCTCAGGTCACCTCCCAAGTACTAGGTTGGTCAAGCAGGGAGGACGCTTAGCACCATGAGAAGCCCTCCTTATCTACCCCCCATACCTTCCAGGTCACCTGGTTTTAATGGTTTGGGAAAAATGCCATGGAGTGCCTGGATCTATACGAGCTATCACTTCGTCGTATCCCAGAACACCCCAAAGGGTAATGAATGGGTAGAGGAGGAAGGGGGCAGCAAGATGGTTAATTTTATCTTACTTTTAGTTAGGCTAATTCATTTTATTGAACCTTCGCAATTGATTTAGCATATACACATTTGTTCATTGATTTATTTGCAGAAAATGAAAACTGGAATTAAAAGAGACCTGTGATGGTGGATAGAGGCATCTAGGCCACACTAAAAATCCTATAAAATTGAAAAATTACTACTAATTAAACTGAAAAAAAACTTATGTGTGACAGGCCGCACATTTCTGACCAAATCCCGTGAGGGGGCCATATTTTTCCAGAAATGAGCGAAGGGGTTGCACAAAATACAAAAATAGTCACAAATTGAGCTCTTGGGCTGAATTCATGCCTGTCTAAGGATTAAGTGCACCCTGGGCGCTCCTATATACCAATTAAATGTGCCTTCCCTCACCTTTTCCCTCGATAAGAGAAACCTACTCTAGAAAGGGGTGTTTCTGGTGATACAGGGTCAGATCTGGCTGACAGTAACTGGTACTGGGTCAGTTTGACTCAGCTCGGCCTAGAAGAGGCTTTGGCACTGACAAAAAAAATAAATAAAGCATACTTAAATAGATCTAACAGAACATTTTTGAAAACTAAGGTAAAAACTGAAAAACTTGAAAAACTTGAAATTTTTTGCCCAGGGTTCCTATGGGATAAACCCAGAGGAGTCACCAAAGCTGTAGTGAGAATTTGTCCTCACTACAGGGGTAAAAATGGCTCCCTTGTGCATATAGGGCACAAGGGTAGGTTCCTACCATTTGAAAACAGTAAAAAACAAAATGGAAATGCAAATAAACAGAGCTGTGAATTGAAACTAAGCTAAGCTACACTAGAACAACTAAATGGAAGCTATTGTAAAGTATATCTAAGAGCAAATAACAAAAAGAAATATGGAGATGTAGTCCTTGTGAACAACTCTGCACACAGTGGGTTAGGTTTCCACCTCCAAAACCTACAAAATAAACCTATACTACTATGAAACAACCTACAAACAAAGTTAATGGAAAACCTGCAAATGAAAATATTGGTTAGAAAACAAAATAAGCAAATAAGCATGCATAACAAGAAGTTATACCTCACTTGGGTGGAAATGGGCCACCATGCCCTAGCTCATAGGAGCACCTCTCTCTTGGTTGGGGAGAAATGGCTTGGAAAAATGGAGATGAAGGAGAGCGAGAGTGGGTGGTTTGAGAGCAAGAGGTCTGAAAGCATCCATGGGAAACATAGCAATATGCAAATGAGGAGTATTTTGAGAGTGACCCCCCACCCTCCTTATATATTTTTTCCAAGGGATTTTAGGGTTTTAAGCCCTTGGTCAGGGCTTTATCCCCTTCCTCCCTAACTTTAGCCCCTTTTAGCGTTTTAGCCCCTTTTTTAGGACTTTAGCTCTTGGGGGTCTATTTTGGGGGTTTTTAGCCCTTTTCTTCATCCTTGGGCTCTTTTAGAGGTGTGGGGGTCAAATGGAAGGTCATGGAAGGTCTTACGAAGTGAAATGAGTGTTGTGAGGTGGTGTCCTTCAGTGGTGTATGCCATTGAGAGCTATGTGGGGGATTTTTGGGTTAACAACCTTAATCAAATAAATCCATTACCCACTGCCTTCTTCAGACACCATGTCCATTTACATGATGTCCAGTTCAACTGAACCACTTATGTCCACCTTCAACAAAGGTCCATTGAACTTGTCTCTTCGTTTCTTCTGCAACAATGAGGAGATACTTGAAGCTATGACCACCCTGGAATACCCATGGGATGACATGCACCATCGCTCGTTCTTCCTCCCTGAAAAACTTGTGTCACAGTTTGACCAATTTTCCGTGGAGACCAAGGATTTCATTCATGGGAAATTCGAGTGGTTCAAGAACCCCATTCTAGCACCAGATGCCTTCAAAGAAGGGAACATGGCCAATATTTTTCCAACCACCAAAATCAACATCTCAACCAATCCTAAGGTCGTTGAAGAAATCATGCTGGGAGCATCTTGCTCCCCGGAATATTGTTCTACCTACAAATCTCTCTTTGAATAATTCTGTGATATCTTTTCCTGGTCTTACACTGAAATTCCCGAGTTGGATCCATCAATCATGGAGCACCACATCGACACTTGGCCTGATGTGGCCCCCGTACACCAAAAGCAACGACCCGTCCATCCTTCCAAAGTGGTCACGGTTAAAGCCAAGATAGAGAAGCTGTGCATAGCTGGATTCATATACCTTATTACCTACACCACTTGGGTTTCCAATATTGTTCCCATGAATAAAGAATAGGGTACCATCTACGTTTGCACAGACTTCCACGATCTCAATGGGGCATGTCCCAAAGACAACTTCCCAACACCCTTCATCGATCAGATTATCGATGCATGCACCGGACATTAGGCCTTTTCCTTCATGGATGGATTTTCCGACTATAACCAAATCTAGATCCGAAAAGAAGACTGTTATAAGATGGCATTCACAACCCCATGGGGTACATTTGTGTATTGAGTCATTCCCTTTGGCCTGAAAAATGCTGGAGCCACCTTCCAGTGCACCATGACATATTGTTTCCACGACCTAATTCACATCATCTTGGTCTACCTGGATGACCTTACCGCTCGATCACCAAAACAAGCACAACACATAGATGACTTGCAACAAGTATTTTTACATTGCCGCAAGTACAAAATTCACCTAAATCCTGTAAAGTGCATTTTTTGTGTCCTAGCAGGCCATCTACTTGGATTCACCATGTCCCACAAAGGAATAATGGTAGATCCCCTCAAAGTTCAGGCAATCCTTGATCTTCCTTCCCCAAAAACACAGCACCAACTATAGAGCCTCCAAGGCAAGGCCAACTTCCTTCACCGCTTTGTACCAAAGTATGCAACAAAAGCTTACAGAGTCATTCACCTCCTTTGCACAAAAATCCCCTTTGTTTGGGATTAGCAAGCACAAGAATCATTTAATGCACTCAAACAAGACTTGGCTTCTACACCATTACTCTCAGCACCAGACTTCACTCGAGACTTCACTCTCTATGTGTCAACCTTGGACAACATGATCACCGAAGTCTTGGTCCAAGAAGATGATGCTCGCCATGAGCACATGATTTACTACATTAGTCAGAAGTTAACAAGACCCCCACTACGGTATTCACGTGAGGATAAATTGGCCCTCGCCATTTTTTTCTCGGCTCAGAAGTTGCACCACTACATCATCGCAAACCATACTCATGTATTGGCTAATTCAAACCCAATGCGGTACCTCTTACACCGTCGCCTTCTATAAGGTTGAGCAGCTAAGTGGGTAGTCATCCTCCAAGAATTCGACCTTGAGTTTGTGTCCCTAAAAATCACAAAGGCACTCACACTGGCCACACTCATGACTGATCTGCCCCCATTAACCATGTCATCACCCCCTAAGGATGATGTCCCTCATGACTTCCTATTCGTCATATCCACGAAATACCCATGGTATGGGGACATCCTTCTCTATTTACGAACACAAAAATTCAGAGCGCATTTAAATCATGAGGATAGGCAATGCATCCGATATCAAGCCATTCACCACTTGCTGATTGGAGATGTCCTATATTTTCAAGGCATTGATACAATCCTACTTCGTTTCCTCACCTATGGCGAGGACTAGACCATCCTCAACAACTGTCATAGTGGAGCATGCGGTGGCCACCTTTCAGGCCTGGGAACTGCCCAGAATATTCTACGCGTCATCTATTTCTGGCCCTCCATCTTTGCTGATTGCATAAAGGTAGTCAAGCATTTCGACAGCTGTCAGCTCTTTGCCCCAAAGGCAAGAACCCCCCCTTCACTATTACACCCCGTAGTCACAGTCGGGCCTTTTTGCAAATGGGAAATTGACTTCATGACAATTAAACTCGTCTCAGCTAATGGTCATAAATACATCATTATGGAATTCAATTACTTCACTAAGTGGGCCGAAGTCATGCCCACATTTGATTGCAAATCTGAAACTGCAGCACACTTCTTCTTTAACCATGTTATTTCACGATTTGGTGTCCCTAAAAAATTAGTCTCAAATCATGGAGCACACTTTCAAGACATCGTATGGGATGAACTATCAACCATGTTGAAATTCGAACACCAGTACTCATCGTCCTACTACCCCCAGGGCAACAGCCAAGTTGAAGAAGTCAACAAAATCATCAAAACAATGCCCCAAAGGATGGTAGGAAACCATAAAACCAATTGGAATCACATGTTATTCTCTTCCATATGGGCTTATCGCACATCCACAAAAACCACAACTGATTTCACTCCTTTCCGCCTAGTACATTACTCCCTATAGAGTTCCAAATCCCATCCCTCTACCTTGCAGTGGAACTCCTCCCTGATACTTCACCTTTAGAAGAACGACTCCTCCAACTCGAGTAAACCATAGAAGACCATTGAGCTTCCCTCCAAGCCATTGAAGTAGCAAACACACTGTCAAATGTCCACTATGATTCCCAGGTCCACCCTCACCCCTTCAGTGAAGGAGAAATGGTTCTAGTCTACGACCAACCCAACGATAAGTTGGGAAAAGGAAAGTTCGAGTAAATGTGGTATAGCCCGTATGTCATCCATCGTTGCCTCAGAAAATTGGGATACACCCTTATTGACTCTGATGGACAACTATAGGAGAACCCCCGCAATGAGATCTACCTTAAGATATTTTACACTTAACATAACCAATGAGTCATTTCATTTTCTTTTCTTGTTTTTCAATGTTTTTTACCACAAGTCAGGCACAACACCATTAGCTTCTACTCCAAAGTCACCCGGAATCAGTTCGAGACACCTCTCAGACCTCTGGGGTCAACTTTATATCTCTTTATGAGACCATCATCTCATGTTTAACAAATAAATTTCGGGACCATTTCCCAGAAGCTACCTCGATTTACAAGCCACAGCATGGTGATGCAAGTGTCTATGGACCTGTACTTGCATCACACTTTCCTGCCGCTACTCATGTGGATTCTCAAGCCACTGCCCATTAAGGGTCACCATTTTTCTTCTTATTTTGTAATTTAACATATAGGTATCTACTTCATCCACTGCACCTTACGCGGACCTCAGGACCATTGTCCACCAAATGATTTATTTTTTTCTTGCATGTACTTGGCATATAACTACCCCTGGACTTGCACTCACATCACATGTAGTCAAGTCCTTCCACCGCAACTTACACACAACTCACCTAACCTCTATTTGAGAGACACCTCGGTTTGTGTGCCTCTGTTGCACAGAATCATGAGTCTCTGCCGTGATCTATCACACGCATGTATTTGTATGTTTGATAGCCACCTGCTCCATCCATACTACATGGATGAACTTTGGACCACTGTCCACCGTCCCAACATGGGGCACCACCTCTGCCACCGCAATTGGTTGACCACACCAGAGTTTCATTTAAGCTCTTTTCTGACTCCTAAAAACAATGAAAAGATAGCCGAGCACAACTGCTTCCTTTCCCACTCGCTAAAGTATAGGAAAGGGCATCTACATCATCTCGTTTACCTCCTTTTGCGGACTATGTGTAAGTTTTAAAACTATGCAGAGAACCAAAGCATACAGATTCTTTTAAGCAAAATAGAGATCACAACACATCAGTCACACATAAACACAGAGATTTACCCTGGAAACCCTTAACCGGAAAAACCAGAAAATCTTGGAGCCACACCTCCTATTTTCTCTTCATTACATTATGAAATCCTCACAATACAAAATATAGGTATTTTGCAACATCCAAAAATACCCTAATCCATTAACCCAAATTAGAAAAAGACTCCAATCCCTTAACCGGGATTAAGTTACATATTTTTAGAGAAATTCTAAAAATAGCCACAAACAACTATAAATATCCATAAAATCTATAAATAGCCAAAAAACTTTGCTCACTGTGCTCGCATCGGAAATGGCCTGGCAGCCATTTCCATTGAAGGTGCCTTTGGGATCGTCGAGTTGCAGCACTGACATGCACACCTCCCCTTCATATTCACATGCAAAGAATATAACCTATACCCAACATTCTCCCACTTGTTTTTTCCTTTGCATAGAAATGAGTCATGTACTCATAAAGTCACAGGTTCAGAGCATCAATGCCCATTGATTCTCTACACCATGAGAAATTCTCTATACTAATAGATTTTGTTAATGAGTCTACAACATTTTTCATGGTGTCAACCTTCTCTAGTAGCACCTTCTTTTCTTCAACCATATCTCTCACAAAGTGATTTTGCACATCAATATGCTTTGTCTTAGCATGATAAGAAGTGTTCTTTTCCAGGAAGATTGCACTTTAGCTATCACATTCTAACCTTACACCTTTCTGTACAAACCCAATACCTGGAAACAA
The DNA here is from genome assembly GCA_001517045.1 of Pseudotsuga menziesii. NCBI lineage: Eukaryota > Viridiplantae > Streptophyta > Pinopsida > Pinales > Pinaceae > Pseudotsuga > Pseudotsuga menziesii. Next base: position 84,094 of record LPNX011218891.1, read on the forward strand.
TATTTGCAACCACACAGCTTCTTTACTTGCACGAGTGGCTGCCATGTATTCAGCTTCTATAGTTGAGAGTGCAACTACAGCTTGTCTCTTGCTCATCCAACTGATAGCTCCTCCAAATAGGTTAAACACATACCCACTTATAGATCTTCTATGATCAAGGTGTCCATCCCAGTCTGCATCAACAAATCCATGTACATTTTTTACTCTGTCTGGTCCAAGCCTTCCTTGGTAGTAGATTGCATAATCTGTGGTGCCACGCAAATATCTGAAGACCCTCTTGACAGCTATCCAATGCTCCTTTCCTGGTTTTGACATATATCTGCTCAAAATTCCCACTGCATGAGCAATGTATGGTCTTGTACAGACCATTGCATACATCAAACTACCAACTGCACTGGCATATGGAACCCGTGACATGTCTTCTTCTTCTTCCTGTGTCTTGGGACACTACTCTACAAATAAATTTACACCTACAGGAATAGGAACCTTGACCGGCTTACTTTCCTGCATGTTAAATCTCTGTAGTACCATCTCAACATATTTTCTTTGATTTAAACTGATCATTTTGTTTGCATGATCTCTTCTTATCTCCATTCCCAGAATGAAGTTTGCAGCACCGAGATCTTTCATATCAAACTTGGAGGACATTTGAGACTTCACCTCCTTTATAACATCTTTGTTGTTTCCAACCAACAACATTTCATCAACATACAAAACTATGTTAATGAAGTGATCACCAAACTGTTTGGAATATACACAGTGATCAACTTTGCTTCTCACAAACCCCAATCCAAGTATGTATGTGTCAAAATTTTGGTACCACATCCTTGGAGATTGCTTTAGACCATAAAGGGATTTCTTTAGTTTACATACCAACTCATTATTTCCCTTTACTATGAACCCTTCTGGTTGTTTCATGTATATTTCTTCTTCCAAATCCCCATGTAAGAATGATATCTTCACATCCATCTACTCTACTTCAAGATCAAAAGCAACATCAATAGAAAGAAGAAATGTAATAGAAGTTAATTTTGCAACTGGAGAAAATATTTCACCAAAATCAATCCCCTCTACCTGAGAATATCCCTTTGCTACCAAGCAGGCTTTATACTTATCCACTTTAACTTCTGTATTCAACTTCTTTTTAAATAGCCATTTGCTCCCAACGAATTTTCTCCCAGCTGGTAACAGGACTAGCTGCCAAGCTTCATTTTTGTCCAAGGAATCCATTTCTTCATCCATGGCCTTTTTCCAGAGATCACTATCCTCGGAATTAACAGCTTCCTTCACATTTCTATAATCATCATCAGTAATAGACATAGCAAAATGAGAGTGAAAATAATAAGGGGAACACCTTTCTAGTTTCCTTATTTCTTGAGATGATCTCCTCAAAACTAGAGTATGAGGTTCTTCTCTTCTGATTCTGCTTCTTCTATTGAGTCAGATTCTTCACCTTCTAACTTAAACTCTATTTTCTTTGGTTCCATTTCCATTGGATTCACTTCCTATATGGGGACTTCTTTGACCTCTCAAAACGCAACATCTTGACTATAAACAGTCTTCTTAGTTATAGGATTCCAAAGCTTATACCCTTTCATACCATCTTTATAGCCAATAAAGATACACTTCTCAGCTTTGTTATCCAACTTACTCCTTTTCTCATTTGGAACATGTACATAGGCATCACAACCAAAAAATTTTAGATGCTTAATAGAGGGTTTCTTACTAGTCCATACCTCTTGTGGAGTTTTATCAATCAATGCTGATGTGGGTGATCAGTTTACCAAGTAACATGTTGTCTCCACTGCTTCTGTCCAGAATTCTTGTCCTATCCCAGCACTGCTTAGCATGCTCCTTGCCTTTTCCATCAACGTCCTATTCATCCTCTCAGCAACTCCATTCTATTGAGGTGTGTATGGAGTAGTATTTTTCCTTGCTAATCCACAATTCTTACAAAAGTCCTCGAATTCATTCCCACAGAACTCTCCACCATTATCTATCCTCAACACCTTTATTTTCTTTTCTGACTGATTTTCTACAAGTTCCTGAAATTCTTTAAACTTGGCAAATACTTCATATTTCTTTCGAAGGAAATAAATCCATATGTTCCTTGAGAAATCATCTATAAATGAAACATAATACATAGATTTTCCTAATGATGGAACAGGAACAGGTCCAAACACATCACTATGTATTAATTCTAGAATTCCCTTTGCTCTTGTAGCACCAGATGCAAATCTTACTTGATTTTGTTTTCCATATATGCAATGTTCACAGAAATCAAATTCCAAAGTGCAATGAGTCATACCTTCAAACATACCTTTACCTTGTAATGCTCGAAGTCCCTTTTCTATGATATGCCCCATTCTTTGATGCCACAGCATTGTATTTCCTCCTAATGCAGTCAAGGTTTTGTCATCTTTACCTCCTTCCTCCAGCACAAAAGAATTGTTACATTCATCCATGATGGTTTTTCCCAATATTTTGTACAGAGTTCCATACTGAACTCCCCTCATCAATACCATTGATCCTCAAACCATTTTGCAAACACCATCTCCACACACAGTCTTTACACCTGCAACATCCATAATTTTCGACAGATATCAAGTTTCTTGCTAGATTTGGAATGTGTAGCACTCCAGACAGAGTTCTAATCCTTCCATCCTTCAGTTTTAGCTTGATTCTACCAGATCCAATGATACTGGCTGGTGAATCATCTCCCAAGTACACATCTCATCCATTGTACTTTTCATATTCACAGAACCACTCCCTATGAGGGGTCATATGACATGACGCACCTGAGTCAATTAGCCATGTATCATGTTCTGAAGGATTACCCGTGGAAGCTAGGTACACATCCCCTCCTTCTTCTAAGGAGTTATTCACCTCTATGGAAGGGGTATCCTCATATCCCTTTTCTTTCTTAATATTATTAGATCTGTAGTCCTTTTTATAGTGCTCAGCTTTACCGCATTTCCAACACTTCCTTATTCGTTTTCCTGGGGATTTAGATCTACCCTTAGATTTAGATATCCCCCCAGATCCTTTATTTTTGTTTCTCTCCTAAGGGTGACCTCTCATAGACAAGGCATCCATGTTATGATTATCCATGGTTTTCCACCTCGTCTCTTCTGATAGTAGGGATGATACAATTTCATCAAATTTTAAGGTTGCCTGGCTAGAACTTTGCAACAGTTAGGTTGTCTGAGGAATCCGACAAAGAAAAAAATAATGTAATACATTTATCTTCTTCAGCCATTTTAATACCAACATAGGTTATCTGACTTACCAGAGTACTATAGACATTCAAATGCTCTGTTACAGTGTTATTCTCGTCCATTATGAGGTCAAACAACTTCTTTTGCAGAAACAACTTATTCACAAGGGATTTTGATTGATACAAACTCCCTAGTTTTTCCCATAGCTTTACTGCACTATCTTCACCAGATACGTTCAACAACACATAGTTTGATAAGCACAATCGTATTTTACTCCTCGCCCTTCTTTCTAATTTATCCCAATATTCTTGTGATGTTGCAGTGGGTTTCGTACTTAGATCCACAACAATCCATTGTTCGCGATCTACCAGAAGATCCTCCATTTTGAGCTTCCATAGCTCAAAATTTTGGCCATTAAATTTATCGATCTTGATTCTTGAAGTGCTCACCATTCTCTTTCAATGCACAAATCAACACTGCAAAGCTCCCACTGAACCCAGGTTTATCACAGACCCGAGATCTATCAACCACGTCAAACCCTTAGCAGCAAAGGTGTCGCCCTGATGCCAAAATTGAGCTCTGATACCACATGTAAGTTTTAAACCTGTGCAGAGAAGCAAAGCATAAATATTCTTTTAAGAAAAATAGAGATCACAACACATCAGTCACACATAAACACAGATATTTACCTTGGAAACCCTTAACTGGGAAAACCAGAAAACCTTGGAGCCACACCTCCTATTTTCTCTTCATTACATTATGAAATCCTCATAATACAAAATATAGGTATTCTGCAACATCCAAAAATACCCTAATCCATTAACCTAGATTATAAAAAGACTCCAATCCCTTAACCGGGATTAAGTTACATATTTTTAGGCAAATTCTAAAAATAGCCACAAACAGCTATAAATAGCCATAAAATCTATAAATAGATAGAAAATTTTGCTCGTTGTGATCGCATCAGAAATGGCATGGTGGCCATTTTCAAACAGAAATAGGGCCTACGGCCTGTTTCCGTTGAAGATGCCTTTGGGATCGTCGAGCTACAATGCTAACATGCGCACCTCCCCTTCATATGCACATGTAAATAATATAACATATACCCAACACTATGTAAACCATCAAATGAAAAGGACCGCCTTGGAATATTCAAGCCAAGACCATTCCCCTCTGCATACTTTTATGCTTTCTTGGGCAGAGGGGATGCACTTTGTGAAAAATCTCACCATGGGTTGTAGTTAAGCTATTTTCTAGCCTCCTCATCAAGAAAATATTACCGAGAAAACTTGGTTTCATTCATGCTCATAAAATTATCTAAATGACCGTCCAATCAGTATAGGCTTAACCTTTTCCGGCTTGATTGGACTACCAATGGTAAAGATGTCGCTCATCCCCTACAGGATGGGTGAGCTCTCCTATGTATACTTTTATCCTTTTTCAAGCACAGGAGACTACTAATGAAAAAGAGCTCCCACTAGAGTCTTATTTGTACTTTCAAACTCTCTAAAATTGAAAGCACCATCTAGCATTTACTTTCTCGGGCTCGCCAAAAATCCACAAGATCGTACCACAACGGTGTCTCTGGACACCACCCCACAAAAAATAGTTTGGCAGCATTCCCCTTTGGGTTTCCTTTTCTTTGAGTACTCTGCAATGTGTCTTCCTTGGACCCCATCAATATCAAAAGTGTCCACTCCCCCAAGTATTTCCCACCTGCAGTGACACTCCTGGTATTACAGCTATGATCCCATTCCCATGATTCAATTTCATTTGCTTCCTGGTCTACCCTGCCATCATACTTTGAACAAAGGAAGTTTGAGTCTACCACACTCCCCCTGCCCCTATTCAATTCTTTCCCTACCCCTCCCCTCCCCAATTCAGTGGGTTAATGCACAGATTATCTCACACCTTTCAGTTATCTCCCCCGCGCTTCTGGTCAAGGAAACATCATTTCCTTGACTAGGGGCAGGTCTCCCTCTATCGACGACAACACACATATTCTAGATGATAGACCTAGAGGTCCCTATACCTTGGTTTCATTAACATCATTTATGAGTTCCTTGGACCACTTGAGAGGAGTACTTAGTGCCTCTCCTGATGGTTGTCTCTCACGTGCTCGACTTCAACTACATCATCGCACCATTGAGATTCGTACAGGATTTGGTCCGAGCAGTATTTGGTCGAAGACCCCTAATGTCACCTGACTCTAGCACATTGATGAGTCTATTCAAGGGACCTAAATAGGTTATGTCCCTTGTAATTTTTGGGTTGCGTTGGAGACAATGTTCAGAAGCCCCAGCACTACTTCTATATAGATTTATGATTGATGCAACATTCTTCTACCACAGAGGCTCTAACTCTCAATCAGCGAGTCCATATAGCTATGTATCATTCCAGATCCAACAGATTGTCAGTCATCAAGATATAGCATTCCAGGAGAATGCCATGGGTCCAATATTGTACCAATTCTTCATATCAGTATTGTATTCAGCCTCACATTGAGGCAACCATTATGTGCCATCAGTTGTATATGATTGGCTCTTGTATTTTAGAGCATAGATCAAATTATTATTTTGACATTGTCATGAGCATGGGGATGCCCACCTCGTCCATATACATGTCACACATTATTTGTATCTCACCCATTGATGGGAACCATATTAATACAAAAAACAAAAGCCACCTTGCCCCAGCCCCGGAAGCACCACCTCTCCGTAGCAAATCCTATGATGTTCATTGGCCATACGATGAGCTCCTCTCCTCACACATTAGGGGGAAATCTATGAACCTAAAAAATTCATCACTCATCTCTATATGTCTTACACCACCCAAAGACACCCATGCACGACCGTTGTATCACTCCATTAGACCCCCACACCCTTAAAAAGGCTTAAGAATGAAGAAAAAGACTTAAAAACCCCAAAATGGAGCCTAAATAACTCTCCTAGGGGCTAAAGCCTCCAAAAAGGGACTAAAACCCCTCAAAGGAGCATAAAATCCTAAAAGGAGCTAAAGTTAGGGAGAAAGGGGCTAAAAGCCCAAAAAAGGGGCTAAATCTCGGACCAAGGGCTTAAACCCTAAAATCCCAAACAAAAGCTATAAAAGGAGAGTGGTGGGTCACTCTCAAACAACTCTTCCCTTGCATACTATTATGCTTCCCGTGGATGCCTTGAGACCCTTTGTCTCTCAAGCCACCCACATCCCCCTCTCATCCACTCATCTTCCCCATTGAGCCATAGCTCCTCCATTGCTGAGTGAGATAGAGAGGTGCTTCTTCTAGCCAGGGCATGGTGGCCCATTACACCAAAGAAGAGGTATACTATTGTAATCTCATGGATCACATAAGGTTACCAATAATACATACTAAAACATATATATAAAACAGAGACAAGAGACAAGAACAAGTAGGTGAAATAACATATTATATTACATGAATGAGTCCATACAACATAGAGAACTGAACTGAGTTCTCATATGGCTCAATAGCCTAATATATATGATTACAAAATAGTTACAAAATAACTACCTATCGGTTTGGTGAACCGACATGACCTTAGGTGGCTGACCTAATCTCTAGTTTAGTCAGCTCGTGTTCAAGTCGACTTATCGACTTGCTCCTCCTACATCTCCCCCACAAACAAAATGTTTCTTCGTCCCGAAGAAACAGGGAGGTACACAAATTATTCTCCTCTCAATAGTTATTGTGATGTGCTTGGTCTTCATGGGCTGTGAAGTCTGATGGTTAGTCGTTTATATACACAGACTTCGACAATGCCTGGGGCTGTTACTGCGAGGTGATGTTGGAAATCTATCCAACTTTGCAAAATCTTTTGGATGTTGATGGTAAGTGTTATCACTCCAGGAAAATCCTCTAGGTTGTAGCTCAAGGATTCCTAGTAACTTAAACTATTTTTTGGGTTTTTTCTAAATTGGATCAAGCTGGGTAACCTATATAACCTCTCACTCTCAAGACATGCATGAAGCTCACTCAATCACAAGGCTTCTAGTTACAACTTGTTCAGTAGTTTGAAAAAAAGGTGCAGGGATGGAGAACTCACCAGGATGGCAGACTTACACACATAACGCATGCATATAAATGGATAAATCCTGTTGAGGATGGTGTTCATAAATCAAATATCACTAAATAACCAATAGGATGACAACTATCGGCCTTTTCATAAATCTGAAAATTACCTAAATGCACATTCAGGCAATAAACACAGTAAAGAAAGAGATGGCTGAACAAATCACAACAAAAGAGATTATACTTAGAGTAAACCAGATGAGATGCTTGATAATGGAATAGGCTCATAAATCCCTAGAGTCGAACCTTTATTAATGAAATAATCATGGGCTTTATAGCCTTTTACAAAATTTACAGATCTTGAAAATCAGATCTGTTTACATAAAAAATAATTTAAAGTGATAGTTTTTCCTCATTAGGGATTCAAACCCTTGCTAACTACTTGTTTATCTACTATGAAGATCTAGTTCACTGAGCGGTCATTTAATTATTGAAGTGGTTACTAATCATTCCCACTGTTGGTTTACTATGAAATCGCTGCCAACAGCCAGTGTATCGGCATTTAAATGAAGTGATTTTTATCATTTAATCCCCTGTATTTTCCTCTATCTTGTCACCGTGGTCACTGATCATATGTTGTTTCCTTTAACTCATCGGTTCTCTGAATATTAATGTTTCTGCATTTTAGGCGCTCCAAATCTCCTTGTTTATCCTGCCATATTTTTACTTTGTCATCGATCAGAATCTTTGTCTTCTGTTTCGTTGGCGCCTCAAGTCTGAATGCTTGTTGCAGCTTCGATGCTCCAAATCTCAAAACTGGTGCTCTCTATCATGCACTCATCAGAGATTGAGAGCGGTAATAACTAATGTATCATAGTATTTTATCTAAACGTTGCCGCTATGTAGTCTTTAGTTTCTCTGATGGCCAAAATTTTCATCTTCTCGCGGAGGCCTCAATCTGTCTTTTTTCCGCCGTTACGGCTCTTTAGTAGACTAACTTGCCACTACGTTGGTCCCTTGATCCTTCGATCGCCGCATTTTTCCTTTGGTTGCAAAAGCCATAGTCTATATTTCTTCCGCCGTTATGGCTCTTTAGTAAACTAACTCACCAACAGTTAGTATTTTCAAGCTCCGATGCGTAGTTTTCATTCCCTCTGATCAACGATGATTTTGATTTATCGGTTTCCTTTAATCATTATATTCTTTGTAGTTGGAGAACTTCTAGTCATTGTATTCTCCGCAGTTGCAGCTCCTCAAAGAAGTAATTCACCGGTGGTTTCTCTATATTTCTTTCGATCACCGTGGAGCTGCTTAGTCCTAAACTCTTTGACGATCTTCTTCTTGCGGAATCCGTAGTTTTTAAGTCTTCTGTCATTTCGACGTCGTAGTGGACTAAAGTTTTCAAGTCCTGAACTGATTTCGTCGGCAATCAGAACTCAAAACCTCTCATCATCAAAACTTTTAATCATTGTATCCTCTGTAGTTGCGGCTCTTTTAGCCACTATATTCTCCGATTTGTAGTTCTCATCTTTCCCGATCGTCGATGATTTCTCATTGTTGTGCTATCAGAATGTTTTTTTCTATCAATTGATTGGAAGCCTTGTCCATATTTCTTCTGTTGTTTCAGCCCCTTAGAGGACTATCTCACCAATACCTTAGTGTTTTCAAATCCTGAACTACTTTCATTGCTGTCGGAGGTGAGTAGGAGTTTCCATTGGAGCTTTTAATCATTGTTTTCTCTGCCGTTACGGCTCCCTAGTGGACTATTTTGCCACTACATTGTTCTTAGTCATTCTGACCACCAAAGAGTTCATCTATTTGTGGAGGCTTTAGTTTGTTCTTTTTCCACCATTGCGTCTCTTTAGTAGACTAACTTGCCGCCGGTTAGTATTTATCCTTTCCAATGTTTGTTACTTGAATTTGGCAGCATTTTACTTTTTCATATCATCGACATTTCGGCACCTTTCAGCTTTACCTTGCCACTGCTTAATCCTTAGTTCTTCTGATCTGATTTCATCGCTGTCGGAGGTCATTGGAAGTCTGAATTGCAATGCTTAGTCACTATATTCTCCGCTGTTGCGGTGCCTTTGAGAACTAGCTCGCCGATCTGTTTAAATTTTTCCATTCATGAACTAAATCTTTCTTCCTTCCATAGTTGTGGCTCCGCAGAGGACTGTCTCGCTGATCTTTAGTCTTCACCACTTCCGATTACTGTTTAAAAAACACTCCGATGGTGTAAAAGTTTCAGCAATATTCCAATCTGTTGAAGGGGTTTTCTACCTACTATTGATCTTCCATCTTTCAGTGGATAATGAGATGTTCTGATCCTTTCCCAAGCCACCAAAACCACAACTTTGTGAAATTCGCATCAAAACATAGAGGTATTCAAAACTGTTAGTGATCTTCATATCCTTCATTGCATCATTTAAATTCTTCATACTATCAAAAATAAATTTATTTTATTTGGGAGATAACATTTGGCTCTTACTCGGGGATGGGAACCTCCCTGTGAGGTCCCAAGAACCCCAGACCAAAATGCCTTTCCCTAAAAGAAACTAAGTAACTTAACACTATTCTCTATTGTTCCATTGGGCATGGAGTCTTATTCTGAAAGAAAAAACAACCTACAATCTACTAATTTACAATTATAAGGCCTCAGATCCTCAAATAAAATAGAGTTTTAGGAACCGCCCATTTACTGGGCCATCGAATACCTCTTCACCTTCTAGATTCTACAATTTGAAGGTGTTATTCTTATATACCTGGTCTATAACAAAAGGGCCAATCCATAAAGAGTCAAATTTTCCATGTTTCCCCTTCTCTTGTCTGACAGCATCCCACTTGAGGACCTAGTCCCTGACCTAGAAGTTGTCTGCCTTTGCCCTTTTGTCAAACATGCCCTTTATCCTTTGTTGATGAGCCTTTGATTTTCCTGCAACTTGCTCCCTGATCTACTGTAACTCCACCAAATCCATAATCCTTCTCATCATATCATTTGGTTCATCTTCCTCTTCCTAAAAGAACTTTGCCACTGGAAGGGTGAGGTGGATAGGAAAGATGGCCTCAGTGCCATAAACTAGTCTGAATGGAGAAGTCCTTATGGATATTTTATCGGTCACCCTATCAGCCCATGAGGCAAACTTAAGCTTTGAATCCTAGCTTTTCTAATTTGTCTCTAGAAATTTCCTAATGATCCAGACTAAGCTTTTGTTGGATGACTCAGCCAGGCCATTGCCTTGCGCTTAATAGGATGTGGAGTGCACCAATTGAATACCCATTGATTCACATAATTTAACCAATGCCCCAGCTTTAAAGGCTTGTTCATTATCAGTTACTAACCTTATCGGGCAACCAAACCTATTGAAGATGTTCTCATATAAGAATCTCATGATGACTTGCTGTGTGGCATTTCTGGTGGGTATTGCTTCTATCCATTTGGTAAAGTAGTCAGTGGATACTAAGATCCATTTATGTTGTCCACTAGAAGATGGATGTATTTCACCTATGAAATCTAGACCCCATTGCTGGAAAGGCCCATTCACTATAACAGGCCTAAGGGGCAAGGATTTGAGCTGCTGCTTCCTTTCAAATCTTTGACATTGGTCACATGCCCTTACAAAAGTGCATACATCAGCAAAAAGGACTGGCCAATAGTACCCTACTTTTAATATCTTATAGGTCGTGGTTTTCCAGTAGTGGTGGCCTCCACATGTACTGGAATGAAAGTGATGCATGACCTGTTATGCTTCCTCTTTATCTAGACACCTTAACAAAATCCCAGACTGATCCCTCCAGTACAGCAGTTTGTCAATAATGCAAAACTTAACATATTTCAATTCAAGAGCTTGTGCTTGGTTAGGAGTAAGATTAGGAAAAACTTCTAATTTTAGCAAAAATTGAATGATACCTGAGTACCACTCACATGAAGATATGTTCTCAGCTACTGGTGGACTACTATCCTGATCTTGATTTACTTCTGTTTCAACTGCTACCATGGTCTGCAGCTTTGCTGATCTAACATATGTGAAATTCATTCCCAGCAGTTCACAGTTTTCTTTGGCCATGAGTTTGGCCAGATCTAATCCTTTTACCAAGTTGGTGGGTTTCACCTCTACATCGAACTCAATGAGTTTGGAAATCCACTTAGCTCTTTTCCCATCAATGTGAGGCTGAGTCAAAACATCCTTCACAGCAGCTGAAGGGACATACGCAATGACCTTTGCATGGAGAATGTAGATTCTGAAGTTCTTCAAATATTTTATGAGGGAATAATCCTTCTTCTCAATTGGGTCATACTTCAACTCAGCACTCTCAGGGTTCTGCTGAAGAAAGCAATTGGATGATCAAGAGCTTCATAATTATTTTGTAATAGTACAGCTGCCACTATGTCATAAGATGCAAAAGAGAAAATATAAAAACCCTTGGTGTAGTCAGGACTAATTAGGGTTGGGGCCTCCATGATGGCTTTCTTAATGTCTTCAAAATAATTTCTTTCCTAGTCAGTCCACTTGATTTCTGCATGCTTTTTTAGCATGACTGTTATATGCTTTACCAGCTTGGAGAAATTTGGAATGAATCTCTTGACAAAATTTATCTTTCCTAAAAAGGACTGAATGTCTCTTTTTGAGCTTGGTATTGATAGCTGCTGAATTGCCTCCACTCTTACTGGATCGATATTTACACCTTCAGCTAATACTATGTGGCCTAGGAGCTTTCCTTCATTGAATGCAAACTGGGACTTTTTGGGGTTCAGTAGCCCCAGCATTCGTTAGCCCAAATGGCATTTTAGAATACATGAAGGTTCCCCAAGGGGTGGTAAAGGCAGTCTTCTCTTGGTCATCTGGGTGCATAGCCACTTGGTTGTATCTAGAGAAGCTATCAAGGAAGGACATGACCCTAGCCCCCGAGACCCTCTACAGCAGATGTTCCATCTTGGGTTGTGGATAGTTGTCTTTTTTGGAACATTTTTTCAGGTTTCTAAAATCCACACACAACCTGATTTCTCCATTTTTCTTTCTTAACACTACTAGATTTGCAATCCACTTGTAATACCTGATGGGAATTATGATCTTGGATTTGAGGAGTTTGTGGATCTCTTTCTCAATCACTGGTAATAGAAGAGGGCTGATGGGTCTCAGCTTCTGTTTGAAAGGAATGGTGTCCTTCTCCAAAGGAATCCTGTGCTAGATGATGTTTGTGTCATACGTTTTTAGGTCACTATAATCCCATCCAAAGACATCAGCAAACTCTTTTATCAAGCTGCAATATTCAGACTTTTGTTTAGCAGTCAGCCCAATGGATAGATTTATCAGTTTTGGATGGCTCTAGATGCCTATGTTGTGCTCTTGGATAGTAGGATCTAGCTCCCTTTTAGCAGGCTTAAAAGGGACATCATTGTGATCAAACAGTTCTTCCAGTGGTACTAGACCTCGGGGTATGTGGTTGCTGGGCAATTGGACAATGTCGTGCTTAGCCACTTTATCTTTTAGTTTGAGCTGCTTGGATTCCTCCAGGTTAAGGTTTTCCTAGTCTATGTGTATGTCAGAGAATTCATCCACTAACTAAAGGAATTTACTAAGCTCTGCATCATTCTCAAACACCCTCCAAAATTTTACATTGTCTAGCAGAGAGGGTCTGTACTTGACGTGAACATCATAGCTGATCCTAGGGGGTAAAGGAGGAACAAAAAGACTTGCAGAGATAGCCAAGGAATCAGCCAAGTGATTCAAATCTCTAGGAATATATGACAGTTCAAAAAACATAAATGATTCTTTGAGTTTCCATACCTCGTCTCTGTAGGCCTTCAGTCTGATATTTTTCGTTTGAAAAGTGTTGTTGACCTGTTGTATGATGAGGTCTGTGTCCCCAAAAATCTTCATGCACATGATCCCCATCTCCTTGGCCGCTTTAACTCCCAGCAGCAAGGCTTCATATTTTTCTATGTTGTTCATGGTTTTGAAATCGAGCTTATACGATAGATGAATGTTCTCCTTAGATGGGGAGATCAACACGACCCCTGCGCCTGCTGAGTTTTGAGCGCTTGCCCCATCGAAATACATGGTATAGATCATTTTTGTGACTTCTTCAGGCTGTGGATGTGTGGGCTCAGTGAGATGAAATGATGTCTGCTGATTATCATCTATTTGCAAAATGCAGGATCCGAAATCGATGTCCACGGTGTAGAACGGGTGATTCTCTAAGCGGCTCTCCTCGCTTATGATGTATGCTAGCTGATTTTCCCTATAGAGTCTCTTAGTCTCCCCTCCAAACATGGGAATGGTGGTGTACATGAGATCCATTTGAAGGGTGCTTCCCAATATTTTGGTCCATGACCGGGACAACAAAAGGCCGAATTTCGGAGGAATATCAGCCACTACGATGTCCTTCATTACACTTTTTGAAGGCAGCTGACTTAAGTTTACAGAAAGGTCTTTGATGGGGCCCAAGCACTTGACCTTCCTAGAGTCAAAGGAGAATAAATTGTGGTAGGGCTTGGTAATGCTGTGGCCGATCTCATCCATCACAACCCTTGGCATTAAGTTATGAGAGGCTCCTGAATCTAGTAAACAGTTATGGAATATTTTATCATGGATGTTCAAGGATATATAGAATGGTGGGCAAGAGTCTTTTAGGTCTTCGATCATGGGGCCCGGGGTTACAATAGGCTTGTCATATTGCAAGTTCACGAAGTCAGTTTCGATGTGCACCTTGGGCTAGAGGGAACTCAGAATGGAGGTTTTAAATGCATAGTTCTTCATCAACTCAATTAGAGGGAAAGGGATTTTCAATTTTTGAATTTCAGACTCAAGGTTGAAAGCATAATGCAACTTATCTGGAAACCTTACCTCATGAGCTATAGTTTTGAGTTGGACTTGACCATGTGTGGCTAAAGGTGCTAGTTTAAGCAATTTTTTGGATGAAACAACCACTTTCTTTGGTAAAACAACAGTTTTTCTAGCAGGTGCAAAAAGCTGCTTGACAAGTGTAGCATTCTTTTTGAGGGGAGCAACCAACCTAGACCTCAGTTGGTAACCTTCCTGACTATCAGCCTGATAGATAGCCTCTTCAATGATCTTCTCATTAATTAGGGCTTCTTCATATTCTACCTGGGTCATAAAAGAATAGTCCACCTCATCCTCCATGCAGTGGATATTGTCTTCAGCTTCTCCTTCATCTTCAATTAATTTCGGCTCTTCTTCTAATACAACATTTTGAAATGGAGCTATTATCCTCTGGTCTTCCACTTGATTTCTCTCTCTTCTGAGAATCTAAACAAGGGGGTTTCCTCTTCTATAAGGCACAAAATTTGGGTTTCAAGGAGCAAAGTCACTTGGCCCCTTACCCCTCACCGGCCTATGTCCTTGGTCCTTCAATTTTGACATTTCAGCAGTCAGGTTATCTAAGAGTTTGGTCATTTTTTCAATATTGTTCTCTAATGCCGAAGCTCCACTATAGTCTGCTGGCTGCTTTGTCCTGTCTACCTTCCCTTCGACCTTATGAGATGCCAGAATGTTTGACTCTACCTCTAGGGCATCATCCTGCAAAAGTGATAAGGAGGAAGACCTCCTTTCTCTGAGAAGTAGGAAGAATTCAGAGTCAAAAGCATTCGCATAAGTTATCATAGCTGAGGTACCGACGGGCTTAATCTCAGTAGGGATCTTTCTATACATGTTGTTGAATATTTTGGTAAAGTTGGAGATAGACTCACCATTTTCTCTTCTCAGGTTGCTGAACTCTATGATGTAGTAGAGGTGGTCTCTCCTCTCTCCCCAATTCTTTAGGAAAACTTCGTCTAGGGCCTCTATGCTTGCCACTAACCTAGCAAGCAGTTCCTTAAACCACTTTCTAGCCTGGCCATCTAGGCTTTGCACAAATACTCTAGTCCATATGTCTTCTTGTTCTATATTTATATTGTTAGCATAGCTATAAAAAGCCTCTAGATGTTCTTCAGTAGTGAAATCCCCTTCCCCTGTAAACTTAGGCATATACTTGAGGTAATCCCCGGTAGGCATGGCCGCGAGAGGATTTGGAAAAATTAGGGGTGCATACCTAGTACCAGGATCCTTTCCATCTTGGTCAATTTAGGGGTAGCCATATTGGAAATACGTATGGCCAGAAATGTGGAAGGCAGCACTAATGGAAATATTTGCTGAGAAGGCGGTGGTAGACTTATCCCAGTGGAGTCACTAGGGATTGGATCTTCACAAGCAGCAGTGCTTGAAGATGCCCAAACCCTAGATTTTTCTGATGTATGTAAAAATTTCTGGGAATTAAAAGTTTCAGCAGAAGAAATATCAGCAAAAATATTTCTTGAAATACCCGATGTAGCGTTTTGTGCAGCACTGCTGGTCTATCTTAGTAAAGCCCTAGCTTTCCTCAAGATTTCTTCTGGATCTGAAACAGGTGTTGTTGGTGGCCCCTTCGGGTTTCCTCTCGTACTTGGTCTTCTTGGAGCTACCTTATATCAATGGAGTCTCCAAATAGATTATTACAACCATAATAATTTCCAAGCATTGTCTATCATAAAAGCATGGATCTATGTCGTATCCCAGGGAAGCTAGGCTTCAATCTCCTCTCCCTGGCAATGGCGCCACTTTGTTATCACTCCAGGAAACTCCTATAGGTTGTAGCTTGAGGATTCCTGGTAACTTAAACTATTTTTTTGGGTTTTTCCTGAATTGGATCAAGCAGGATAACCTATATAACCTCTCACTCTCAAGACATGCATGAAGCTCACTCAATCACAAGGGTTCTAGTTACAACTTGTTCAGTAGTTTGACAAAAAGGTGCAGGGATGGAGAACTTACACACATAACACATGCATATAAATGGATAAATCCTGCTGACGATGGTGTTTATAAATCAAATATCACTAAATAACCAATAGGATGACAGCTATCGGCCTTTTAATAAATCTGAAAATTACCTAAATGCACATTCAGGCAATAAACACAGTAAAGAAAGAGATGGCTGAACAAATCACAACAGGAGAGCTTATACTTAGAGTAAACCAGATGAGACGCTTGATAATGGAACAGTCTCATAAATCCCCAGAGTCGAACCTTTATTAATGAAAGAATCATGGGCTTCATAGCCTTTTACAAAATTTACAGATCTTGAAAATCAGATCTGTCTACACAAAAAATAATTGAAAGTGATAGTTTTTCCTCATTAGGGCTTCAAACCCTTGCTAACTACTTGTTTATCTACTGTGAAGATCTAGTTCACTGAGTGGTCCTTTAATGATTGAAGTGGTTGCTAATCATTCCCGTTGCTAGTTTACTGTGAAATCGCCACCAACAGCCAGTGTATCGTCATTTAATTGAAGTGATTTTTCTCGTTTAATCAGCTGTATTTTCCTCTATCTTATCGCTACGGTCGCTGATCGGATGTTGTTTCCTTTAACTCATCGGTGCTCCGAATCTTAATGTTTCTGCATTTTCGGCGCTCCAAATCTCCTTATTTATCCCGCAAGATTTTTACTTTGTCTCCAATCGAAAAATTTGTCTTCTGTTTCGTTAGCACCTCAAGTCTGAATGCTTGCTGCAGCTTCGGCGCTCCAAATCTCAAAAATGGTGCTCTTTATCATGTGCTCATCGACGATCAGGAGTGGTAATAACTAATGTATCGGAGCATTTTATCTAAACATTGCCACTATGTAGTCTTTAGTTTCTCTGATCGCCGAAATTTTCATTTTCTCGCGGAGGCCTCAGTCTGTCTTTTTTCCGTCATTGCGGCTCTTTAGTAGACTAACTTGCCGCTACGTTGGTCCCTTGATCCTCTGATCGCCGCATTTTTCCTTTAGTTGCAAAATCCATAGTCTATATTTCTTCCACTGTTTTAGCTCTTTAGTAAACTAACTCACCGACAATTAGTCTTTTCAAGATCCTACATGTAGTTTTCATTCCCTCCGATCGGCGATGATTTTGATTTATCGACTGCCTTTAACCATCGTATTCTTTACAGTTGTGGAACTTCTAGTCATTGTATTTTCCGCAGTTGCAGCTCGTCAGAGAACTAATTCACCGACAGTTTCTCTGTAGTTCTTCCAATCTCCATGGAGCTGCTTCGTCCTAAAATATTCGACGATCTTCTTCTTGTAGAAGCCGTAGTCTGTAAGTCTTCTTCTGTTTCGACACCGTAGTGGACACAAGTTTTCAAGTCCCGAACAAATTTTGTCGGTGATCAGAACTCAAAACCTCTCATCATCAAAACTTTTAACCATTGTATCCTCCACAATTGCGGCGCTTTTAGCCATTATCTTCTCCGATCTGTAGTTCTCATCTTTCCCGATTGTTGATCATTTCTCATTGTTGTGCTATTAGAATGTTTTTTTTCTGTCAATTGATCGAAAGCCTTGTCCATATTTCTTCCATTGTTTCGGCCCCTTAGTAGACTATCTCGCTGATACCTTAGTGTTTTCAAATCTCGAACTACTTTCATCGCTGTCGAAGGTGAGTAGGAGTTTCCATCGGAGCCTTTAATCATTGTTTTCTCCGCCGTTGCAACTCCGTAGCGGACTATTTTTCCGCTACGTTGTTCTTAGTCCTTCTGATCACCGAAGACTTCATCTATTCATGGAAGCTTTAGTCTGTTCTTTTTCCACCATTGCAGATCTTTAGTAGACTAACTCACCACCAATTAGTATTTATCCTTTCCAATGTTTGTTACTTGAATTTGGCAGCATTCTACTTTTTCATATCACCGACATTTCGGCACCTTTTAGCTTTACCTTGCTGCTGCTTAATCCTTAGTTCTTCTTATCTGATTTAATTGCTGTCAGAGGTCATTGGAAGTCTGAATTGGAACACTTAGTCACTATATTCTCTGCCATTGTGGCGCCTTTGAGAACTAGCTCACTGATCTATTTAAAGTTTTACATTCATGAACTAAGTCTTTCTTCCTTCCGTAGTTGCGGCTCCGCAGAGGACTGTCTTGCCGATCTGTAGTCTTCACCACTTCCAATTACTATTTAAAAAACACTTCGATGGTGTAAAAGTTTTAGCAATATGCCTATATTCCGAAGGGGTTTTCCACCTACTATTGATCTTCCATCTTTTAGTGGCTAATGAGATGTTCTGATCCTTTCCCAAGCCACCAAAACCACAACTTTGTGAAATTTGCATCAAAACATAGAGGTCTTCAAAACTGTTAGTGATCTTCATATCCTTCATTGCATCATTTAAATTCTTCATACTATCAAAAATAAATTTATTTTATTTGGGAGATAATAGTAAGTGTGGTCAGGCTTGATAGGATCGAGATATTTTCTGAAATGGAGACTTCTGCTATTCTCTCCATGTCGGGACCCATAAACTAGTCCTTATCCTCTACAGTCTCGATAAGTCATTTCATCTGTAGACAGATGATGTTAAATTTTTCTAAATTGGGGATAGCTTGCTACACCCACTGATGTGCTTCGCTCTCAAGTCTCTGTACCTTGGCTGTTTCTAGAACTATTTGTTCTTCTATTGTGGTCCTTAGTGCTTCTTTAGTGGTTTTTCGTCCTTCCAATGCCTGGATCCCTTGTCGGGTCTGTCGAGTTTGTTGATAGACTTACCCATAGTAAGCAGGCTAGTCTCTCAATATTTCTTCAGTTATTATAGACTCCTCCATGTGATCTTGTAGCACTTTATAAGCTTCAGAAAAGGTGGTGTGCTGTGCCATTAAGAGTCGAGCAGTTTCTTCTTTTTGTTCTTCCTTTTTTTCTTGAATCTGTACTTTGAGGGTCAATGCCATGGTTTTAAATAACTGATATGCCCTTTTGAGCGATTTGTCTGTGTCAACCTCTACGGGGCCCGGCATGACTGAATGGGAAAGTTTCCTACATTTGTTGAGGAACTCAACTTGTTCTGCGACCTTTTC
Organism: Pseudotsuga menziesii; assembly: GCA_001517045.1. NCBI lineage: Eukaryota > Viridiplantae > Streptophyta > Pinopsida > Pinales > Pinaceae > Pseudotsuga > Pseudotsuga menziesii. The sequence goes on from LPNX011218891.1 coordinate 103,204, forward strand.
ATCGAGTTCCTTACATCTCTGCTCGCTCCTCGTCTTTGCTTTGCCTACTATGGTCTTGAGGAGTTCTCTTAGCTCTGCGTCATTTAGTGAAGTTGCATCCTTCAATTTGATATGGACCCTTGATGGCTATCCATGATGCTCCTTCATCTGTTTCTCCTTCTTCTGCTTATGCTTTTCTTTCTCTGCTTGTGTCGGCACCTGTGTACCTACAAAATTCAAGTCGGGATCTTTGGTTTGTGGGATAGTGGTTGATGTTTTCTTTGGTTGGGGAGGTGGTACGACTGCTGCCTCTGGTTGGGTAGATGCAAGGGGTTCAAAAGTGGTCGTAGTTGGTGTTGAAGGTTGTGGTGGGGCTTGCTCTGAGTCGCGGGGTGGGGGTTGTGGTGGAGATGGTGGTGGCGGTGAGGGAGTTGGTGAATGGTCAGGGGTGATTAGGTTGGGGGAGGTGCAGGTGAGTGGTAGGTTGTCAGGCCAGGGAGGTGAGTCTAAGTAGGAGAAAATTTGGTTAATTTGGCAATTTATGTCCTCCGTAGTTTATTCTTCTCCAGTCAGTACAACGGTTGGTAGGTTGGTTTGGGGTGCAGTAAGAGTGATAGTTGTGGTCTGACGTGTGGTCACTTCAGCTTCCTTGTCGGGATTTCTCTCAAAATTTGAAGTGATAGTGGTAAAGGTGCGGGACTCGAATTCATGTCCGGGTTGGTATCCACCAACCTCGAAGAGAGGTGCTTTTGTGGATATCTTCTGGGCCGACGTAAATATCTTAGGAAGCTTCTCAATGAATGCCTGCAAATATCTATCTTTGTCGAACTTAGCTTTCATAGCTTTCGACATCTCACTTTTGCAAAAGTCAAGTGGGCTTACTGACTACTTTTTTGGCACTTTCTCCTCTGTTACTTTTGTCGGTGATGGAGGTGGAGGCGTTGACACAAGATCGAAAACATTTTCAGACGTCGTCGTGTGGGTGGTCTTAGATTTCTTTGGTTGACCCAGTAGTGCTCCTGTGTCAAAAAATCACTGGAACTGGGTCTCCACCAGCACCTTATCTGTTGCGGCATCCTCTATTATGTCAAGGGCTATAGCTTCTAATTCCTCCTCATCGTCTGATGATTCAGCGATGATAAGCTTGTGCTTACCTTTTCCACATTGTTGTTGCTGTGTCTTGATATTATTCTGTGCATCTGCTATCTCTTTCGACAATTTTTTAATGATGCCTTTTGTGATAGCATACTCTGGGTTTTCTGGCTCTGTCTCTCCCCTTGGCTTCTGGGTCGGGACGAGACTTTCTGCAACCGGAGTAATTACCTGCTGCTCTGGCTTTGGCTCTACTATCTGGGGTTCTGCCCTTTGTGCTCTTGGAGGTTTGATGATGATTTGAAGTTAGCCAGTGTGTTCAATCAATGTCTCCTCCAACACAAAGGTGCTAATATAGAGGTTCAGCTCATATTCTTCCTCTTTTTCTTGGTTGGTTAGCGGCTCCTCGATTGAGAAGTCAGTCTTCTTTGTCGTAACTGGTACTGGTATTTTGGTTTTAGCCTATCGGGACAACTCCCGAAAGATCTGGTCAACTGATGGATAATAGTCAAGGGCTTTATCATTTGAGTCATCGCTCTGCATGTACCACACTAAGGTATGGTCGAGTTCTAGCTAGATGTGGGAGTTTGTCAGTAGAATTATTCGGATGTTTTGAGGCACCCTCCATCTAGTTGTGCAAAATTTGAGCTGTTGAAGCCAATTCTCCAATAGGACCTTCCCATTTTCAAGTTCCTGCAAAGTTCCTCTCTGGGAGAATGGTTTGAATCTCCACATGTGGAACCTTGTCGGTTCCTGAAAGATTGGGTTCCCTTCTAGGAAGATGTGGTACATGACGATCCATAGGATGAGGGAGGGGAACTTGATTATTCCTCCCGTTTCTTGGCATCTTTTACAGATGGTCTTGACCATGTTGGTGACATATTTAGCCCATCTGTATATCCTTTCGTCTGTCGCAATGGTGTCAACAGCTTCTAGCATGTCTAATTTAAGGTCGCTTCCTCGACCTGCCAGGGTGAGTGTTATTGCCATTATTTTGGCCATAATCTATGGAATTCGAGTTGTGATTTGACTAATCATCAACCCCTTTGAGTTTTTTCCCGACGGTGACCCAGTGAGTTCTTTGACCAGTCCTTCTTTAATACTGACTGGTACTGGGTTTCCTTCATTTGAGAGATCGGTCAGCTTGGATATGACTTCCCCAGAGATGTCGATCGGTTGGTCAAAGTAGAACCGAACATCGTGGTACCGGCTTATGATGAAATTTACAGTGGTTTCCTTGGTGCCACCAAAGCTGGTCATGAGCGGTGCATTGAAATAGTTAAATATGGTGCTGTATTTGATTTTCTCCATGGCTTGAGTGGGCTTCTTGTTGAAATAATCCCATTCTTACATCTCAGCCCATATTTTTTTCCATGAGCCTTCCTGTACCTTCGCATTCTTAATGTTCTTTAGCCTGCGGACTAAAGGTGTGTCTGCAACCTGTAGTTCCTTGGCTTTGGACGAGGCCCTGGTTTGTTTGGGTGCCATTGTGTCGGTCTGGTGGTCTATTTTACCAAGGGTTTCCTAGCTTTCAGTCGACTGGATTCTCTAATGCTCTCTCTGTATGAATTGCAGTGAATGATCCTTCGGCAGTCCCATATTTACAGGCGATGTTGTGGATGTGTTCGTCGATGAGTGTATTAATGGTGGACGTGATGTTCCAGCTGGAACACTTGAGTGTGCATTAATGGTGAATTGCTTTCGGTGCTCAATGTCATGAATGTGCGATGGGACTATCGAGGTCATTGGTCGATGTCGGTTATGAAAATGGTCGATGGAAGTGGTCGGTCGATGAAAATGGTTGATGGTGTTATGTTGATGGGAATGATGTCGATTGTCGAAATGGTGATTTTCTATCATAGTGTTCGGTAAGTTCGGTATTATTTTGCTTTTTATTTTTTTAGGTTTTTATAGCTTTTTTGGTTTACGGTTATGGTCATTTATAGGGTTTTTCTTTTAAGGTGAATTTGTAGTTTCTATAGCGTTTTAGTCAGGCTCCATTAGCGAGTTTCCAAAATACTATGCCTTGTAACGTCCTTAGTCAGACTAATCCATTGGTATGTATCTCTTCGAAAATATAGGGTCCCATCCATTCTGTATGGAGCTTTTTAGGTTTACCTTTTACTCGACTATTGTATAGTAAAGCAAGGTCTCCTACCGACAATTTTTTGTTCTTGATGTTTCAGTCGTGCCATGCTTTTTGTTGTTGTTTTTGGATTTCTTAATGTTGTATTGCCATTAGTTGGTGCTCTTTGAGTTTTCGTAGTTGTAATAGTTGGTCCTTTCTTCCTTATTAGACATCAACGTGTATGATCTCTGCGATGATAGGTGTCTGTTGTTGAAAGTGTAGTGGAACTACTGCTTCTTGTCCATAGACTAGTCAAAAAAGAGTTTGGTCGGTCGAGCGTTTGTATGCTGTTCTGTATGCCCATAATATTGCAGGTATTTTCTTGTCCCAGTTGTCCTTATCAGCATTACATATTTTAGTTAGTCCTCTTGTTAATGTTTTATTAAATGCTTCAATTTCTCCATTCGACTGAGGATGGTATGATGTGCTTCGATGATGGTCGATTTGGAACTGGTCGGTTAGGGTTTTGACAGTTCTATTGATGAAGTGTGTTTCTTGGTCACTAATTAGAGTTAGTGGACATCCAAATATAGTGATGATATTATCATAGATAAAATTAGTAGCTATCTCACTAGAACATGTGTCGACTGGTTCAACCTCTGCCCATTTAGTGACATATTCAACTGCAGTTATGATGTACCTTGCATCTGTTCTTCTCGTTGGTATAGGAAATGGTCCTATGAATTCTATGGCCCAAATTTCAAATGTAAAACTTAGGTTTAATGATATCAAAGGAACTTCTATGCTATGCAGGGTTCAGCCTAGTTGTTGACATCCGTCACATTGACTAACAAAATTTTTGCAATCTTTGTGGAGTGTCAGCCACCATAAACCTAACTATTGGATTTTATTTGCAGTTGTGTCTTCCTGGAAATGTCCTCCTGTAGGTCCATAATGTGCTTCTTGCATAATGTTGTCTCATTCATGTTCTAATACACACCTTCTGAGGATGTCATCTAAACCCATTTTGTATAAAAATACATTTATAAGAATGTATGGTGTAGCCTTCATAGCTAAGATCTGCTTCTTCTTCATACTCATTCCTTTTGGTGCGTGTCCATCTTCCAAGAACTGAGATATTTCTTCTAGTTCTACTAGGACTACTTCTATCCAAAATAAATGTGCATCAAGTAGGTCATCTTCGACTCCTATTGGTTCTTATCCTGTGTCGATTCAGGATAAATGGTCGGGACTGACATTTAACTTTCCTGGTCTAACCACAAATTCGAATTCGAATTCTTGAAATAGCAGTAGCCATCAAAAAATCCTTCCATGATGTAGTGGTTTATTGACGATATACTTAAGTGCTTGATGGTTTGTATAGAATATAAATGGGTTAGCTAAAAGATAATGTTGATATTTTTGTAGTGCAAAGACCATTCCAAGTGCTTCTCTTTCTGTTGTCGAATAGTTTCTCTCAACCTTGTTTAATATTTTGCTACTATAAACTATAGGATAATCCATTCCATCATCTCCTAGTTGAGTTAAGATTGCTCCTATTGCTAGGCCTGATGCATCAATATGAACATGGAATTTGATTGACCAGTTTGGAAACTTTAGGATTGGTGCTTCGACTAGTTTTCTTTTAAATTTCTCAAATGATATGTGACACTCTTCTATCTAGTTGAATTCTTTATCTTCTCTTAATAGTTATTCAAGTGGATAGGTCATATCTGAATAATATCTTATGAATTTTCTGTAATAGCCTGTGTGGCCAAGTAACACCCTGACTTGTTTTGGGTTTATTGGTGGTTTTAGGTCGAGGATAATTTTGATATTTGCAAAGTCAAACTTAATTCCTTCCTTACAGACAATGTTCCCTAATAATATCCCTATGGGGGTCACAAATATGCATTTATTGATGTTTAGGGAGAGTTGAATTTGTCGACATATCTCCAACATAATTCTGAGCCATTTGCAATGATCCTTTAACACAGAGTATATTGTCCAATCATCAAAGTATACTACCATGGTATTATAAATGTATTCCTGAAATGTTTTGACAACAATTCTAGAAAATATTGCAGGTGCATTTTTTAATCCAAAAGGCATAACCTTGTAAGAAAATGAGCCAAATTCACACACAAAGGTTGTCTTCTTCTGGTCTTCTTTAGCTATTGGCACTTGGTTCTAACCTCAGAATCCATCTGTATATGAGTAGGATTCATGTCCTACAACCTCATTTAAGATTTCATCTGCATAAGGAGTTGGAAATGGGTTTGTCAGTGTCACTTTATTTAGTTATCTGAAGTAAAAAAAAATTCATAGTTTGGTTAGATCATGTTTCTTGGGCTATACAACCATTGGACTTGCCCATTCTGATTAGTCAATAGGATAGATGATGTCAGCTGCAAGCATGTTATCAATTTCCTTTTTGACTATCTCTTTGTATTTATGAGCTAGTTTATATGGCCTTTTCTTCACAGGTTGAATGTCAAGTTTAGTATCAATCTTCATTTCTCCCATTTCGTGGACTAAGCCTTTGAGGTATTTATAATATCTAGCAAATACATATTGGAACTCTTTTAATAAGTTCACTATTTATGTGGTCTTCTCTTCACTCCAATAGTCACCAATCTTTTCCATTTTTGGTCAATCATCATTTGAGATGTTGAATTCTCTAGTTTTGACTTTAGCATCTAGCCACTCTGGTGCTTTGGCTTCCTTGATTGGTCGACTTCCTTCTTTAAACTGTGAGAATGTGGCAGGGAAGTCGGCTGCAGTCATTCTGTCAGTATCCTATTTGTCTGTTGTTTCTACTTTAAGGATTGTACAAATAGGTTTGGTCATTTCGACATGGTTTGATTTCCATCTAAAGATTTTTCTTTCTGTGTTTTCATTTTCTAATTGTAGTCTTGCCGACTGTGGTTTTACCCTCATTTGTATATTGTTGCATTTAATTGGTTGTTGGTTATCTTTTAAGGGTTTGTTTTCGATCGGCTAGATAAATTCTTTAATCTATTTTGTTGTTTCGACCATGTTTTCATTTTTTGGTATAAAGTTGAAATCTTTAATGAAATTTTCCTTGAGTTCATGCCATAATAATGTTTCACCTCTAGCTTCTTCCATTTTATACCATTTGTTTGGTAAGTCGATGAGGGTTGATGGGAATAGGTGTGGCCATGCTCATTCATCCTTGTATCCAAGTCTTCTCCACTCTTTTTCACATGTCCTAATATGATCTTCTAGGTTCTGTCCTTGAGTGAATACAGGTATCTGAGCTTGTTTGGTTAAATTATTTCCTCCAAACCTTTCGACAAAGTAAGTCGAAGCTGTTGTCTAGGTCTGTGGTCTTGTCTGATGGGTATCCCACCATCTAGTAGCTTGTCCTGTAAAAGTTTCTACTAGGCTTTGAAGTCGAACATGTTCACCAATATTTTTGGGAACTTGTTCGACATGCATGACTGGTGATTCTCTTTCCTTGTATCTTGGTATTTGTGTAGTATTTACATTTGTAGGTTGTAAGGTAGGGCATTCCCTAATTTTCTTCTCAAATATTTTTGGGACAATGGACACTATTAAGCACTATTGGGTGGGATTTTTCTGCACTTTCTGAATAGTCCAACACCCTCTTACTTGTGTTTCATAGTTCTCGATCTCCCAATAATATAATTCTGCATCTGAATTATAACCAACTGAGTCTTGGTTTCCTAAATGAAGTTCTCTGTGGATATTTAGTTCTGTATAATCTGCATTGTTTTGAATCTGGTAGATTTGTCGGATGTCGACTTCATCATCGATAGGTTCAGTCCAAGGTTCTTCTTGAGATGGGTGAATAGGTACAATGACCTTTTTTCCATTTCCTTTTAATTTGCTTCTCTCCTTGTCCAGGGATATTGATGCTTTCATCTTTCTACCCCAAGGTCAACTTACTAACGCTGGGAAGGAACTGGATCCTTCCTTAGGGTCAATGATTTTGAAGTCGAATTTGGTTGAGATTCCTTTTATAGTTGTGTCAACGTTTTTCTAGACTCCAATAGGTTCAATTAGGTCTTGGTCGGCTAGTTTCAGGTAAATACCTGACTCATAGAGTCGAGGTCTGCCCATTTGTTCCCAAGTGTCACGATTCATGATGTTTACTTGCGATCCAAAGTCAAGCACTACTTGTCAGACATGGTATCCTTCAATTTCTAGGTCGACAAGTGGGTTGGCATCACTTTTATCTTTTTGATTTAAGTTGCAGATGTTCTTTGTTTGTTTTTTAGAGTTGTTACATTTTATTTCATATAGCAAATCGATGAACTGAGATAATGAGTTGTCTTTTTGTATGAGTTGTATTAATTCATTTATTATGTTATGTTGATTGTTGTTAGCTTGTTCTTGTTGTGCACATTCTTTGAAAACATTGGTTTCTTCTTTGTATGTTTGTTTTTCTTTTAGTGGGTCAGGGCAGACATTTTTCTATTTTTTTTGTTGATTCTTGGGTTATCACTTCCTGTTTTTGTTCCTTGTTGAGTTACAATATGCAATTTTTGTGTGTTTATTACATCTTTTTTTTGCACACACGACAAGACATTAACATTTTTCTTTGTATTTATTTTTTCAAACATGGTAGGGAAATCCTATAGTGAGTGATCCCCTAATCCACATTGAGTACAAAATTTGAGGTCAGTTCTATCTTTATATGGACAGTCTACATACCGATGTCCCTCCTTATAACATGTAAAGCACTAGATGGGTCAACATGGTCGGTTGCCGCAATTCCTAGGGAATCAACCTCTTCCTCCATAGCCTCCACGTTGATTGTTGTACCAGCACTTGTATCTTTGACCTTCATACCTCTGACCATTCTGATCATTTGGTAAATTGTTTTGCTCATTATGTTGGGAAACTGCGTTGGTTTGGTATATTGCATGATAATTTTGTCAGTTCTTCAGGTTCAAATGGCAGTTGGCCGTGTTATGATTTTTGGTTTCGCATATTGCACACCAGGATGCCTTACCATTCTTCATGTTGAATGGGAAATATTTTGTCGAGTGGTCCCCGTGCTCCTATAAAATGTCACAAAAATATTTCATCTGTACGAATCAAATGACCTATCGGCTGTATTCTTGTCGACAGTTGTCTTTGGAGAGTCCGACCGTCGAGCATTTGGTGCACCAAATCTCCTGATTTGTGAGGTTTAACTCCTTTAAATACTTTTGTACACTCTCCAATTGTTCTTCTAATGTATTATCAGTGGAGTAAATGGGTATGTCTTCATCCATATCCACTTGGAGAGCTTTTGTGAGTGCATCTTCGTAAGTTTTGAATGCTTCCAAACTAATGTGTCGGTGGACTTTCTGAGATAACCCAGCAAGAAACTGCTGGATTAGCAATTGTTCATCTATAACATAGTCCAGCTGGCTCATAAGGTATTTCCAATGCTTATCATAGTCGCGGACAGTTTCCCCTAGCTTCTGCGATGTTGTTTTTAGTTTTTTCGCTGCCAGGTGTTTGGCATCTAGAGTTTTGAAAAATGATAGAAATTATGCCTTAATCTTGGCTTTGGTTGCTCTAGGTTGTCTTTCTGAAAATTTCATATACCAATTCAATTCCATTTTCCTCAAGGAAGCGATGAACTGCGCCATTTGTCTATCTTCATCTGTAACTTGGTCGGCCTCCCAAGTCAACTCACAGAAAAACTAGTGTCATCTGGGGTCCTCATCCCCCTCATATAGAGGAATGTGAACTGATTCGTGACCCATGTTGGAATCACTGTCACTACTCTCAAGAGGTGGCAGTGGTGGAGGTGGGGGTGGGGGTGGGGGTGGTGGGGTTATTGGTTTATTCGTCTCTACGGGACTATGGTTGACGAAACTTTTGTTCTCATCGGTTGTTGATTTTTCTTCAACCAGCAGTCAGTTGATGTCAAATTCTACTGTTGATGGCCCACTGCAACTATTTGTCTGCAGTTTTGAATGTTCTGTGTCTTCGAAAGTTGTATTTGGCTTGGGGGGGGGGGTGGTCCTTCATGTGTCGGTAAGAGTAAGTGGATACATCGGTTGGAGGGTACCGCTTGAAAGGTAACCCAATTTCCATCCTCTGGTCGATGGATAATGATGTGTCATCAAATGTATGTCTCGTCATCTAGTTGACTCCATATACCAAAGTCACCAGCTCATAATCAGAGGTCCTCTTTGACAATAGTCTGTATCCGGGTATGCAGATTCAATGGAGAGAGGGTTGTTCCTTTATGGGGAGCTCTTAATTGGAGAGCTTCTGGCTGCTCTATCCATAATTCTTCCTCCATAGGGAACGCCTCTTGTTCTAGGCCTTCTTCATGTCAGACATGACCTGAATCTGGCAGATTCTCTTCCTAGTCAGTCGCCCTAAGACTCCTTCCTCTATGCAGTGCTAAGTCTCTTTCTCTTCTTGCTTCCCTCCTCTATTGTCTCTCTTCCCTCTCTATTTTCTAAATATCCGACATACCATTGTGTGATACTATTCTCTTGATTCCCCTTTTGGTCGACTTCTCATTACTGGTGAATGGTATCTGTTTCTAGTCGACTAGAATCCACTCTGCTTTATCTCAACATATGACCAGCTACCCCCCCATAGCCTACCTGATGCTTTTAGAAATCCCATATAGTTTGGTCTATTTTCTAAGGAAGTATTCCCACTCCCTTTCTGCAATGAATTTTTCCCACTTCTTCTGCTTTTCTACCCAGCTAGAGTTTGATGGAAGTTCGTGAAGTGATGGATGAGGTTCAATAATATGTCCTACTCCCTTCTCGATCAGGAATTTGAACAGCAAGGTCGGTAAGGAGCACAGAAATTGTTCAGTGAGGTATGTGTAAAATTTCTCCTTTACAGTTTCCACCGAAGTTCTGTCTTCTACTGCTTGCTCTTCACAGAAGTCATCGACGATTTTCTCAAACCACTCCGACAAGTTTGTTTTACTTCCTCGGATCAGTTTTTCTAGCAACTGTTGTTCGTTAGTCCCTTCCATCTTTCTCATCCAGGAGTTTCTTCAGAAGTTGGGGCACTGATTCTAAAAAATTCTCATGTGTTTCTGTGAAAAATATTTCTTTTGCTTGTGCAATTGTTAATCTGTTCCTTTGTGCGTAATTCTGCAAATAATTTGCAACCTTACGTTCCCACCAGTCCTTAATCTCCTGCTCTGGTATCATCTGTTTCTATACATTTCAGACATGTACTACCGGCAACAGAACCAATGTTGTAATCTCACATATCACATAAGGTTACCAATAAAACATACTAAAACATACATATAAAACAGAGAAAAGAGACAAGAACAAGTAGGTGAATTAACAGATTATATTACATGAATGAGTCCATACAACACAGAGAACTAAACTGAGTTCTCATCTGGTTGAACAGCCTAATATATATGATTACAAACCAGTTACAAAATAACTACCTATCGGTTCGGTGAATCAACACGACCTTGGGTGGCTGACCTAATCTCTAGTTTAGTCGGTCGACCTCGACTAAGTCAGCTCTTGTTCAAGTCAACTTATCAACTTGCTCCTCCTACATATACCATTATTTGTTCATGCTTTGTTTAGAAGCTTAGTTGTTTTCTAACCCATATTTGCTTGCAGGTTTGTTTATTAACTTGTTTTGCAGGTTTATTGTTGTTTTTAATAGTTTTTTGCATGTTCTCAGAACAAAGCACTAACCTTGTTTGCAGAGGGGCTCACAACCATTTATTTCTGTTCTTTTCTTTCATCTCTATCCAGTTTCCTTTTGGTTTTTATTTTATGCATTTTCACACATGAACCTACCCTTCCGTCCTATATATGGAAGGGAGCCATTCCTACCCCTGTAGCAAGGAGAAATCCCTGCTACACCACAGACAAGAAAGAAGACAATTCTTCTTCAGGAAAAGCTCCCTCTATTGGTTCTCTCGAATCCTCGTCTATTATTCCCCTAACCATATAGAATCCTACTCTCGACATGGTTTTGCGTCCACCCAAGAGTACTCTTAGGAAGGATGTTTTTAGCCCTGATTCTTGAGCTTCTCAATTTTATAATGTAGTTGAAGACCTCGATCAGGCACCATGTGCAATGTCTACCTTGGAATTACTCCAAAGTTTTCCTACACAATGCAAAAACTTGTTAACGACGTTAGGAGATTTAGACCTGGACAATACTAATTTGATTCATTTCAATGTTGAGAACTATAAGTATAGACTACCTCACAAACTCACTTTCCAAATCATAATGAAATTAGTTGGAAAGAAGGTCTTTAGAAATGTCTTAGATGAAGGAGCTTCAACTTCAATTTTGTCCCTATCTTGTTGGAAAGCTATTGGCTCTCCCGAGCTTGTAACATCACCTACAACTCTAAAATCCTTTGATGGACGAGGTTTCCAGCCATGTGGTCTCATACCAGCCCTTTTAGTCAAGATTGGGGGCAAAGTTGTTTCTATTCAAGTAGAAGTAGTAGACACCCCATTAGATTACAACCTCCTTTTAGAAAGAAATTTGTTTTACGCCATGACTGTTGTTGCTTCGACGGTGATTCGAACTGTCCAATTTCCACATCTAGGGAGAATCGTCACCATTGTAGATCAATTTATATACATCAAATGTTACTACCTCTATGGATAATAACATCCCTATGTTAGGCTAGTCCCCTTCTCCTTACCAGCTGATTGGGGTAGGCATGTTGAAGGATTCATCCCTTATGGGGATTTTTTTGTCCACTCCTCCTAACATAGAAAAAGTGACAGTAAATATGATTTCATCATTTGATTATGATCCAAAGGGAAAACAAATTGTTGAGTCCACCTCGTTGAGTCTACATGAAGAAATGTACAACGTCATTCAAACCCTTTTCGACGACCACACTGATGAACTTCATATGGTGGCTTCGAACCCTTACTACCTACCCTACTGGTTAGAACCCTCTCTTCCTATTCTGGATTATTTCTTTGAGACTTTTCCTTCCGATGAGTCCATTATGGAGATCATCAATATGAATGATCCTATCTGGGACGATCACCATCATAGATCCTCGTTCTTCCACAACACCAGTTTCGTAGACCATGACTTTGCATCCCTATTTTCTGTTGGAGCAGGGTCCCGCAGCTACAGAAGAAGCTGCCAGTTTAGCGGATAGAAAGTTTTGGCAGAGAGGAGATAAGGTAGAGCTACAACATCGTAGCATGTTTCCAGCTGCAAATCAGAGCCGAAAACCATGACTGTTGGGACAAAAAAGTCAAAGGAGACGACGGTACCTGAGCGGCCGAGAAGAGAGAGCTCATCCACTGCATTGAAGGCAACGGTGGAAGACAGGAGGGCTCAGCTACCCTCTTAAAGGAAAAGAAGCAACGAGGCCAAGGTATTGAAGACGAAGGACAGAAACGGAAAGCGGTGCACAGTACCCATGATCAGCGCTGGGAAGCATGGAAGACCGCAGAAAGCTGTGGTGTGACGAAAAGCGGCTACCTCAAATATAGATATGCCGACTATCACTAGTTAGGGTTTTGGGTTACTGTTGGGACAGGCCCATAGTGTTGTAATGGTGAGACCTTCGGGCCACCTAAAAAGGGATGTATTTTTGTATTATAAAGCATTCGGTGGTTCGGTGGTTCGGTGGTTCGGTCATTCATTGGTTAGTTGGTCGGTTTTATAAGGTTAGACAATAGTTGGTCAGTTGTATAGGAGCCAAGCTCTGGTTCTGTTATTAGCTGTAGTTATCTTACTGTAACCAGTAGCTGGCTCATTGAGCATGCATGTAACAATCCACAGGGATCGATAGAGAGGGAAGAGTATATTGTAAGAGGTGCAATATAGAGAAGAGAAGAGATCTAAGAGAGAAGGGCTCCAGGCTGTGTGCGGAGTAACCCAGAAGATCTCGAGCTGCATATGCGGTGTAGTAGAACTGTTTTTACCTTCCCCTAAGCTATAATAGAAACATAGTTCTGTGGACGTAACTTCCATCCTGGAGGTGAACCACGTTAAAATCGAGTGTTATGTGATTGATTTATGTGTTGTGTTTATTTGCTGCATGTATCAGTTATTTCATGAACTTTTCTTATATTTATTGTATGTATGCGTTATTCAGTTTACGGCACTATAGAAATAATTGCAAGTTGAAATTCTTAAGAACTTTGTATAAGGGTCTACCTATGTTTGAGTTCTTATAATTAAGGGTCGCAGAGGTGAGAAGCCTTGTATGTTGAGTCCCGTAAGTCGGAGCAAGTAGCACTAAGTATGCGGAGCCGCAGTGATAGGATATCATAGGGAGGCGATATCGCACCAGCAGAGAAGTTGTGGTGCGCTGCGGTTGAGGACCTAGTGTAGGAGGGAGTTACGTGTGGACCGAGGTGCGGCGATGTGACAAGGTTTGGAGTCATTGTGAGTAAGAGGAAGGGCGCATATCCCAGAGAGAAATCTCACAGGCTAGAAGATATGCGAGACGCCCACGCTGCCATAGAACCTGGTCGAAGACACTTGAGTCTTTGGACAACCCATTAGGATCACTTCGGGTGAGACTTCAAGCCGCTCTGCGGTTTGTCGCTGAAAGGGCCAGTGAGCTATGGGTGTTGTTGGTTAAATATAGTAAACCTGGGTCTGCCCAGCGACCAACAAATGGTTCCGTTGCCGGTTTTGAACAAACTGAGCATAGATGTTCTGTTGGCATCCTACTAGAGATGAACTCAACGAGTGGGTTGTGTCTAACCAGAAATATTTTGCTGAATGAGAGAACAAGAGTCCTAGACTGAGTACAGAGGACTGGTTACAAAAACATATCGTTACAGACCTGCATGCGATATTTTTTGCGATCTTTGGAAATGAGCTTTATGACTGGATATCAAAGTTGATTGACAAGAACATATTCAAGAAGAAAAGAAACATTATCTGGACACCGGAGCTGATTCAGACCATGAAGAACCTTGATAATCCCATTATGAGGATAGTAGACTTCTGGCTTGCGAGTGTGCTAGAAGGCTTCATCACAGAGTTTGCAGTCGACCAGAGAAAAAGCTTCAGCGAGGCTGAATGGTACTTATTTAAAGGATATTGCAGTAAGTACCTAAAATCTTTAAACTTGTCCATTAAGATGTTATTATATGAAAAAGGAACAATGGATCTAGTTTCAGACGAATAAGTAAAGATAGTAATGTCACAAGAGTTTCAAAGTGATTTTGATGAAATTGGATGTACACGTAGTGGAAAGAGATATAAAATAGATTTCAGATCTCCCATATTTGAAGATAGTTCAGATAATACTAGACAACGGAGTCATATTACCACAGAAGGAACAGAGGGGGGTATCCCTTACCACCCTTACACCCCACAGAAATAGACCAGGGCTCAGAACAATCCCGTAGGAACTCCATCCAATAGCTCGCAGACTGTACCTACCACCGCTACATCACCTCCAGCTACATCTCCGAGTGGTAGTAACACAGCAAATCAACATCCACCACATAGAAATAGAATGGGGGATGATATGAAGCTACCTATATTTAAGGGTACAGGGGCAAAGGACCCGGAGCAGCATTGGTTTCTATGTGAAGCCATGTGGACCATTAAAACCATTAATGACGATAATATTAAACTTGTACAGTTGGTCACCACACTACGAGATCGAGCCTTAACATGGTATATGAAGTATACCACGGTACCCAGAACACTTGTCCAGATCAAGACCGCCATGATTAAAGATTTTAAGAAACCTAAGTATGAGTCACAGTGCATTACAGAGCTCAAGGACATCAAACAATTACCTACAGATTCGGTGTGGGACTTTGATCAGAAATTCAAAGCCCTTATAGACCAAGTCATCTTTGAGTTTGCGCCAGAGCGGCATAAGGAATGGTTTATTGCAGCGCTACTCGCTCACATCAGACTACCGTTAATGCAGCAGAAACTCTAGACGCAGGATGATGCGTTGGAGATGGTGATGAAACTAGAGTCTTCACCTCTAACAGAAACCATCATAGGCATGACAAATCTACAAAACCAGTTGTCTAATCTCACGTTACAGTTGCATGAGCTTAAGAAAGGGAAAGAGGTTGCACAAGACATATGGTGCGTAAGGTGTAAAGCACAAGGCCATACGAAAGACAACTGTCCATTCTTTGTAGAATACCTAGCAACAGGGGCTCCTAACCCCTTACCACAAACCCACGGGTCGTGGTGTGAAATATGCAAAACACGAGGACATCTACCTCATAAGTTCCCTCTACTTCAAAAGTACGTGTAGACACCTAAGAACTTATACTGCGTCTTCTGCAAGTCTGTAGGCCATGAAAAACATGATTGTCGAGCCTATGATCTCATGGTCGGGAGCAAGCAAGACATGTACAGAGTCCAATCAGAAACACAGGGTCCAGCAGCAGGACCACAGCATGATCTGGCTTATGGTGGCCGTGGAGGAGGATTCAAAGGAAGAGGACATGCAGGAGGCTTTGGCCATGGACAAGGCTTTGGTCATGGTTGTGGACCAGTTACTTGCTACAACTATGGAGTTGTAGGACATTACACTCGGGACTGTCAGAGTCCCACCACCACTTGTAACTATTGTAAATCTTATGATCATACTATAGAGGAATGTCCTACCTTGATATCTAAGATCAAGGAACCTAAGCCAGCAGTACACCAAAACATCCATCTTATTGCTGCTGAGCAGGAAGATCCAGAACCAAGAGTCAACATTGTGACTCGCAGCAGTGTTTCCACCAGTGGGACATCGCAGGATACTGAAGAGAACACAGGTCAAGAGTGGGTGCGCAGAGCTCCTAACAAAGCAACACCAATTGACCTGCAGAAGAATAAACAGACATTTCAGGAAGCTAATACTTTCTTTGATGACCCTATGCAATCAAGATCGTAGGTACCACCACCTAGGGGCATACCACAGCAAGCACCTTGTGGCGTTAGCCCTGTACAGATATTGCAGGCTACCACATCGGGCACATGCGACGAGGACGAGATGACAGGAAGTGTACAATCCTTCCTGTGGATTTGTTTAAAAATCATGAGAAATGAGCAAGCTATCGAAGAAATTTAGCGCATCATAGATCAGTGTCATCCATATTCTTCCCTGATCAGTACACAGTGTGTTGTTCATAATATTATGGGACACACAAGAACAGGAAGAGAGATGTGACTCACAGCACATGTTGGAGAATTCAAAATGGATGAGGTGATCCTAGATCTAGGATCAAACGTAAATGTTCTGACTAAGAATACATGGAAACAGATGGGTATCCCTAAGTTAGTCATATCGCCTATCCATCTGATATTAGCTAATCAGCAGTGGGTATCACCCCTGGGTCGATTACCGCAGGTGCCAGTTGACATTGACAGAGTTCGCAGCTTTGCGGATTTTGAAGTTATAGAAATCATTGGCGATAGTAGACCATATCCAGCACTACTAGGCATTGATTGGGTGATCAGTAACATGGTCTTTATTGACCTAAAGAGAAGACAAATGACCTTTAAGGACGCGCAGATCCAAGTCATCGCACCGTTGGATTTTTTTCAGGGTCCTAGATATATTGAACCTATCCGAGCAAGGGAACATGCACGTAACATAGAGAGTCTCTATCATATGACCATGAACCAGAGCGAATACATCAATCCAACAGTAGAAGGGAACATTAGTTGGTGATGCAACAGCTCATGCGCATCAGATTCAGATGTTGGTCTTGAGAACTAGCAGAACAGACTTCACGAAGTCTTAGCGCGTAGATGCATGTACTTGACTAAGTCACTGTGATGGATTGGCACAGAGATCAATGAGATTCCATCGTTTCATGGTCTAACGGATATCCAGGACTTTCTCAAGCAGTTTGAACAACAAATTCCTCACGAGCAGAGGATCGCAACTATGGACCTTGCAGTACGAGCCACACCTGCAAGATGGTGGTATGCACATAAAGAGAATATTGCATCATGGGATGATATTAAGAGATTGATGGCGATCATATTTTCTATCGACAGAGAGTATATCCAACAGAAATATACAGGAGAAAGTGACCCCAGGTCACATATTCAGACATGTGAACAGAATTGGTCAGACATTCCCGAGGATGAATGGGTTCACCGATTCATTCACACTTTGGACACAGTTCCAAGGAACTGGTACACAGAGATTGAACTGCGCAAGGGAACAACTACATGGCCACTTATGATAGACAACTTTCTACTCACCTTCACTTTTGAATCTGAGTATCCAAGTGTTGACCAGGCCCTAGATATAATAAAGATCAAGATATTTGAGGATTGTACCTTATCTATACAGACTCAACCTGAGTGGTCTATTCAGTTAAAAGATGCGCTTGAGTGCTATAACTTTGAAGCAGAACCAGAGGATGAGGATGAGGATCCTCGTAACACCAACATTCTAGATTTAGAAGGGACTCACAATGTTGAGGGACCACAGTTAGAAATTCCAACAATCACAGAGCCCATCAAGATTAAAAAGATCAATATCGGCACAGACACAGAACCAAAGTTTGCCTCTATTGGAGACTATTGGAACTATGAAACAATCAGACAGATTGCAGACTTGCTACATGACTATCAGGACCTATTTCCCACCAAGTTCACAGAGATGAAGGGAATAGTCAGAGACCTGGGAGTAATGAGGATACCATTGAAGGAGGATGCTAGACTAGTCAAGCGGCGTCCATATAGATTAAATCCGCGCTATAAAGAAAAAGTTAAGGATGAAATCGATAAGATGCTAGCGGCAGGTATCATTGAGCCCATAGAAGAGAGCGAATGGGTTAGTCCCATGGTCGTACAAGAAAAGAAAACTAAAGGAGACATCAGGATCTGTGTCGATCTACGTAAACTCAACGATGTATCACTTCATGATCCATTTCCGACACCGTTCACTGATGAGGTGTTAGACAACGTGGGAGGACAGGAGGTCTACTCCTTCACTGATGGCTTTTCAGGCTATCACTAGATCAGAATCCATCCAGAAGATCGATCCAAGACCACCTTTGCAATAGAATGGGGCTCATTCCAGTATACCATAATTCCCTTTGGTCTTAAGAATGCACCAGCTATCTTTTCTATAGTAGTTGTTGTATTTAAAGGATACATCCATAAATTCCTAGAAGTTTATTTTGATGATTGGACTGTATTTGGATTAATTGACAAGCACATAGGAGACTTAAGACTGATGCTAGAGAAATGTAGGCAGTACCATATTTCTCTAAACTTGAAGAAATGTATATTCTGTGCGCCATTTGGTATTCTGTTGGGTCACATTGTTTGCAGACAAGGCTTGATGGTAGATCCCGCAAAGATTTCCATCATTGTAAATCTTCCAGCACCCAACTCAATCAAGCAATTGAGTACAGTACTTGGTCATACCGGGTACTATAGAAAGTTCATTAAGGGCTACGCAAAGATTACAGCGCTGATGGAAAAACTGCTAAAGAAAGATGTAAAATTCCTATGGAATGAGGAATGTCAATAGAGTCTAGACACACTTAAAGAGAATATGGTTACAGCACCCATCTTAGTATTTCCATACTGGACTAAGCCGTTTCATGCACATGTGGATGCATCTGGCATCGTGCTAGGGGTTGTTTTAACGCAACCAGGAGAAGGGGATATTGATCATCCTATCACATACTCCAATAGAAAGCTATTGACAGCAGAAAAGAACTACACCACGACAGAAAGAGAAGGCTTAGCTATGGTGTACGCGCTGCAAAATTTTAGGCACTACCTATTGGGTGACTCGTTCAAGATGTTTACTGACCATTCCACATTGAAGTATCAGGTCAATAATCCAGTGTTAGGGGGGAGAATCTGCAGATGGTTACTCCTCTTTCAGGAGTATGATTTTGAAATCATTGTGAAACCAAGAAGATTGAATGCCGAACCTAATCATCTGTCAAGGATAGACTCAGGAGAAGATCCGAGTAACCTAGTGGACAATTTGTCGGATGCGCAGTTATTTTCTATCTAGATCACAGACGACTACTATGCTGATATCATTCACTTTCTCACTACAGGATTAGCACCTGATGAGTTTACTAAGCATCAAAAGAAGCAGTTAGTTGTTAAAGCAGCAGACTTCACCCTGATCGCAGGATAGTTATACAAGCTAGGTCCAGATGAAGTCCTGCGCGGATGTGTGATGCCACATGAAAAAGACACTATCATCAGAGAGGCACATTCAGGAACCATAGGAGGTCATTTCGCAGGAAAGCCGACTGCACAGAAAATCCTAGCTACAGGATTATGGTGGCCTACGTTGCACAAGGACACTAAGGACTTTTGCAGATGCTACGATATCTGCCAGAGGGTAGGAAAACCCTCGCGATGAGATGAAATGCCACTGCGACCGTAGATTACGCTGTGCGCATTTGACAAGTGGGATATAGACTTTGTGGGT
This sequence comes from Pseudotsuga menziesii, assembly GCA_001517045.1. NCBI lineage: Eukaryota > Viridiplantae > Streptophyta > Pinopsida > Pinales > Pinaceae > Pseudotsuga > Pseudotsuga menziesii. Next base: position 122,730 of record LPNX011218891.1, read on the forward strand.
GCTATCAACCCACCAGGAAAATGCACTGGTGTGAGATATATCATCACTGGCACAATGTACCTCACCAAGTGGGTAGAGGCCAAAGCAGTAAGAAATTGTGATGTTGCTATAGCCGCATAGTTCCTTTTTGAAAACATCGTCAATAGATCTGGATGCCCAGTAGTTTTGATGAGCGATTAAGGTACACACTTCTTAAACCACACTATTGAGGCCTTGACGGAAGAATTTCAGATTCAGCACCATAAGAGCACTCCCTACCACCCACAGGCTAATGGCATGGTGGAGGCCTTTAACAAGATTTTAAAAAACGCTCTTACGAAGATCTGCAACAGCCAAACGAATGATTGGGACCTCAGAGTTAACGCTGTATTATGGGCATATAGGACCACATGCAAGAAACTTACAGGACATACACCTTTCAGTTTGGTGTATGGACAGGAGTTTGTTATGCCTATGGAGTATATTCTTCCCAGTTTAAAAATTGCTCAGATCACTAGGATGGCTGATACAGCCATAGTGGATGAAAGGCTAGCGCAACTGCTTGCCTTAGAGGAAGACAGATTCATCACCGGCTTCCATCAGAAAGTACAGAAGGAACGATAAAAAGCTTGGCATGACAGACACATTAAGAGTAAGACCTTTCAGATTAGAGACCTAGTACTCCTCTATGACAGTAAGTTTATTAAGTTTCCAGGGAAGTTCAAGACGCATTGGCTGGGGCCATATCAGATACAGCAAGTTATAGAGGGAGGTGTCGTTCAGCTCAGAAAATGGGATGGGGAGCTTCTTCCCACATTGATTAATGGCAGTAGGCTGAAGCTCTATAGTGATAGCCACTCCACCTCTCATCCCTAGCCTAGACATCTTACGTGGGTGCAGATGTCTAGTGTAGTTGAAAGGAGGCATCGCATCGGGAACTAGTCTACATCGGCAATTATTCTAAGAATGAGGAATCACATAAGGACGGTTCATTTTGCACAAGTCATTAGTGTCTGGCTTGCAGGGAAAAAAAAAGTGGTTAAGTTTGTTTTGAGCAGAGGATGCGGTGTTACATTGCAGCAAGGCGATGTCTCTCCATTCCACGTACCCGCTTTCGCAAAGAAACAGAGGGCTAGTCAAGTCGCCTTCTGACAGGCAGTTAATGAAGAAATGACCAGTATATCTTACCATGGATTTGGCAGTAGTGTTTCCAGATTTGGTAAATCTTCGACAAGACCAACGCCTGTACACACACACTTTGAGGGAAATTTGATCGGATTTCAGCATTTATTGATGATTAGATGACAGGTATGGTCTCGTCCATGCAATTAATACGACTGACGGGTTCATCCTAGATGACTGTTACGTCCGGGATTATTGTCTTCGGCATAAAAGCAAAAATTATTCATTCGGGAGGGTTACATTTGCAAGAATTCAAGAGCTGAGAGTTATAGAGTGCATCGATCAGTTTCCCTGTGCAGAGCTAATCCCATTACAGAGTGCTGTGATTTCCAGAATTTGCAGCCATTGCACATCCAGCGTTTTACACCAAGTGGGTTTTGTCCGAGGAGGAACCTATAGAAGCAATTTGGAAAGGTTTGAACATAGTAGCCTTACAACTACTATGACGACGCCATCTAAGGGTGCCCTGCCAAGTTCGTCACAGACCAGAGAACCGCCGAAAACGAGGAGCCACTCTTAGATAATAGAAGGATCCAGTTTGGAGCTAAAGGAAGAAGTTCATAGTGTAGCAGATTACATCATGCCACGAGTTGAAGGCACACCAGAGGTAAAAATTCCCAAGAGTGCTAAGTTTACTGTTGCCATACCACCGATTGATTCTCGAGTAAAGGAAAATGGAGATCTATTAGGATATGCCGCTGTTTCTAAATTTACAGATTATAACCTGGGAGATGCTAAGACATATCCTCAGTTCCGGTCAGATCAGTATCTTATGATCCAGAAGAACCCAAGGACAGGTAGAGAAGAATATGTTCCCATGGCACATGTCCATATTCTTGAGCGGTCAGGGCTGCTCAATTTGTTGAGGCTACCTCATTTTGGACGAGGTGCAGAGGTTAATGTTGTGGTGCACGTCCTAATTTATTGTGTGCATGGAGGTTACCTCTTGCTAGGTAACAGGGTCGACTTGAATGTTGAACTGATACACCGCATCACCGGGCTGTCCAAGACTGGTAAAGACCCCGAGATCTAGATAGCAGGGAATACCAAGGATTCCAAACTACCCCCATCACTAGTTTCCAAGTATAATATCCATAGGGGAGGATGAGCTTATGACATTGCAAGATTAACAGATGATACACTCAGATTTATAGCCAGTTTTCTTGCAGGCAGACTGTTAACCAAGGTTCGCCCAAAGGAAGTCACAATATCATTAATTAGCTTTGCCATACAAGTTGCAGAGGGCGAACAGTTCAATTGGTATTTATTTTTATTAAATATGCTTCAGGCAGATTGTTTGGCAGCCCAGGATGAAGCAACCCACCCTTTCCATTTCTTGTGGCTGCTTATTTTATGTGCATTCATCGGCTGGAAGGAGCCGCCCCATACCCAGTTTCCACAGCTAGCAAGTGGCGCGCCCAGAGGTGTGCGCTATGCCAACTTATGGGAGAGCAACAGCCAAGCAAAGAAAAAGGTTAATATGATAGTATTCTATGAATACTATAAGCTGTTGAAGAAAACCATCCAAGAGACACCATGAATCAGCACATAAATTATGGACATATATGATAACTGGCTTAATTTTATGGTAGACAGCCATAGAATCTATCTGAGGCCAAAAAGGTCTAGAAGGGACGATTAGGCTAATGGTTGGTTCAGGATGACAACAAAGTATGTTGAAGACATCGTCAAGGACTTTGATGACAAGTGGAAGCAAGCATTTGAGGATACCACACCACTACAATCAGATACTGCCTAGACAGATCCATCAGACAAAGGCAAAGACAAAGTGGGGACCTAGATGCAGGATACAGCACAAGTGCCACTACCAGGAGAACAGAAGAAAGACTCACAGTAAGTGCCACCAGAGGCATAGATGACAAAGGATGGAGAAGAAGAGATACCAGAGACACCAAAGAAGAAAAAGTAGAAAGTCACAAAACCACCTTTGAAGACTGCACTAACAGAGGATGATTATGAACTCATTGCAACAAGAATGCATGACACCTTGAAGGACTCATTTGAAGCGATGCAGACATCGTAGGAAAAAATACAGAGCGCGGTAGAAAAGCAGCTTCTGGACTTAAAAGAAATTACTGAGAAGACTGCTATGATACAGGTTCCGCCGGTAAAGGAGACCGCAGGAGAAAGTTCAACACAATCGATTTCCCGTGAGGAAATCTTGGCAACGGATCGCATAAACATAGTTTTGATACCACCATGGAGCATTCAGTTCCCTGCGTCAATGATGGATGCACCAATACAATTTAGGCAACCCATCGAGGTTAACCTTGTAGAGTTCCACATTGACCAGTTACAGATGGTCCAGCAGCAACTAAGCGCAGAGCTTAGAGGTAGAGAGATCGCGACTTATAAGCAAAACACACAGCTGAAGCAGAAGAATGCAGCACTCACCACCAGCTATCAGAAAAAGGCAGACGAGTTAAAAACATATCAAGAAAGAGATCAGGAACTCTCTCAAGTTCTACAGAGCATCGCATTGGAGCTGCCCCAATGTAACATTGAGTTTGCCTTGCCTCTCCCATAGAAGGTAAGAAGAGTTGCAGACAGAGCAAAGGCTCTGGAGGAAATAGTGACTAGGATGGAAGAAACAGTGGCCAAGATGGAGGAATACCACAAAGCGCAGATTGCCGAGCTCGAAGCTCGACCACCAGGAACCCCCCAGGCAAACAAGGAAGCTAGAATAGAGGCATTCTGACTCACTTCCGCATAGATAAAATATCGTATAGACGATGCAATGTCAGTACTAACTGATGCGACGAGCACATGGTCGGAGTTAGATGAGCCTCCCAAGAAAGTAGAAATCCAGCAAAGTATTCAGCAGATAGAGAATACCGCAGCGGCAATAAAGGAGGAAATTAAGATCTTAGCGGCTCTTCAGAAGATGAGAAAGATGAAGGAGATGAACCGCTTGCAGTAGGAAGCGCAGTGGTTGAGAGCACGGGAGATACACATCAATGACCTACTTCAACCATATCAGGAACAAATCACAGAGATCGTCGACACAGTTGAGCAGAAAGTTAGGGAGTTCACGGCCACCAGAATTGAAATTGATGCAACAGAGGACTCCAGTATTAGTCAAGCTATGCTTGGCTCGGCACAGGAGTGTGTCGCAGTTATGCAAAACGAAGTCGCAGGACTTTGGGATAAGTTTCAACAGAATTCACAGGAAGCCAAGGAGAAGCTACAACAGGAGAATATCGCTGGTAGTGGCTCAGGGACGAGCCACAAGTAAGTGTTAGGGGACTGTTGGAGCAGGGTCCCGCAGCTATAGAAGAAGCTTCCAGTTTAGCGGATAGACAATTTTGGTGGAGAGGAGATAAGGTAGATTTATGACACCGTAGCATGTTTCCAGCTGCAAATCAGAGCCGAAAACCATGACTGTTGGGATAGAAAAGTCAAAGGAGATGATGGTACCTGAGCGTCCAAGAAGAGAGAGCTCACCCACTGCATTGAAGGCAGTGGCGGAAGATAGGAGGGCTCAGCTACCCTCATAAAGGAAAAGAAGCAACGAGGCCGAGGTATTGAAGACGAAGGACAGAAACAGGAAGCGGTGCACAGTACCCATGATCAGCGCCGTGAAGCATGGAAGACCGCAGAAAGCTGTGGTGTGAAGGAAAGCGGCTACCTCAAATATAGATATGCCAGCTATCACTAGTTAGGGTTTTGGGTTACTATTGGGACAGGCCCACATTGTTATAATGGTGAGACCTTTGGGCCACCTAAAAAGGGATGCATTTTTTTATTGTAAAGCGTTCGGTGGTTCGGTGGTTCGGTGGTTCGGTGGTTCAGTCGTTCGTTCGTTCGTTGGTTAGTTGGTCGGTTGTATAAGGTTAGACAATAGTTGGTCAGTTGTATAGGAGCCAAGCTCTAGTTCTGTTATTAGTTGTAGTTATCTTACTGTAACCAGTAGCTGGCTCATTGAGCATGTATGTAACGATCCACAGGGATCGATAGAGAGGGAAGAGTATATTGTAAGAGGTGCAATATAGAGAAGAGAAGAGATCTAAGAGAGAAGGGCTCTAGGCTGTGTGTGGAGTTACCCAGAAGATCTCAAGATACATATGTGGTGCAGCAGAACTGTGTTTACCTTCCCATGAGCTATAATAGAAACACAGTTCTGTGGATGTAACTTCCATCCTGGAGGTGAACCACGTTAAAATCGAGTGTTATGTGATTAATTTATGTGTTGTGTTCATTTGCTGCATGTATCAGTTATTTCATGAACCTTGCTTACAGTTATTGTATGTATGCGTTATTCAGTTTACAGCACTATAGAAATAATTGCAAGTTGAAATCCTTAAGAACTTTGTATAAGGGTCTACCTATGTTTGAGTTCTTATAATTAAGGGTCGCAGAGGTAAGCAGCCTTGTATGTTGAGTCCCGTAAGTCGGAGCAAGTAGCACTAAGTACGTGGAGCCGCAGTGATAGGATATCACAAGGAGGCGATATCGCACCAGTAGAGAATCTATGGTGCACTGCGGTTGAGGATCTAGCATAGGAGGGAGTTACGTATGGACCGAGGCGTGGCGATGCGATAAGGATTGGAGTCATTACAATTAACAGGAAGTGCGCATTGCACAGAGAGAAATCTCGCAGGATAGAAGAGCTGCAAGATGCCCAGGATGCCACAGAACCTGGTCGAAGACACTTGATTCTTTTTCCAACCCATTAGGATCACTTCGGGTGAGAATTCAGGCCACTCTGCGGTCTGTCGCCGAAAGGGCCAGTGAGCTAGGGGTGTTGTTGGTTAAATATAGTAAACCTGGGTCTGCCCAGCGACCAACATTTTCCACTCATATTGTCAACACACCTCAAAATACTATATTGTTACAAAACATATATTCTAAAGGAAACCTATGCAACATTACTCAAACAAATCCAATTGACATATCAGCCAAGCCTAGTACCCTTAAGCATGTTCATGTTGGGAAGAACTGCTCGGCAAAAGAACCATAAACATACAGGGGAATTTTCATAGAATTCCATGATATTTTTGCCTGGTCTTATGAAGAAATACCATGGATAGACCCATCCATTGTGGTCCATGAAATAAAAACCGATCCCACTGCTAAACCTGTTAGGAAAAAACTAAGGTAGGTCCATCCACAGAAAGCCGCAACTATTAAAGCTGAAATAGAGAAACTTCTCAAAGATGGTTTTATTTATCCCATACCCCTGATGGAATGGGTATCGAACATTATCCCTGTCAATAAAAATTAGGGTACCATTAGAGTCTACATCGATATCAGAGATTNGCTATGGTGAAAACCCTAGCTACACCGATCAGCACAAGACGACATTCATTTTCCCATGGGGAACCTTTGCATATAGGAAGTTACCATTTGTCTTAAAAAATTTGGAGCCACTTTCCAGCGTGCTCAATCACAGCGATGGGAGGACCACCCTGGTCATCTTAGAGACATTTTCCTAAGATGCTGCCATTATAATATACGGCTCAATCCTCATAAATGTGTTTTCTATGTTGAGATGGGATGTCTGTTAAGTTTTGTGGTTTCTAAATATGGCATCTAGATAGATCCATTGAAAATTGACGCTATATTAGCTCTACCAACCCCAACCAACCTTTTAGAACTCCAAATTTTGCAAGGGAAGGCAAACTTTCTCCACCATTTTGTGTGCAATTTTGCAAAGAAAACCCATGGTTACATGCATCTCTTTAATAAGGACACTCTGTTCTATTAGGATGACCAAGTCCAATGAGGCTTTGATAATATTAAACACACTCTGACTCATTCACCTATGATACACCCCTGAGATTATTCAAAGGATTTTCTCTTATATATTGCTGCCTCCACTACTACCATCACTATGGTTTTGGTGCAGGAAAATCCCGATGGTCAGGAGTACGCGATCTACTATGTTAGTAAAAATATTATGGATTCCAAAACCTGATATTCATGCATGGAGAAATTAGCATTGGCCACGATCATTGCTGTTCAAAAATTTTGTCACTATAGTTTGCTTCACACAACCATTGTATTAGCAGACCAGAACCCTATGTATTGCATCCTGACTCGTTAGGAGCTCGAGGGAAAGTACTCCTGATGGATAGTCATACTAGAAGCGTTTGATCTGGAATTTTCCAAAGCCACATCAAAGAAATACTTGGTCTTTGCTGAGCTCATGTGTGATCTTCCCTGTGCTTCGATGGAATCTAAGCCCATTGATTCATTTCCAGATGAATTCATGTTCCTGATAAGCACTACTGACCCATGGTATGGATATTTTCTCATTTATCTCCAAACACAAATATTTCAGCCAAATATATCCTGCAACGATCACCGCCGTATCCGTCACCACGGAAAATACTACCTCATATTCAATGACACTTTGTATAGACATGGTATCAATTCTGTTCTTCAACGATGCCTCACCCATGAGGAAACCGAACAAGTGTTGAATGATTTCCACTCTGGAGCATGTGGCGGTCATTTATTTGGGATGGCTATAGCCCAGAAAATCCTTTACGCTGGCTATTTCTGGCCTTCATTCTTCAAATATTGTCACGAGGCTGTCAAGAAATACCCACCCTATCAACATTTTTATCCAAAAAAGTGCACTCATCCTACTCTGCTACACCTCATCATTGTCATTGGCCCATTTTCCAAATGGGGGATTGATTATATGCATTGTAATTCTACCTCAGCTAAGGGGCATGGTTACATCATCGTAACCATTGACTATTTTACAAAGTGGGCTGAGGCCATGCCTACATATGCAGAAGATTGTAAGAATTTCGCTCTCTTCCTGTTCAATCATGTGATAGCTAGACTCAGAGTCCCATGGTCCATAGTTACTGATCACGGATCACATTTCTATAATCAAATGATGGAAGAACTAAGTGCCAAGCTACCTTTTCATCATGAAAACTCTATGTCCTATTATCCGTAAGCTAATGGTCAGGTAGAGGCCATTAATGAATTTTTGGAAACGTTATGCTTCATCGGATGGTTGGAGACCATAAATCCAATTGGCACCATATCCTTTTCTTCGTTTTTTGGGCTTACAGGACTTTGGTGAAAACAACTACTCATTTCACACCTTTCCAGCTTTTCTATGGACTCGAAGCTATCTTGATGATTCAATGTCATATTGCATCCTTGAAACTTTCCGTCGAACTTCTCCCAGACACTTTCGCAGAGGAAGAAAGATTTTTGTACTTGAACAACCTTGATGAAACTAGGAGAGATGATGCCTTGGCTAATGAGGCACACAAGAAACATGTCAAGGCGCAGTATGACAAGTTTGTCCAACCTTGTGCCTTTAACAAGGGTGACCTAGTTTTGACTTACGATCAGAGATATGACAAACTAGGGAAAGGAAAGTTCGAATCCATGTGGTATGGTCCTTTTTTTATTTCCAAAGTTTTAGAGAAAGGGGCCTACAAGCTCGTAGACTATGATGAAATCCCTTTAGGACAACCTCGCAATGGATTGTACCTGAAGAGGTACTATGCCTAGATCTCTCTTGGGTAGTATCTTGTATATATGTATATTGCTTGAATTTCAATGTGCTTAAGTATTTTCAATATGGTTTTGAGTTTAGTGTCCGTATATTTTTATACCATTTTTTGGTTGTGTGGAGCAGATGGCTTTCTACGGATTTGCTGATGGTGCTTGTTGCCACACCTTGAATCTTGCCTTAGCTGCTTGGGTTCTCTATTCCTCAGCTTACGATTTTGTCAGTTCAGGAGTGGTTGGTATTGGTCCTACTACCAACAATATCACCGAGTATCGAGCAGTCATAGGTATTATGACTGAAGCTGCCTCCCAAGATGTTCATGACTTGGTAGTATTGATGGACTCACAACTTGTGGTTTGTCATCTAAACCATGTTTATACCATTAGGAATTCTATGCTTCTCCGTCTCTTCTAGAGGGTACGTTTGTTAGAAAGGTCATTTGAAAATATCACCTATAGGCATATCCCTAGGGAACATAATTTAGTTGCTAAGTCATTGGCTAATTACATCCTAGATTGGCTTGTTTCCCATTCTTGACATGAAAATAAAACATGGTTCATTGTAATTAAACTATAAAAGACACATAAAAGTCATGTAAAATACATTCACCATTTGAGANATTGACAACTGTGCCAAAAGTGTCATATTCTCATTTATGGATGGCTTTTTAGGTTATAATTAGATTGATATTTTACCCACCGATTGTTAACACCCAAAAATGGTTAACTACCTCATCTACCCCATTTCATGGCTCATTCGTCCATTTACCTACCATATTTCCCTGAAAATCCCACTAAAA
>LPNX011218891.1:134664-149569 GCA_001517045.1 Pseudotsuga menziesii
TATCAGCTTTTAGTGGATACATCATGCACTCATCGTCTAATGATGCTCGTGGTCACACATCACTATCCGGGATACTCTACATATCAATATGCTAAAATGACCCAGTACTCCCACTATAGGCCTCTGATACCTCAGTGGGAGGTCATCAATAGAAGCATCCAGGATGTCTAGAGTCAACCTCTCCAGGTTCTCCTCTAACTCCCCTCTCACATTGTCACCCTGCGGTACAAAATAGGCTCGGGATCTGATCTTTAGAGGGGAGGCTCTGTCACGTCCCCGACTCTCAGACCGTCAAAGAGGGCACGACGAACACCACAACAATGGGCAGATAGCCCCATGAACGTGGACAATCATCAATGCTGGAAGTAAGAAACTTAACATGGTGCAGAACAGGATGAAAGATGCATAATCCATCATACAAGAATTCATAATTCATCAACATACACAGTTACTCAATAATCAGCGGAAGCAACACACATATACATTCCAGCAATCACATGCTCATGTTAGTTCATTAAACAATAGATTAATTGCAGAGATGAAATAACAACGGTACTTATCTTTTGATGAAGAATCCCGCAACCAACTACGTCACTGCAATGCTCCACCCAAACTTAGGCCAGCATGCTCATCAATCTCTCAACAACACTGCCACCCCCGAGCTGGGCATGATTCCTCCAATAATAAGGGTCAATGCATGCTTACACATAGCCAGGGGACACAATCAACAAACCAACACGGCTGGGTTTATCAGGCTATCAAAAAACTGGCCAAGCCAGCACAGTCCGAAGACCAACCACTGCATACACGCAGTGAAAAATCCCTTCACAGCCCTGTGAATAAGACAAAGATGACCGATTGACAGTTCCCAGCCAAACGGTGAAAACAGCTCAAGTCCAACCACACTGCTGAGTTGTTCTTTGCCCTAGTGTGGCCAAAAAAACTCAGAAACAACACCCAGAAGATGATTGCATCCATAGAAAACCAAAACCAGGGTGATTCAACATCCCAACGCACAATGAAAATGATGGCAGCTGTGTACATTCCCAAACAAAGGAGAAGCCAACTCCTAGCATGGACACAGGAAAACTCAACCAACAGATTTGGAAATCCATAGTGGCCCCAAAACGAAATTGAAAACCACAACCAACAAAACGCAGGGAAGACAACAGTCCCAAAATGAAATCAGTGAGCATAGCTCACAACATGGGAAAATGACCCCAACGGTCTATGCGTGAGGAAAAATTGCACCAACCACAAAACACAGAGGAGAACATACCCAATTCCACTATGTGGAAAATGTGAATGAACACCAATAAGAAGCTCCCCTCCTAACTGCGTGAGTTCCAATAGAACAACCTCCTATGCGTGAGGATGAGCCAGACTTCCACTCCTTCGTGAGGGTGAATAGCTCCACTCATGTGTGTGGATGAACAACAAATGGGAGGAACGAACAGGCCATGGAGGTAATGCGTAGTGGAGGGAGTGGAGAGTGAATGCTTCCTCTGCCCCCATGCGACGTGAGGAGAAAGGATTCACTGGTGGAGTGGGAACGTGGGCAAGGATTGACATTCCTTCCACAACCACCACCACTTAGCAATAACTACCTCACCTACCCAAAGCAAAACATTGAAGAGGTTGGATGAGACAAGGAAGATGGAAATCACAAAACAAGGTGGCAACAGATGGGTTTTTCGCCCGTAGACGAAGGTTTGACATCCTCCACCCCTTATCCTTTGGAATCATGCCCTTTTCATTTCAACATTGCACTGCCATAGCTGGTTGTGGTTTATTTTAATTGATGTGCGTGTTTACATGATGCCGAATCATAATGTGCCAAATAACATGATATACCATTGGCAACTATCCCCATTGCCAAAACATACACAACCAAATCGATGGTGGGGATTTTGCCTTTAGCTCCTCACCACGATTAATTACATTATATACATCATGCAAACGTGGTCAAAACTGGGACGTTACATTCCCCTCCCCCTTGGAATAACACCGTCCTCGGTGTTCCATTACATATATACAATACCTATACAATTGCACATCAAAATTTCAAAACTTTGCAGATCTGTCCCACGTTCAATCATTTACTTTGAACGTTCAAGACCAAGCCCCTCGGCTTCTAGGGACTTTTCCTGCTAGTTCTCAGCTTCCAGCTGATACTGAAGTCTAGGCATGTATCAGTTATTTCATGAACCTTGCTTACAGTTATTGTATGTATGCGTTATTTAGTTTAGAGCACTATAGAAATAATTGCAAGTTGAAATCCTTAAGAACTTTGTATAAGGGTCTACCTATGTTTGAGTTCTTATAATTAAGGGTCATAGAGGTAAGCAGCCTTATATGTTGAGTCCCGTAATTCGGAGCAAGTAGCACTAAGTACGCGGAGCCGCAGTGATAGGATATCGCAGGGAGGCGATATCGCACCGGCAGAGAAGCTATGGTGTGATGCAGTTGAGGATCTAGCGTACGAGGGAGTTACGTGTGGACCGAGGCGCAGAGATGCGATAAGGGTTGGAGTCATTACGAGTAATAGGAAGTGCACATTGCACAGAGAGAAATCTCATAGGGTAGAAGAGCTGCGAGACGCCCAGGCTGCCACAGAACCTGGTCGAAGACACTTGAGTCTTTTTCCAACCCATTAGGATCACTTTGGGTGAGACTTCAGGCCGCTCTGTGGTCTATCGCCGAAAGGGCCAGTGAGCTAGGGGTGTTGTTGGTTAAATATAGTAAACCCGGGTCTACCCAGTGACCAACATTTTCCACTCATATTGTCAACACACCTCAAAATACTATACTGTTACAAAACATAGATTCTAAAGGAAACCTATGCAACATTACTCAAACAAATCCAATTGACACATCAGCCAAGCCTAGTACCCTTGAGCATGTTCATGTTGGGCAGAACTGCTCGGCAAAAGAACCATAAACATACAGGGGACTTTTCATAGAATTCCATGATATTTTTTCCTGGTCTTATGAAGAAATACCAGGGATAGACCCATCCATTGTGGTCCATGAAATAAAAACCGATCCCACTGCTAAACCTGTCAGGAAAAAACTAAGGCAGGTCCATCCACAGAAAGCCGCAACTATTAAAGTTGAAATAGAGAAACTTCTCAAAGCTGGTTTTATTTATCCCATACCCCTGATGGAATGGGTATCGAACATTATCCCTGTCAATAAAAATTAGGGTACCATTAGAGTCTACATCGATATCAGAGATTTAAACAAAGCTTCTCCCAAAGACAACTTTTCTACTCCGCATATCGACCATATTATCGACAACTGTGCCAAAAGTGTCATATTCTCATTTATGGATGGCTTTTCAGGTTATAATTAGATTGATATTTTACCCACCGATCAGCACAAGACGACATTCATTTTCCCATGGGGAACCTTTGCATATAGGAAGTTACCATTTGGCTTAAAAATTTTGGAGCCACTTTCCAGCGTGCTCAATCACAGCGATGGGAGGACCACCCTGGTCATCTTAGAGACATTTTCCTAAGATGCTGCCAATATAATATATGGCTCAGTCCTCATAAATGTGTTTTCTATGTTGAGACGGGATGTCTGTTAAGTTTTGTGGTTTCTAAATATGGCATCTAGATAGATCCATTGAAAATTGACGCTATATTAGCTCTACCAACCCCAACCAACCTTATAGAACTCCAAAGTTTGCAAAGGAAGGCAAACTTTCTCCACCATTTCGTGTGCAATTTTGCAAAGAAAACCCATGGTTACATGCGTCTCTTTAAGAAGGACACTCTGTTCTATTAGGATGACCAAGCCCAATGAGGCTTTGATAATATTACACACACTTTGACTCATTCACCTATGATACACCCCTGAGATTATTCAAAGGATTTTCTCTTATATATTGCTGCCTCCACTACTACCATCGCTATGGTTTTGGTGCAGGAAAATCCTGATGGTTATGAGTACGCAATCTACTATGTTAGTAAAAATCTTATGGATTCCAAAACCTGATATTCATGGATGGAGAAATTAGCATTGGCCACGGTCATTGCTGTTCAAAATTTTTGTCACTATAGTTTGCTTCACACAACCACTGTATTGGCAGACCAGAACCCTATGTATTGCATCCTGACTCATCAGGTGCTCGAGGGCAAGTACTCCTGATGGATAGTCATAATAGAAGAGTTTTATCTGGAATTTTCCAAAGCCACATCAAAGAAATACTTGGTCTTTGCCGAGCTCATGTGTAATCTTCCCTGTGCTTCGATGGAATCTAAGCCCATTGATTCATCTCCAGATGAATTCATGTTCCTGATAAGCACTACTGAACCATGGTATGGATATTTTCTCATTTATCTCCAAACACAAATATTTCAGCCAAATATATCCTGCGACGATCATCACCGTATCCGTCACCACGGAAAATACTACCTCATATTCAATGACACTTTGTATAGACATGGTATCAATTCCGTTCTTCGACAATGCCTCACCCATGAGGAAACCGAACAAGTGTTGAATGATTTCCACTCTGGAGCATGTGGAGGTCATTTATTTGGGATGGCTATAGCCCAGAAAATCCTTTGTGCTGGCTATTTCTGGCCTTCATTCTTTAAATATTGTCACGAGGCTGTCAATAAATGCCCACCCTGTCAACATTTTTATCCAAAAAAGTGCACTCATCCTACTCTGCTACACGTCGTCGTTGTCGTTGGCCCATTTTACAAATGGGGGATTGATTATATGCATTGTAAGTCTACCTCAGCTAAGGGGCATGGTTACATCATCGTAGCCATTGACTATTTTACAAAGTGGGCTGAGGCCATGCCTACATATGCAGAAGATTGTAAGAATTTTGCTCTCTTCCTGTTCAATCATGTGATAGCTAGATTCAGAGTCCCACGGTCCATAGTTACTGATCGCGGATCACATTTCTGTAATCAAATGATGGAAGAACTAAGTCCCAAGCTACGTTTTCATCATGAAAACTCTATGTCCTATTATCCACAAGATAATGGTCAGGTAGAGGCCATTAATGAATTTTTGGAAACGTTATGCTTCATCGGATGGTTGGAGACCATAAATCCAATTGGCACCATATCCTTTTCTCCATTTTTTGGGCTTACAGGACTTCGGTGAAAACAACTACTCATTTCACACCTTTCCAGCTTGTCTATGGACTCGAAGCTATCTTGACGATTCAATGTCATATTCCATCGTTGAAACTTTCCGTCGAACTTCTCCCAGACACTTTCGTAGAGGAAGAGAGATATTTGTAGTTGAACAACCTTGATGAAACTAGGAGAGATGATGCCTTGGATAATGAGGCACACAAGAAACACATCAAGGTGCAGTATGACAAGTTTGTCCAACCTTGTGCCTTTAACAAGGTGTTGCACCTGCAACAATTTCCCAAAATTCTAAAAAATTTTGGGGCCCTCCTTTTCTTCAAGTTAGTGAGTTCTTTTCTTGGTTTCATCTTTTGATTTTAGTTTATGAAGGTTGAAGTGCTTTCTCGAGTCTTAAATGCTGTAAATTGATTGGTTTCTCATCGTTTAATGCTTGAGGATTTCCATCTTGATCGAGCCCTTTGTTGTTTTGCAAAACCTTTTGAATCCTTCATTCAAAGTTTTCTTGCATCGGGAGATTTTTTCATTTGACTGCCCGACCGTTTTGGGTGCCTTCGAACTTTTAATTGTTTCTATCCCGAGCCCGCCGTTGCGGGTGTTCCCCAGATCCTCCAAATATTTTTCCACGCCGCTGTAGCGGGTGCTTATTGACTCTTGTTTGGCTTGGTCATGCCGCCGTTGCGGGTGGTCTTCAATTCCGCATGTTTTCTTTTCGCGACCGCCATTGCGGGGGGATTTCGACTCTTGAGTTTCGTTTTCATCGCGGTATGTTACGGGCGTTGTCTCTCTACCGTATCGGAGGGGGAGGAGCACTACTGTCCCCGCCGTTGCGGATCAGCATAGACTCTTAAATCCTCTTCTCCCGCCGAACTGTGCTTTTGGAGTGTCTTTTCCTCGTTACGGACAGTGAGGTGTGGAGGATGTTCCACCATCGCGGGGGAGGTCAGACTCTTGGTCGTCCGACCAAGGTTTTCTTCGACGCCCGATATCGGATTCTCGTTCGCGGGTTGTTTGTAACTGATCGGGCGAGTTGGGACTGGAGGTGGTCCGCCGTTGCGGATGGTATGAAGCTTGTGCCGCCCGACATAACTTTTGGAGCCGCCCCGATTGATGTGACTCCTCGCACGTGTGGCGTTGTTCATATATGTATGGCGACAAGTGGGGTTTTTTGTATTGTTTTCGATCACTGTCACGAGGAGTCGAGCTGTTGCATTTCGAAAGAATTGAAGGGTTAGCTGTCACTGTACCGGTTTCCAGGTGGCGAGGGCGGATCTCCAACTGTCATTAGCTTGATCACTGCGTTGATTTCCAGGTAGGATCTTGGCACCTTAACATCTTATTTTCAAGGTTTCGAGTAGATTTTTAAGCTGTGGAGGGTTTTCAAGGTTATGAACCTGTCGTCCCGTTGCGCTAGCACGGGGAGTTTTCTCCCTTAGCTAGGTTTTTTATAGTTTTCTACCTGGCGGCTCGTGCCCATTTTGTTAGGGTTCCCGGCTGAATAGCCTGAACGGTTAAGGGGGGGAAATCTTTGATTTTTTTTTTAGGGCCCACGTTTATTTTCATCTCTGCCGTTTCAGTCCCGCCTTGAGCATGATGAGGGGAAGCACGGTGCAGGCGGCCGTCGAGCCGCCTGCACCTGGCTTTGATGAGATCCGTCGGTGGTTCTGATGGGGGTTTTGAGGCGCAGACGGCCGTTACGCCATCTGCGCCAGGTTTCATTGGGCGGTCGCAATGAGTAGAGGCTGCACTGTTGGGGTTTGTCTAGGGGTCGGGTCTGCACTGGCCACAGTCGCTGCGGTTTTTTCCGGTTCTCTTTTACAGTCCGGGGTTTGTGCATCATCTCGGTGGGGAGTATTAGTAGAGCCTGGGACTGGATCGACCGGGATGAATAGGGTTGAAAGGTTTGTTCTTTGAGCTGTTGATAACGCCGCGTTTATTGAGGGTAGCACGAGTCGGTTTTAATGAAGATACCTTGTCCAGAGATGTGGTCGTTTCCCGTCGAGGTGGGTGAACAATGTTAGCGACATATTGTTTTTCTTCGATGCTGGTCGCTTGCGTTTCTGTCGCAATGGGCCTGTTTGACCATAGGGTTGAAATGTCGACTGATCAAGCCGGAGGCAGTTAATTTTTCTCTTTGCGTGTGATAGGCAGTGGAATGTTAATGGCATATTGCGTCTGCATGTAGCGTGCATATATTTGTTTCGATACATTACCTTCATAAAAAATGACAAGCCTCATAAGAGCATAGGTTGCATGCCAACACTAATATGACTGATAAATTGATGCATGTGAAATAAATCATAAGGCAATTCGTCCATAAGACCTGGTGAAGATATGCTACAGTAAACATTACCATGCTAACAAACACATTGCACCGCACTTCATGCTAGTAAATTGTCAGTATAGAATCTTAAGGTCTGATTTCATGCACTGATATAATAAACTCCTGCACAATGTTCACAAATTTATATTTCTTAATATCATGATGGTGTACATTGCAGGAAGATCTTAAAATGTCTAAGAGACAGAAAAAGAAGGCCCCAGCAGTAGAGGAGGTTCCGGCACCAGACACAGAAGCAAGAATTGAGTACATTTATGAGGACATGCAATGTGTCACCGGGGTGGAGCCTGAATACAAATGGGGAGATATTTACAGGATGATCTCCCGCAGGAAGTCCCCGATATGGGGCTTGAGGAGGCACCCATTTATGCTAATATAGAGAAATCAGCCATTATGAAGGTCACCACCAGGCCAGAGCTATTCCCGTACTCTGAGTTAATGAGATGGGTGCTACCACATACAAACCACAATTCAATGCTCATCTGTAACATCGAAGGCCAGGGCTATGCTGCATTTAGCCCTGGATATGTATATTTAGCTTATCATCTACCAGAGCCTCAGCTTTTCCTGACGAATGAATGGCTGGACGACCTCCGGATGGACCTTGTAGAGACCTTGAAAAGAATGCTCTTACCCGGGAAGATTTTTCGACATAGAGTGACTAAAGATTACGACACCGCCAGTCTCAGGCCCACTTACATATTCATATCTTTAATGCTAAACAGAATCTTCGGGAGGGAAAATGGCAGACTGTTGAAGTTTGAATGGATACCTCTAATGTTTTTTGTAGCAACAGAAGGAACCATTTTCAAGTGGGCAAGCATAGTATCAAGCAACCTCTCCTCTTGTGTGGCTGCAGCTTTGGAAGGAAAGGAACGAAGAAGATCTGAATTTTACATGAGATCCATTCTAATTGACTGCATACTATGCCACCAGCCTTTCCCCGGGCTCAAATGTGTTTGGGAGAAGGATAGGGTGCCCGTATATGCAGCATATAGACTACTGGGGGCTCATCAATACCATACTTACTATAGAGAGATCTGTGAACAGTTTATCATGCCTCTGCACACTCTCATATTCTGAAAGGAATGCAACTGCATGTCAGAAGAGGCCATGAAGGTCATAGAGGAGTTTGGTGACTATTTCTTGACAGAAAATGGGATGTATTTGAGGATGTTTGGTGGGTCAAAGGCCCCTTATCTGTTGCCCAAATATGCAACAGATTATATAATACATAAGGAGGCTGTTAGACAGGTGTATATAGATGGAGTTGGTCATTTCCTATTCCAGAAGAAAAAGTCTGCCTACCCTCCTCTGCCTTTTAAGTTAGGTAATTGCAGCTTTGCAAATGTGAAACAAGCTCCTGAATTTATACAGTAACTAGAAAGGTTCCATTTCGGGGAGATGAGCTTTAGACGAAATGATACTCATGATAGGGTGGCTGAGCACTGTAGGAAACACAAAGTATTTTATGAGTACACTCACCATTTTGACAATGATGAATCCGTGTTCAGGAGGGCCTCTAACATGATAGAGCTTAGCAAGAGATTCAAACCAAAAGGTGGAAAGGGATCTAAGCAGGAGAAGGCTGAGTGAGCTAAGGCTGAGGAAACAGCCAAAAGAATAAGGGAGGAAGCCCAGAGACTGGAACAAGAAGCTGCAGAATGGCTCCAAAAAGGAGAAGAAGAAAAGAGGAAAGCTGCCCAGGAAGCAGCCGAAAAGGTAAAAGAAATAGCCAAAGAGGCAGAGGAGGCTGCTAAGCAAGCAGTTGAGGAAGCTCAGAGGAAACTTGATGAAGAACTTCGACAACAGGAAGCCGAGAAAACAGAGTTGGCACAACAGCAGGCTTCTAGATCACAAGCAGAGCAAAGCCAGGGTGAGGAAAATCCTAAGATACAAACCCTCCAAGTACCTACTACCGTCACCCCTACAACTCCCACACTCCAGTTAGTACCCTTTACGCAGAAGAAAGGGGAAGAGGTGCCTGATTTCAGTATGGTGTACTATGATAGGGCCACCAAAAGGATCATGAGGAGAATCAAGAGGAAAATAGAGGTAGAAGGGATGGCCAGTACCATGATAACCGACAAAGCTGTGATAGTCGGAATAGATAAAGATCCAAGGTTTGTCATCAGGGATGGGAAGGCAGCCATACATGCTACGAAGGATAACATAGACCGTATGATGGTAAAGATAGAATCCTCCAAGAAGACCACCTCTCAGCTCAAGGACACCTTGAGAAGGGAGACATAGGAGGGCAACAGACTAAAAAGAAAATACGAGCATGTACTCAAAGAGGTGGAGGTCACGAAGCATGAAATTCATGCTATCCAACAGGAAGCACTAGCAAAAGAAACAACACAAGAAGCCTTGAGTAAGGCACATCAAGAAATACAGGACTTAAAGAGCGAAAGGGAAAAAATGAAGACACAGATAGAAGACCTGATGGAGCAGCAGAAGGACATCTACGAATCCAATACCTTATATGTTAGAGAGCTGAAAGAGCAGCTGGAGGTAGCCAAGGAGCAGCAGGTAGATCTGCAGCCAGTCAAAGAGCACATCCTGGCTCAGAAAGTTAGGATGCTGCAACTGCAAACGGACCTGGAGGAAGAAAGGTGTCAAGTCCTGCAGATTGATGGCAGGCTAGATGGAATATTAGACACGGCTTCTTATTTTGTGGACAGGTTGCAAGACATCCTCGAGGTACTGACTTCAAGGATAACCAGGGTAGAAGATGATCAAGAAGTCCCAGCTGAGCTACCAGTCAAAGATAAGCAAGCTTTGAAGCGGGACCATGATCTGATAGAGTTCGCTGTTATTACTGCGGAGGACTTTCAGAAGACAGTGAAGAAAACGAAGGGAGCCTATGCAGAGTTCTTTAGAAGAGCCCTGGTCACCTATAACCACTGTCAAGTGGAAGCTGAGCATAGGCTACACGAATTCCCTGATCATGATACATTTGCAGGGATGCTACAGACAAGGCAGCAGGAAGAAGAAGCCAAGGTCCAATGTATCAGAGCCCTTGATGAGCCGATCCTGAGAAATGAAATTGAACACATGGCCATTAGTGTACAGCTCTTGGAGGAACAGGTGCGTCTGAACACGGCCAGGATAGAGGCTATTCAGAAACAAGCAGATAGGTTCAAGCTGAATATACAATTCTTAGAACCCCACTCGTTTGAAGGACTCGCTGCTGAGGCAGTAGCATGGAGGAAATTTTTGGAAAACCAAGCGGGACCCTCCTCTTGAGAGGGACCGGTCAACTTTTGTGTAAATTATTATTTTGTAAAAGGTTGTAGGAAAATGAAGCGTTGGGAAGCCCAAAGGTCACTTTGGGCAGCCCAACCATTTTTTGCTTTTTGTATAAAACTAGGGAAGAGAGACAAGAAAAGGGATTTTTCCCAGTTACACTGGATGACCTATTGTAAGAAGAACTATTTCCTTTTGCAATAAAGATTTTAGTTTGCCTGTTGGAGAAAGAGCTGTGGAATTTTCCAAATGGTGTGCAATGGATGGCAGGAAGATGAACTATTTTGTTTTTCAGCTTATGTCCATGAATTGTGAGATCGTTCTAACTCTATGAATTATGTCTTGTTGAATGATTTCTAGTTTATTTTGTGGATAATTCGCTTTTAGTAATGCTGGTGCTTCACATAACAGTTAGCTATCTGATTGTTGGAATAATTTCTCTTTCATGTGTTGTAAATACAAGTATCAGCTACCTGTAATTGTGTTTATCATACATGGAGTTAATGCATTACTAAATAATAATCATTTTCTGGCTCCCCGGGGATAGGGAGTTAGTTGTTTAGATAGTTAGTTGTTTGGTTCCTGGTCGCACATGTGGTTTAGGTGTTGTGAACATAAGACGAGAGGTAAGAACCTGCGCAGCACATTGTGTGGTTCCCGGCATCCTTATCACCCTGCATGGTTTAGATAGGCATATGCATTGCATTTTTAGTCAAAATACAAATTCCGGTGGACCAGGCCGCAACCGGTAAACCCTTGTTGTTACTTTGACCTACGGTAGCCGGACCGTAAACCGGACGGATTCCCTATACCAAACAGTCAGCGGGCTAGTTGGGAACGTTGATTGGGGAGAATCCCTTACTATTGCCACCTGCGAATTTCCAGGCCTCAACAGTTTTGGCGCTAGAAGGAGGGCCGCCAGTAAAGGCTGGCCGTGGAACTAATTTTACCGAGACTATCTTACCAGCGGATGTTTGAATCTTTCAACATAGCTCAGGGTTTAAAGTTTTGGCTCTACCCTTGAAGCCTCGTTTTCCTAGTACCGTTCTTCATGGCTGGTAATCAACCTAACCCTTTACCAACGTGGAGAGCTAGGTCACCTCTGAACTTGAATCCTCCTTTGCATAACTTGCCTCAAGCCTTTGAAAAGCTTTTACCCAAGTTTGATCCTATGGACAACATTGCTGTAGATGATCACCTTCAAGGTTTTTACCTTTCACTAGAAGGGCTAAGGGCTGGAGAGCATGAAGACATGGT
The DNA here is from genome assembly GCA_001517045.1 of Pseudotsuga menziesii. Lineage (NCBI taxonomy): Eukaryota > Viridiplantae > Streptophyta > Pinopsida > Pinales > Pinaceae > Pseudotsuga > Pseudotsuga menziesii. The sequence goes on from LPNX011218891.1 coordinate 146,635, forward strand.
GTGTAGGCTTTTTCCTCATACTCTGAAAGGATCAGCAGCATCCTGGTACTTTGGACTCCCTGTAAATTCCATTCCTGATTGGGATACTTTTGAAAGGATTTTCAGGAACAAATACACAACCCAAAAGACACATGCCTCGTTGATGAAAGGGCTTGGTTTGTTGAGAAAAGAGAAGGATGAGAAGGTACGAAGTTTCACTCAGATATTTTCACTATACTTAAAAAAGTTTTCTGTTGTAGACAAACCTTCAGACAAAGTTTTAATCGAATATTATAATTCAGCCCTAGGTCCTGAATTGGCCATGTTTTCCAAGATGAAAGTCAAGCCTACATTGGTGGAAACCTATCAAGAGGCTGAGAGAGTAGAAGCTAAAAGCGAGAGTATAGAAGACTATCCTGACTCAGTTGAAGAGAAAACCACCGTGAGAAAAGGCTCACCGCTGTTTAAGTTTAAAGAAGATCACCATGAGATGATGAAAGTACTCCAGAAGCTATCCAACCGAGTTGTAGAATTAGAAAAGGAGAGGGACTTTCATAAAACAAATGAGCCATCCTATCCAAAGAAAGAAGATAACAACCTGTGGCAGGTCCCACCACCCAATGTGGCATCAATAAATATGACAGAAATAGGAAGAGATAGTTTCTGTACCTTTCATCAACAACCCCATTCGAGAAAGAAGTGCCCTCAATGGTTACATTCAATGACAATAGTGATGAATAAATTGTTGGATCCAGAATTGACTAGGCACATTGGTGAGGGAGAAAAGAAGAACCAGACCATAGTAAAGATAGAAGACGATACTATGTTCTCATGGAATGGAGTATCACTATTTAACACTAAAGGAAATGCTCTAAAATCTCAGCACGCATGTAAAACCATGGAAGATAAGAGCTTGACCAACAATGACAACGCACTACTCGCAAAAGTTCAAGAAGTGCAGGGGAAAAGCGAAAGGCAGTATGATATAAAGGATAAAAGTGACATACCTCAAGACACCACTTACAGGCAGGAAGTAGAGCCACTCATTAAACGTGCCAAATCATTGAATGATGATGAGGAGAAAAGTTCTAGCAAGCTGAAAGAAGAGCTGCCCACAAAGAACCAACCTGTAGAAAAAAAGATTGAGTTGATTAAGACTAAGAAGACCAGCGCCCCACCTTTTCTTGTGACTCTTGAGATCCTCAATCATCAGGTGCATAATTGTTTGGTGGACTCAGGATCTTCTATGAATGCTATGCCTCTGGTAGTTTGCAAAAAACTCAATGGACAAATAAGGCCTACTCTTTGGGATGTCACACAACTTGACAAAACTAGTGTCAAGGTAGTAGGGGAAATGGAGAATGTAATGATTCAATTGTCTGCAAATAAAAGGATATGCCACTACATTGACATCATAGTAGCAGACATTCCTGATGGTTATGGGATGATTCTAAACCAAGATTGGACATCGAAACTTAATGGGTACTTTGCTTCAGATTGGTCTCATTTGTGGTTACCTCAGAAGGGCAGCCCCAATCTGATTAAGATTCTAAGAGAGCCTTTTATGAAGCATAACGTCACTAAGATTGGAGAAGAGAATGAATCCGCTGATTCTGTTTTGGAAAAATATCTTATTGAGCTTAAGCTAGAACACCTTTCTTCAAAAAAGGCCAACCCTGTGATGGACACTCAGTCTGAGCTCCTTCACCTCCCTCAGGCTGAAAGAAATGATTGCAGAATTTTAGATATGGGTTCCATTTCTATAACAGCACAGCTGGACCATGGTTAGAATATTCAGGTCTCAAATCCCGCTCATTCCTAGTTCTTTGAATCTGAAATTTTAGGAATGGGCAAATTTTGTTTTGTTTTCTTTTGTACATAAATAAATTGTTTGGTTGCTGATGTTATTTTCTATTTTCAATGCTTTAATGATTTCTTTCTATTAGTTACTTGTGATGCTGCTATTTGTTTATGATTTTGTTAGTTTTCTTTGGTTTTGAATAAGAGGCAAGCTTTTGGATGCAATGGAAACATCAGGGTTCTGTCTTAACTAAAATCATGAGCAAAAGGGCTATGTTTTGAAGTGCAGAATGTCTTCTAGCAGATCTATTCCCAACAGGCAGTGCATCCATTCGAAGTCTTACGTAATCCCTGTAATTAACCCAGAAGTAAAAGGGTCTGAAGTACTATTTAGAGGCTCCATTCATCTCACATCTTAAATACCCAAGGGGGTAACAGCACTAGACCCACGGAAAGCAAGCAGAGTGAACCAGTCTATCATATATAAATGACCCCATGCCATAAATTAAGAAAAGGGCTAAAAGCTCTTAAGAGTCACTTCTTCCGAAAGAAATAAGACCTATTAGATCAAAGCTCCAAAACATAATCTCAAAGCATGAAAGTACCAAATGGCCACAAGATCCTCTCCGTCCGTGAATTGAAACGTGAAATATATCATTCACACAAAAGGACACTATGGGATAGAGGATCCTGAATTAAAATTCAGTAAGAAAGGCCCGCAGAAGGACTCAAATCAAAGGAACTAAAGTCCAGAAAACACAAAGTACAAAGTGGCATGGGGATGAGGAACAAAAGGATAACACTGTTCACTTTCTGGCACAATCCTGTGGTGTCAAAGCTGTAAACCCTGAAGGGCAGGTAAAATGAACCTCATTTATTTGACCTCCGAAGAGTTATTCAGACCTAAAACACTGCTGGGGTTACCTTTTCCCAAAAAGATAGACTTCATCTAATGCATGAACTGACTGGTGTAGGGGTACTGACAACTAGATGAGTGCAGTCTTATTCATACAGTCTTGCGCTTAGAAAGAAAAGTTAATTCAGAGATCTGGGGTTCACCAGGTAGTCACCAATTGTTGCACCTGCAACAATTTCCCAAAATTCTAAAAAAATTTGGGGCCCTCCTTTTCTTCAAGTTAGTGAGTTCTTTTCTTGG
>LPNX011218927.1:9994-153777 GCA_001517045.1 Pseudotsuga menziesii
TGGGGCCTCTTTTGGACCAAATTTTTTGCTGGGTTTTTTTGGGCAATTTAAGGCAGCATAACCCCCTCTTTCTGTGCATAAACCTGCAAAAAACCAGCAATTTTACTTGCTGGAAATTACTGCAGAAAACTAAAACAGAAAGTTAGAAAAAAGTTAGTGTAAAAACCAGAAATTTTACAGAAAAATCTTAACTTTAAAATTTTTTAAAAATGAAATTTCAGCAGTTAAAAATGAAAGTTTTGGGGCTGTAAATGGTGTATAAACAGCAGATTTATAAGCCTATACTAATATATAATGGATGAGGGCCCTAAAACAAGGGTTATATTCACTATACAGTGAATAAAACCCAGTTTCAGGATAGGAAAAGGAAAATGGCCGAATTAAAATTTTGCAGAAAGAAACCCTTAGAGGAGCCCTTCTTAGCTTGGAAAACCTGCAAACAAATCTAAATCTGCAAAAATATGTAAGCCTAGTGATGAATGTCTAACAATCCCTGCAAAATACTTTGAAGAAAAATTGCTAAACCATTCACAAAAGAGGGTAAAAATACTTTTACTCTCTAATCTCTCCACAAAATACTTTGTGGAGAGCTAACTAGACTAATACAAATATGCAAAACTAAAAAAGATACAAGTTACCTCACAAAAAATGGATCATGAAGAATGTAGAATGTAGCACAATGTCCCTCCAAAGAATTTCTTTGATTAAATGGCCCAACTAGGGCAAAGCTTCAATACAAAAGATGGCAAGAGGCTTGGGCCAAATGCTTGAGAGAATATGAGAAGAGAGTAGGTAAAGATTCCGGTAGCATAACAATAGCATGAGAGATGATGTCAAATGAGGGAGTGAGACCCTCATTATATAGTTGAGGAAGACCCCAACCCCTTGAAGATTAACGGCCAAGATTAAATATCCACCACTAGATCTAGGTATTTGACTTTGCATCCTCCTCAATCATTCTACACCCTTAGATTACTTTTCAATCCATGGCTTAGATGCTTGATCCATGTCTTCAACCCATCCTCACCCTTAGATCTAGGGTTTTGACCAAGATCCTTCCTTAGATTGCTTTTAGGTTTTTAGAGTGGGCCCAAGCTAGGCGCCCCCTCTAGATCTAGCGGCCTCCTCCAAACTAGCGCCCTCCAAATGTGGTAGCGCCCTCTTCCAAGTGGCTGGCGCTCTCCTTTTTAATGTGACGCCCCACTAAAATGGTAGCGCCTCCCTAAATGTGGGTGTCTCCTCTTAATGTGGGGGCGTCCTCCTCTAATTTGGTAGCGCCCACCTCCAATTGCTAGCGCCCCACTATATTTCATGTAGCACCCTCTTATTTGGAGGAGCTTTCCACTTAAAATAAGCCTTTCCACACTTTGACGCCCTCTTTAGTGAGGGTTTTACATTGGCGCCCCTCCTTTAGTTGGTGGTTTGGCCACTCTTAAGTCCTCTAAACTTGGCTTTGACCTTAGCCTTTGCTCCAAAATATATATTTAACCCTTAGACTTAGGCTAAATATAAATTCACCTTAGATTTAATTTTTCAATTTAATTTTTAAATTTTTCCAATTTTGACTTAGGAAAAAATTAAAAATAAATTTGAAAAAATTATATCTTGGCCATGGGGGGGTGGAAAAATTTTGAAATAAATTTTCTTAGGCTTAACAACCCCCAAACAAAATTACCATGGCATTATTTGATTTTTTACTTCAAAATCAAATAATGTGAATTTTTAACTTAAGGAAATTAATTAATTCCCTAGGAAAAATAGACCTTGCTTAGCCAAAAATGGTCTACCTCCTCAACCCCTTATCAGAATGACATGGGACTCGAAGCAGTGGCTTAGGAGGTTTCATAGCAATTTATCTTGCATTCATAGCCCCTATTACAAAGTGTCAGTGCTTGAGCAATTACATTATTACATCAACACCTAGTTAATTAACCACCAAGGGGTGAAGTTAATTAACTAGAAAAAATTAATAAAAATACAACAACATAACGAAACTCCGCAAAACTCTATACAAATGTCTAGCATGGTCATGAATAACATTTTGAACCCTTAGCCACCCCATGGACTTGACTGTTAGAACGCCCGTCACCACTTTGGAGGATTTTGAGTGAAAAACCAAACCAATTAAAGTCGTTTATACAACAAGATTAATTGGAAAGGGAAAAAACACTCGATGAGGGGACTTCCCTAACAACCAGTTCCATGGTGTGGCATCCATATCATATGACCCATACTAGCACATAAAATTACATTAATTTTCCCACGCAGGGGAGCGGACATTTCGTTTTACAAAGGGGCAATTGCCCTGCAGAAGTGAAAAATCCTCAGATTTTTCCAAGGTACAATTTGTACAACTATGTACATCTTCATGTACATGGAATTGCCACCTAGTCGAAATAGGTGGGCAACATCAGGTAGAGGCATGTAGATGGTGAGATCAAGTATATTGCTCCTTGGTAGGATTTTGCTCTCTGATGTATATTAACAACTTTGACTTGTTATGCTATGATAATTATGGTGACCTATGCTTATATTATATGTTCCACCGATGATTAACTTGTGTTGAGAATGATTAGAGAATCTGATGTTGAAGACCGTTGCTTATGCCATCCTTTACACAACTTTTAAACTTTATTGCTATGTTGGTTTCATGTATCACTTGTCTTCATCCATCTAGTATCATTCATGATTGATTTTACCCATGACTTATGATTGATTGAGACCTATGAGATTGAAGATCATCTTCTCCACTTTGACACCTATGCACGATGGATCCCATGTTATTTTGAGTCTTGGCTCTGAGTTGTGCAACAAAACATGTCGACGTCTTGATCCTTTTGGGTTAGGATAATCCGTTGGTGTTGGTTCCTGAGCTTAGGCGTGTTGGTTCCTGAGCTTAGGCGAGTTTGGTTTTGACTCCTTGACTTCTATGGTCGGTTTCCCCCGATGTTTGGTCCTGACTGTGGATATTCCCCCTGGTTGCCTAAAGAGTGTCAGCTAAAACTTGAAGCAATATGTCTACCATCATTACATGCATTATGTGCTATATATAAAGAAATGCAAGCCCTCAAATAAAGTTGCAAACTGTGTCTTTAGACACAACTTAAAAAAGGCTATGAAATGAATGTGAAAGGCCTAAAAAGAAATGGATAAAGAAATGCAAAATCTAAAGACTGTTGGCCATATTATTGAAATGTAATGATTAATTCCTCATGGAGCCTACGGGTTTTGATGTGAGATGGAGTAAGGGACAGCTAATTCTAAGTGTCCCCTAGGATCTCTTCACTACAGTTTCTTATGTACTCAACGCAACGGTCCTAGAAAATATCCTCACGGAGCTTGATTGTTAGCTTGGATGTGAGTCGTAGACATGTTTTATCTTTATTTTTCATATTTATTTTACAAAATAAGTTTATAATAATAAAAGAAAAATTAGATTCAGAAATTTTATATCTTATCTCATGGTTAGACAAGTTTGCTAGTCTTTTCTTAAGGTATTTATGAAATTTCTGCAATCAAGAATTTTCCTAAAAAGTAGGCAAATTTTCAAATTTAGTAATTCTAGAAAAAATACTATTTTATCATAGATTTAGAAAGAATTGCTTTGTTGTAAATTTCTACATTTTCCAGCAAGATACTAATTATAGTTTGCAGCAATTGGTTGAGAAAGTTCACATAAGTTTAAGTGTTATTTTTAGTGTTTTTCCTAGCTTATTTAATCTGAATATTTTATGTATATATGCATTTTTAGAATATTTTCAGAATTAGTTTTCATTGTTTAGGTCAAAGAATTTAATCATAAGACACAAGGAGGAAATTTTCAATCGTCATAATCACTAAACCCTTTGAGCTCTAATCACTGAAAGTCATAATCTATGTGTTAATTTGTAGTTAATGGGTTATTGATCTTCTAACTTGGCATTTGGATTATCTAAAGTAAGTGGTTATTGCAAGTTTCTTTTAAATCAATGATCATTGTGCCTAATTAACAAAACATAATTAATTAGTTGGATGATTAAGACACATTGCTAAATCATATTGATAATTGCTATATCTCGTTCATGGATTTGGTTATTGGTCTTGTTCATATTGCTTCTAGCTCATATTGAATATCTTGTAAGACATTGCCCATTGAATTTTATTCCTTCTTGTTGAACATCATAAGTAGATTTATTAGCCAAGTTTGAACATCTATTGTTAATGATCATTTTACATGTTGTTTAAGCTTTCTCTAACTACATGATCTATATTCACATTCTACATTGTGCTTGGCTTAGTCTAGATTAAATCAAATATCGTCATATATTTCATCTAGACCTGTGTTGGGGGGAAGTGCCCCCCTCGCACTGCTCCGGAAGCTAACCGAAAGCTTGCTTCCATTTCAATTTTCGATTTTGTTTGGAAGCGTTTTCTCAGAGCACACTACGGTGTTGAATAAAACACTCCCTACCCATGTGTGGAAGCGCTACGAAAGCAATAGGAAGCGAGCGCTTCCATATCGCTTCCTGTTCGCTTCCTAGCGCTTCCCGCTCCAGCTTAAAACACTTCTCGCCGCTTCCTTGAGCGCTTCACGTGAACCCACGAAAATGACGAGGAGATGCAAGGTGGGGTCCATGCTTGGAGTGTTGGATGGAAGGGAAAAGGGCTTGGGGAGGATAGAGCCCTCTGCATTGTTGAGAAGAGAAGAGAAGAGAAGAAGAGAAGAAAGGAGAGGAGAGGAGGAGAAGAGAAGAAGAGAAGACCGCCATCAAGCTTGTGTTTCTTGGTCCTTGGAGACTGAAGAAGGCTATCACACACTACCATTGGAGAACCAAAGAGGTAGGCTCTAAACTCTAAACCCTTTCTTGTTGATTTGCTTTGTGCTTGAATTTTGATGCTTGATGAGTTGATCTATATTTGGATGCTTGAGCCTCAGAATCTAGAATCTAGAATGTAGATGTTCCTCTCCTACTCTTTCCCATGCATTCTCCCTCATTCTATTGCAGAGCAACAAATTAAATCTCTAGTTCCACTTCCAACTTCCAACAAACATGATGATGGGTATATGGTTTATTTTGTTGGTTCTGTTATCCACTAATTTTGCACTTAGTGGATTTTTCGGTGAGCCACCAAAGCATTGAACAAGTACACTTGTTCGTGATCAAAATTCAGAAGTCCTCCAACCTTTTCCTGGGACTCTGTTCGGAACATTTTGTAAATACATGTTCATACCCCCTTGGGGAGATTGTAAAAAATGTCCTAGCATTTAATTTTTTATAAAAGGTTCGGCTTCCCAGACGTGGGCATCAAGCCGACTAGCCCAGAGTGTTTTTTCCCTTGGTTATTATTGGCCATTGAACAAACGACCAATAATTTCTGAGTTTTTCACTCGCTCCTCCAAAGCTGGGGTAGTTGTCTTGTTGTTTCGGCCTTGGGAGGTTATTAGAGCCTTCGTGTCAGTTTTTTTTGTCATGCTAGACATTCCGATTGAGTCGTATGAACATGCACTAGGTCCCCCTAAAGTTTCGTTGGATTCCAAGAAGAATAATATTTTTCCGCTTTTTAAGCCATTTTTTAATGGTTTAAATGAAAATTTTCAAAATGTAATAAATAGAAGATCCGGAGTCCGTTTTCGGCATGTTTGGACTCATTTTCAATCTCGGAGCAGCATCTTTACCCTAGAGGCCACTTTCACCATCATTCGGCCAGCAGAAGCATCCCGAAAGTCATCAATCGGCTAATTGAGCACCAAAATAGCATTTAAATGCTAAAATTGGACAGAATGCACCAAAGTCAAATATTCAAAAAGTCAAAATCAAAGTCAAAATTGATTTTTAAAATGGTGGAGATGACATGGCATAGTCATGCATTTCTTCTTTAAGGTGCATGGCATATAAACTTTGGTTAAAAAAAATCAAAGTTGGATTTAATGAAAGGAAAGTGATGTGAGGTTTTTGGACTCACGCTTTTGTGAGGGAGATGAGTGGGATTTGGGGGAACCCATCCACATAAATTATAAACTAAAACCATAGTGGCATATAAGCTTTGGATAATAAGCAATCACGATTTAATTTCATTGAAAGGAGAAATCGTGAGTATGGTGGACAGCGTCACGCTAGCATGGAGTGAAGTGACGAATGGGAATGGTCCCCCATCCACATAAATTATAAACTAAAACCATAGTGGCATATAAGCTTTGGATAATAAGCAATCACGATTTAATTTCATTGAAAGGAGAAATCGTGAGTATGGTGGACAGCGTCACGCTAGCATGGAGTGAAGTGACGAATGGGAATGGTCCCCCATCCACATAAATTATAAACTAAAACCATAGTGGCATATAAGCTTTGGATAATAAGCAATCACGATTTAATTTCATTGAAAGGAGAAATCGTGAGTATGGTGGACAGCGTCACGCTAGCATGGAGTGAAGTGACGAATGGGAATGGTCCCCCATCCACATAAATTATAAACTAAAACCATAGTGGCATATAAGCTTTGGATAATAAGCAATCACGATTTAATTTCATTGAAAGGAGAAATCGTGAGTATGGTGGACAGCGTCACGCTAGCATGGAGTGAAGTGACGAATGGGAATGGTCCCCCATCCACATAAATTATAAACTAAAACCATAGTGGCATATAAGCTTTGGATAATAAGCAATCACGATTTAATTTCATTGAAAGGAGAAATCGTGAGTATGGTGGACAGCGTCACGCTAGCATGGAGTGAAGTGACGAATGGGAATGGAGATGTGTGGTCCCTTATCCACTACATAACTTAAACTATGGCATATATTTCATGTGTTTTAAACCATAGGATATATTTCCATTACAAATAAATTGTTTCATGGTAATAGGCTGCGATGTATGTCAATTGTGGGGGCTCACGCCAACCATATGAGGAGATTGCACTAACCAAGTATGGACCCCTCCCCACGTAAAGATTAAACCATATTGGATTCCATGCATGCGAGTTATCTCATAGTGGTGACGTCAATCCAGTATTAAGGCTCACGTGGATGGGGATAGGAGTTCACGCTGGCAACTCAGCCGTACGGATTGCATAAATCAAGGAGATTGAAGCTCACGCTTGGCTGGTATGGTGGGGAGATTACCTTGATTCATGGCCACCTCATGGGCTTGGCTCCCTTTGTGCATGAGTTGCATTGATTATAGCTCAAAGCTTTGTCTCCTTCGAAAGCTCACGTATATCTCTCTTAGATCGCAAGTATTACACATGGCCAATTCGTGCATGATAGGTGATGCTTCCAAAGGAGGGATGGGGGGCGCCTTGCCAAAGTGGAGGCCACCTCCCCATCCATTTTAATTGCAGCTCAAGTCGACTGAAGCAGTGTGCTCTCCAAGCATGGAGTTGATTGGGAAATCGGATCTGTTTACTATGTTATTGGCTCTTTTCAATGGCGAGTCTATTTTAGGTTTTAGGTTGTGTTGTTTTGTATAAATAGAGGTGCTTGGCACTCTCTACAGGATGGAGATTTTGGGCATAAACACTTTGCCAAAATTATTGTAATATTTGTTTGAAGTTGGAATAAAGTTGTGACTTTGGAGGTCCATGCACGAGTTATTGGAGTTGTGGATTCACATTGTCTTTGGTGATATCTCTCTCACCTTGCCTTTTCAATTATTAAATCATTCTTCATTATATACTCTAGAAGGGCTAACAATCTAGTTTATGAGTATCTTGTTCGGATTTGATATTGTTTGTAAGGGTTTTGCAGGGATCATTAGGGGTGAAGAACAAGCTTGAGATCAAGCTCTTCTTCATGAACCAGTGGTTTTATCCATCTAACTCCTTCATTTTGCAGGTCTTTCTAAACAATTCCCAATCCAAGAAAGAGACATAGCAGTTAGAGCTTCTCCTTCCCTCCATCAACAAAGTTTCAAAAAACACATTTGCTTACCTGGATCTACGAACTTCCCTCTTCCAGTTCTCTTGTTTGCTCCTTGATCTTCTCGATTTATTGCTTGCTAGCCTTCTCCTCCTTGCTCTCGCCCTACCTCATCTTTTTCTCCCACCAAGCTTGCCATCTTGCTTTTCTGGCGTGTCTTGGTCTCTTACATTCGTTCCTCTCTTTCGCTGCCCCCTTTTTGTCCTCTTTTCCTCCTTTTTTGTAGCCCTCCTTCGCTGCCCTCTATACTGTTGTTCGCTGCCCCATTTCTCACTTTTTTGCAGCCAACTATATTGTTGTTTTCATATCATAGATTAGATCTTGCACTTGGTTTTATTTTTGTAGATCTCTTTCTTAGAAGTAGTTTATATTTGATTTGGTTTAATTAACATTTGATGCGTGCTTTGACTTGATTTGTGTTGTGTGCAGGTATGAAGAGAAACAAATCCTAAGAGAAGGACTTGAAGATTGAACCAAAGAAGAACAAATACCAAAGAGAAGAGTAGAAACTCTGTACCAAAACCAAGAAGATCCAAATACTTGGGACTTGAACTAAAGAAGACAAAATTTTCCAAATTACTCTCCTTTTGTAAAACAGCCATGGAGGCTTGTTCCATTTGTCTTTCCAAGTTCTTTTTCTTTCTCTAAGGTTGAAAATACTAAATATTGCACTCTCTTAATAAAAGGGCAAAGTGGGATAAGGCCTCCCATCTTCTGGTTTCTTCTTCTCCATTTGGGGAAGAGTGTCTTGTGCTCTTAGCTCAGATTTACTTTGCATGCTTAGAGAAGTTTAATTCTATACTTAGAACTTTTTATTTGTTTCAGTCTTGACCTGAGAAGTACCTTGGGATTTCATCCCAAGTGCCGCATTGACATTGCGTGCTACCTCTCTTTCCCCATTGTCTTCCTGCGTATGACCAGCTAGCTGGAAATTTCAGGGACAGTGTGTCTTGAAGTCATTTTTGACTTATCTTTGCTAGATTAGTTTCTTGTTGTTGTAGAACACTAGTTTCTCATTTATTTCATTTGCAAGTGGTTTATCATTTTTTTCTATGACATTGTTTCGTTGTTTTACAATTTGTTGAGCTATCATGCGGTTTCAATTTACAAGCTGATTGTCTTATAAAAAGAACCAAAGTCTCTTGAACTTGCAAAAACCCAAGTCAAGAGCACTCTCTGTCGAAGAGCATTCCCACTGCATTATCCTTGCATCAAGCATATAGATTAATTAAAATCTCTTGAACTTCTGTCATAAGACAAAGTCAAAAGCACACTCTGTCAGAGAGTTGAACTATGTGCTCATAATAATAAAATCTTTCCAACTCACATTTCCACACTTAAAATTTACCTCGTTGCTATCCCTCATCTGGTATGCTCTGTCGACCCTGAAAAGTTGGACTCATACTCAGAACGGTGATCAGATTTGTTAATCTTGCAAGTGATAACATAATGAAACTTTCACCCCATAACCAACGCACCGGCGTTATCTCGATAAATACTCAGGTAGTGGGCAAATTCCAAGTGTGGGCGCCAGGCAACCCAATCTGGACGCTCGTTGGTTAAATTCTCTGAACACCTAGCTTGTGATTCCAGATAGGTCCGTCATGTCTTCGAATGGAGCCACTAAAAGTATTTCCGGTTAGGTTTCTTAGACACCTTAAGCAAGATCATCTTTAAAATTTACAATAAAATAAACCAAGAACAATTGCAAAACGATCTCACAAACACTACTATTGAGACTTGTATTCCAGCATTCACAAGCATGTTTTGACTCCATATTGGCACTGGTCTTAAACTTCCATGCATCGCCTTGATCTGGACCATTTGTCCCTAATGTTTGCTTAAATCATTATCTATCTGTGGATGCCTTTAATTTCCAAGTCATCTTTGTATCGTTCGTCTCAAAGGTTTGCTCAATTTCATCCCCGAGCCTGAAAAAGTCTATAGGAGGAGACTGAACAAACTAGCTTCTCGTAGGATCCTTGCAGAACTTGGATCTGAGTCTGTTTCAGACATCCACCTTTTATTTCCAGAAAACTTAGAAAATTTGCGAAACAATAACTGTTTCCTTGACACGATGAGTGAGTTTTTTACTCAACTCAACTTCACTCAAATAGCAGGTCAACCCCATGAGGTTCCTGAAAAAGGCCATTGATAAGCTTGTCACTTTCACAGGCACTGATGCCTCTACCTCTGCTGAGCAACATCTTAGATATTTTTCAAAACACTGTGGCTCCTATGTCAGGGGTACTGACAAACATGAAGATGTATACATGACCCGTTTTGCTCTATCGTTGGATGGTAAGGCTGGAAACCGGTATGACAACTTGCCAAACAACTCTTTCGCTACCATAGCAGCCTTCAAGGCTGCGTTCCTCGGAAAATTTGGCAACAAAAAGGAACCTAGACATCTAGTAGCAACCTTGACTAGTATGAAGAAGTCTGATACAGAAACCATGGATGAGTTCAACAATAGGTTCACAGAGTTGTCAAATTCCATCCCTGCCACTCATGCTCCTCCTGCAGCTTCCACTCTGGATTATTACATAGGAGCATTAAGTGATAAGATTCAGTACCAGATTAGAGACAAGGAGCCAACCACACTGCTTCAAGCTCAGAATTTGGCCATTAAAATTGATAAGAATATGCAGTCTTCAGGAGAGTCAAACATCCAGGGTTACTCTAGATCATCAACTCCTCTAAAAACTGTTGAACCTAAAGGAAAAGAGTCATCAAACGAAGCATATGAGAAGAAGCTCATGGACCTGACAGAGAAAATGCAAGACATGGAAAGGAAGCACTTAGCGCAGATTAAAGAGGTTCAGAATAGGGTCATAACTGTTGAAAGAACTCAACCTCTGCCACCTCCTAGAACTTTCCCTACAAGGCAAACATGCCAGAGAAAGAGTCCCAACCATGAGCAGAGGCCTCCTCATCAGCTAGAGGCTACTAATGTGGTTGAGCCTTACAAACCATTCTGTAGGGCGTGCAGGAATTTCCATGAGAAATCTTCTTGCTGTTATGCATGCTATATTCAGGAGCATGGTTTTCTAGAGGGTTGTGGTCCTAAAGCATCATCAAGCGAGCCTGAGTACATAAACTATGTAGATGACATGCATGATATTTCCGGAGAAAGTTGGAGAGAGGCAAAACAATATTCAAGAGAGCCTGAGTACATTAACGCAGTTGGACAACTTCATCCTGTCACCACAGAAACCCGGTGTCAAGTCGAAGATTATAGTCAACAATTGGATAACCTCACTAAAAACTTTGTTACTAATCCTACAAATGAGCATAATGATGATAGTTTGGAAGGTTTACTACCTTGTGACCTTTTTTTTGAAGAAGATGACTATGATCATGGGGAGTGATATAGCCAGGGATGTGATACAAGTGACGAAGAATCCCTTTCTTCTGAGATGGATGACAACTATGAGACTTTAATTGAAAATCCAATCTTAGAAGTTTCATGTGATGAGAGTCATCCTTGCTCTCCATCGGATGACAAATATTTGGAAAGTTGGGTCCCATGTGATATCTTTGAAACCCAGCTTTTTGAAGAAGATTGTTTTGAGCAGAATGAGGAGTGTAACCAAGGACTTGATACCAGTGATGAGGCATCTCTCATATTCGACATAGATGGCGATGATGATTATTGGACTTTTATTGAAAATCCAACCTATGATATTTTTGAAAATATTTTTGAGAATCTCATCTATGATGTGTCCCGCAAGGGGAGTGTTTATTATGAGACTTATGAAAGTTGTAAAGAAGAACAGTTAGAGTTTTCATATGATTAGTCAAAATTGTATCTGAGTATCTATAATAAGGACTTGAAAAAGCAATGCGATGAAGAATCAGATGGAATACAACTAGTTGAAGTTTTTTCTCAACCATCGTCTTCACATATAGATGTTCCTTATGTTTTGGAGCAGCTCGAGGCTTATACAAAGAGTTATTATTTGATAAGCCTTGATGATCAGCATGATGGAGTAGTCGACCTGCCGCATCATCTCGATTTGTATATCAGCGCTATCCAATCAGGGATAGAAGCAGCCTGCGCGAGCACCTACCAGTTTGAGAAGAAGTTTGACAACATTATTCATGCCTATGATTCCCCATCCAGCCCTCCCATTCTGGATCATCACGCAGGTTTGCATTTTCTGGAAATTGTGTCCTTACTTTGGCTGGTAACCAAAGACAAGGCAAAAAAAAATTATATTAATAAAATGCTTAGGTGGCTACACTTGATTTATGATTACACCTAACCTTTTGTGTATCATGCTTAGAGAAGGAAAATAGGCTCCTTAAAGTGAGCGTTTACTTTAGCATTTTATTTATGTACTTAGAAATAAATAAATTTTTCAGTTAAGTTTTGTCATTCCTTTGAATAAAGCAACTTTTGGATCATTGGCTCTTTTTCATAAAACTTGTGCTACTGAGGTTTTTCTTGTCAAGTTGAGATGTTTTTACAAGATGTGGAAACCAGAAATTCTGGTGTTCTCGTATGCTCTCCTTGCATAAGAGACTAGATCGAGCACACGTCCTGCAGTTGGAGCCAGATGTTATCCACTAATTTTGCACTTAGTGGATTTTTCGGTGAGCCGCCAGAGCACTGAACAAGTACACTTGTTCGTGATCAGAATTCAGAAGTCCGCCAACAATTTCCTGGGATTCTGTTTGGAACTTTTTGTAAAAAATGTCCTAGCATTTAATTTTTTATAAAAGGCCCTGCTTCCCAGACGTGGGCATCAAGTCGACTAGCCCAGAGTGTTTTTTCCCTTGGTTATTATTGGCTGTTGAACAAACGACCAATAATTTCTGAGTTTTTCACTCACTCCTCCAAAGCTGGGGTAGTTGTCTTGTTATTTCGGCCTTAGGAGGTTATTAGAGCCTTCGTGTCAGTTTTTTTTGTCATGCTAGGCATTCCGATTGAGTCGTATGAACATGTACTAGGTCCCCCTAAAGTTTCGTTGGATTCCGAGAAGAAGAATTTTTTTCGTTTTTTAAGCCATTTTTTAATGGTTTAAATGGAAAATTTCAAAATGTAATAAATAGATGATCCGGAGTCCGTTTTCGGCATGGTTGGGTTCATTTTCAATCTCGGAGCAGCATCTTTACCCTAGAGGCCACTTTCACCATCATTCGGCCAGCAGAAGCAACCCGAAAGTCATCAATCGGCTAATTGACACCAGAATAGCATTTAAATGCTAAATTGGACAAAATACAACAAAGTCAAATATTCAAAAAGTCAAAATCAAAGTCAAAGTTGATTTTTAAAATGCTGGAGATGACATGGCATAGTCATGCATTTCTTCTTTAAGGTGCATGGCATATAAACTTTGGTTAAAAAAATCAAAGTTGGATTTAATGAAAGGAAAGTGACGTGAGGTTTTTGGACTCACGCTTTTGTGAGGGAGATGAGTGGGATTTGGGGGAACCCATCCACATAAATTATAAACTAAAACCATAGTGGCATATAAGCTTTGGATAATAAGCAATCACGATTTAATTTCATTGAAAGGAGAAATCGTGAGTATGGTGGACGGGGTCACGCTAGCATGGAGTGACGTGACGAATGGGAATGGAGATGTGTGGTCCCTTATCCACTACATAACTTAAACTATGGCATATATTTCATTTGTTTTAAACCATAGGATATATTTCCATTACAAATAAATTGTTTCATGGTAATAGGTTGCGATCTATGTCAAGTGTGGGGGTTCACGCCAACCATATGAGGAGATTGCGCTAACCAAGTATGGACCCTTCTCCACGTAAAGATTAAACGATATCGGATTCCATGCATGCAAGTTATCTCATAGTGGTGACATCAATCCAGGATTAAGGCTCACGTGGATGGGGATAGGAGTTCACGCTGGCAACTCAGCCGTACAGATTGCATAAATCAAGGAGATTGAAGCTCACGCGTGGATGGTTTGGTGGGGAGATTACCTTGATTCGTGGCCACCTCATGGGCTTGGCTCCCTTTGTGCATGAGTTGCATTGATTATAGGTCAAAGCTTTGCCTCCTTCGAAAGCTCACGTATATCTCTCTTAGATCGCGAGTATTACACATGGCCAATTCGTGCTTGATAGGTGATGCTTCCAAAGGAGGGATGGGGGGCACCTTGCCAAGGTGAAGGCCACCTCCCCATCCATTTTAATTGCAACTCAAGTCGACTGAAGCAGTGTGCTCTCCAAGCATGGAGTTGATTGGGAAATCGGATCTGTTTACTATGCTATGGGCTCTTTTCAATGGCGAGTCTGTTTTAGGTTTTAGGTTGTGTTGTTTTGTATAAATAGAGGTGCTTGGCACTCTCTACAGGATGGAGATTTTGGGCATGAACACTCTGCCAAAATTATTGTAATATTTGTTTCAAGTTGGCATAAAGTTGTGACTTTGGAGGTCCATGCACGAGTTATTGGAGTTGTGGATTCACAATGTCTTTGGTGATATCTCTCTCACCTTGCCTTTTCAATTATTAAATCATTCTTCATTATATACTCTAGAAGGGCTAACAATCTAGTTTATGAGTATCTTGTTCGGATTTGATATTGTTTGTAAGGGTTTTGCAGGGATCATTAGGGGTGAAGAACAAGCTTGAGATCAAGCTCTTCTTCATGAACCAGTGGTTTTTTCCATCTAACTCCTTCATTTTGCAGGTCTTTCTAAGTGCTTCCAATCCAAGAAAGAGACATAGCAGTCAGAACTTCTCCTTCCCTCCATCAACAAAGTTTCAAAAAACACATTTGGTTACCTGGATCTACGAACTTCCCTCTTCCAGTTCTCTTGTTTGCTCCTTGATCTTCTCGATTTATTGCTTGCTAGCCTTCTCCTCCTTGCTCTCACCCCACCTCATCTTTTTCTCCCACCAAGCTTTCCATCTTGCTTTTCTGGCGTGTCTTGGTCTCTTGCATTCGTTCCTCTCTTTCGCTGCCCCCTTTTTGTCCTCTTTTCCTCCTTTTTTGCAGCCCTCCTTCGCTGCCCTCTTTTCTCTCTTTCGCTGCACTCTATACTGTTGTTCGCTGCCCCATTTCTCACTTTTTTGCAGCCAACTATATTGTTGTTTTCATATCATAGATTAGATCTTGCACTTGGTTTTATTTTTGTAGATCTCTTTCTTAGAAGTAGTTTATATTTGATTTGGTTTAATTAACAGTTGATGGGTGCTTTGACTTGATTTGTGTTGTGTGCAGGTATGAAGAGAAACAAATCCTAAGATAAGGACTTGAAGATTGAGCCAAAGAAGAACAAATACTAAAGAGAAGAGTAGAAACTAAGTACCAAAACCAAGAAGATCCAGATACTTGGGACTTGAACTAAAGAAGACAAAATTTTCCAAATTACTCTCCTTTTGTAAAACAGCCATGGAGGCTTGTTCCATTTGTCTTTCCAAGTTCTTTTTCTTTCTCTAAGGTTGAAAATCCTAAATATTGTACTCTCTTAATAAAAAGGCAAAGTGGGATAAGGCCTCCCATCTTTTGGTTTCTTCTTCCCCATTTGGGGAAGAGTGTCTTGTGCTCTTAGCTCAGATTTACCTTGCATGCTTAGAGAAGTTTAATTCTGTACTTAGAACTTTTTATTTGTTTCAGTCTTGACCTGAGAAGTACCTTGGGATTTCATCCCAAGTGCCGCATTGACATTGCATGCTACCTCTCTTTCCCCATTGTCTTCCTGCATATGACCAGCTAGCTGGAAATTTCGGGGACAGTGTGTTTTGAAGTCATTTTTGACTTCTCTTTGCTAGATTAGTTTCTTGTTGTTGTAGAACACTAGTTTCTCATTTATTTCATTTGCAAGTGGTTTATCATTTTTTGCTATGACATTGTTTCGTTGTTTTACAATTTGTTGAGCTATCGAGTGGTTTCAATTTACAAGCTGATTGTCTTATAAAAAGAACCAAAGTCTCTTGAACTTGCAATAACCCAAGTCAAGAGAACTCTCTGTCGAAGAGCATTCCCACTGCATTATCCTTGCATCAAGCATATAGATTAATTAAAGTCTCTTGAACTTCTGTCATAAGACAAAGTCAAGAGCACTCTCTGTCGGAGAGTTGAACTGTGTGCTCATAATAATAAAATCTTTCCAACTCACATTTCCCCACTTAAAATTTACCTCGTTGCTATCCCTCACCTAGTATGCTCTGCCGACCCTGAAAAGTTGGACTCATACTCAGAACGGTGATCGGATTTGTTAATCTTGCAAGTGATAACATAATAAAACTTTCACCCCATAACCAACCAACGCACCGACGTTATCGCGATAAATACTCAGGTAGTGGGCAAATTCCAAGTGTGGGCGTCGGGCAACCCAATCTGGACGCTTGTTGGTTAAATTCTCTGAACACCTAGCTTGTGATTCCAGACAGGTCCGTCATGTCTTCGAACGGAGCCACTGAAAGTATTTCTGGTTAGGTTTCCTAGACACCTTAAGCAAGATCATCTTTAAAATTTACAATAAAATAAACCAAGAACAATTGCAAAACGATCTCACAAGCACTACTATTGAGACTTGTATTCCAGCATTCACAAACACGTTTTGACTCCATATTGGCACTGGTCTTAAACTTCCATGCATCGCCTTGATCTGGACCATTTGTCCCTAATGTTTGTTTAAATCATTATCTATCTGTGGATGCCTTTAATTTCCAAGTCGTCTTTGTATTGTTCGTCTCAAATCTTGTGTTTTGTAATTGCAATGTGGATTGCTCATTTTATTATAAAGTTCTAATCATTCAAAAACTCCTAAAAAACACCCATCCCCATCATAACATCAAAAACACTTAAACACATTGAGCAATAGAAAACTCTTTGTTAGGGACGACCCCCCTTGGCTTCGTTAGGAGTTAGCCTAAACGAAGGAGCTAGGAGTATGTGACAGTACCTGGCTCTGTGCTTGCCCCCAAGGCCACATCTCTCCCACTTTCTCAAGTGAGGAGACAGCTTTCATTAAATTTCTGTTGTTGGTGTACATTTGGTAGACAGCAGGTTCCATTTGTTATTTTGATGATGGTGATTGGAAACTGGAGGAGGAATGAGGAAGAGGATGAAGAAGTGGGTAGTGGGACATACCATGGGGAGGAAGAAGAGGAGCAGGAAGAGAGAAACCGAAAGAAAACCAAAGAGGACCCATCACCCTTGTGGAAATATGTCACAAAGCAGGGAGGAACCAAAGGGGGGGGAACCACCAAATTTGTTTGCCCGCATTGTAAAAGATTTACACAGGGACGTCCCCAAAGTCCCTCGACCAATCGAGGACTCCCACGCATCCCCTTTCCTGTACATTAAAAAAAAGTAAAAAAAAAACAAAGAATTAAAAATTTAATTAAATTTGTAAAATTTAAAATTTAAAAACTTAAATTAAAATTGAAAAAATTAAAACCCTACCCTGCAATGATGCTTAGATAGACTCTTCCTTTTGCATATGAATTTCAAGTTTTAAACTTTAAAGACTAAAACAATTATGTGAAATTTTTATGTTTTTGAATTTTTTAGTGTTTTTATAAAGTAGATATTTTAATTTCATGCCGCAATCATGTTCTGATTTTTCATTTTTATGACTCATTTATCTCAATCAAAGGCTGCAAACATGTATGTTTTGATGTTTCAATGTTTCATTGTTTTATGATAGAAATTCATGGAAGCTATTTTAATATTCTGCAGAGATTTTTTATTTTATGTTGCAGAGATTTTTTATTTTATGATTTATCTCAATGTAAATACTTTTTATTTTTAATTATATATATATATATATATTAGGCAAGGTTTGATCGCTAAAGATGGTTGCTAGATCGGGAATACTCCTGATCATTGATTCGAATATTTCTCTCATAAAACAAAACAATGGCAGATAGGGTTTGTTGATGATTGAGGAAGCCTGAAGGGTTTCGTGGCTGTTACAGTTTTCCTTCTTGGCAGCAATGGAGGATCTGGACGCTGTGGATTATTCTAGTGACAGGCTGGAGAGCTCTGACATATGGGATGTGCCAGGTGGAGGGCTGATGGTGCAGGGGGTGGTCTTCCCCAGACTGGGACAGGAGGATCTAGAACAGGCTTGTTTAGTACCGTTGAGATTGGAAGCCGTTACCTCTCCCTCAGACTCCCCCGTTTTCAAGCCAGCTGAGCAGTTTCCGATAGAATCCCATGCGGAATCCTTCTCACATCTGCCTGCTGATCTGTTGGGAAGCCCAAGCAGGCGGGAGGCTGGGGACTTCCTCTCCCAGAACTTAGGGTTTCTGGCACCAGATTTTCTTGGAGGGTTTGAGGTAGTGGAGGGCTTAGATCAGGTGGCAGCAGACGGGGTGGCTGGACAGGTCCTGCAAGGAAAGGGCTCAAGCGAAGATTTCTCGGAGGTAGAGTGGAGGGTTCCGTTGGGTGAAGCGGAGCAGCGAGGGTTTGGACACCCTAGAAGGGTCATCTCTGCAGGATGTATAGGGGTTCCGGGTGACTCAGTTGGACGGCAAGCCGTGGAAGGTGGTTCAGCAAAGAGACGCCGGAGGAATTGGGTTAAAACGAAGCAGGTTCGGAACTATGCGGTGGGAGAAGATATAGCCTGGGAGGGTGTGCTGCAGATGGCAAAATGCACTCTGGTTGGGAGGGTTATGGGGAGACATTTTGCCAAGAAGACCGTTCAGGACTGGGCTGCGGTTTCTTGGGGTGATCAGTTAGGTTATGTACCGGTGGTGGAGATGCTGAACAGGGGCTGGTTTGCGATTAATTTGGCAAAGGAGGAGGACCTCAGATGGATTCAGAACAAAAGCTGGCATATCGATCACTCACCTGTCCTTTTGAAACCATGGCATCCTCTGTTTGATGCTAGCAAAGAAAGGGTGGATATAATTCCTATTTGGGTGAGAATGCCTGCACTTCCCCTCCATTTCTGGGATTTGTATCATTTCAAGCGGATTGGAGATATTCTGGGGACCTTTCTGGAGGCGAATTTATCCTATTTAGAAACTAATGAGAAGAAGGTAGCCCGCATTTTGGTGAACATAAATCTCAGGGAGGGTCTGGCTGAATATATCAATCTGGACTGGGGGACGGTGATCATCCGTCAATTACTTGATTACGAGAATGTTCCGTTTCGTTGCAGGCGCTGTCATGCTTATGGGCACCCGGTTTCGGCCTGCACTTTGCCGGGGCGTACTCTCAATGGTAGCAGAAGGAAGGGTGCTTCGGCTTCTCGAGAGGAACCATCTGAGAAGACTGTTGTGTCTCATGGTATTGATCAGACCTTGGCGGATGAATGGGGCAGTGATCCGGTTTGTGAAGGCCCGATCCATACAGGCCCTGTGGTGGACGAAGGGCCTTCAGAACCGCCAGCTCAGGCCTCAATTCCAGTTAATGTTATTTCACCAGGGGATCCTCCTCACCCGGGTATATCATCTTTACCCCTTCCTTCAAATGTAAACTTGTTCTTGAATAATGTTTCTCTTCTAGGTTTTGATTGGATAGAAGGATTGAGGAAGCTCTCCTTATCGGGTCAGACTGGTCCCTCTTTGCCTCTTCCAGTGTCTTTCACCCCAGCTGAGGCCGCCCCGGGTTTGGATGACTTTCCTGCTGTTGCAATTACCGCCTTTGCCCCCGATCCTATCCCTTCTGTGGAAGAGCCCTCCACTGCAGTTTTGGAACCAGACCCTGAAACTCTTCCTGAAGAGTCCTGCCCTTCCCCTTCAGAATCTATGGACTCGGGATACTTTCTAAGATCCTGTATAAAGCCTTCTTCTGGTTTGGGTAAAGTTACTTCGCCTGTGCGAAGAGGACAGGGCAGAAAGACAAATCTATTCAAGGCTCAGTCCAGAGCCAAGGAGGATCTACTGCAAGGAAAACAGCAATCAATTGAAAAGGCCCTTAGAGCGAAGAAAGCCAAGAAAAAAGGTCGAATATGAAAATCATGTCCTTCAACTGTCGGGGCTTAGCTGGGCCTGTTAAGAAATCAGCCTTCATTAGGGTGCTTACTCTTGAACACCCGGATGTGATTTTGCTACAAGAGACTTTAGGAGTAGGAGTGGTGATCCAGGAGAGGCTGGAAAGCTGGATACCTGGTTGGTCTTTTGTGACCTTGGATGCGAGAGGCCGTTCAGGGGGTCTGGCGGTGGGATGGAAGAACTGTTGCGTGAAGTTGGTAAATGCTTGGGGGATGGATGCTGCGCTGGGTGCTGAGATTTATTCTGAAGATTTGGGGACTTCACTAATTGTGGTTAATGTCTATGGGCCTTATTTGAACAAAGCCCTTTTTTGGGACTCCCTGTTACTAAATCCCTTGGTGAATGGTGATTCACTTGTGTTGGGTGGAGATTTTAATTTTTCGTTGGGCCATAATGAGGTCTGGGGTCCTCATGCCCAGGTGGATTCCTTGGCAAGTTATTTTATTCAAAAATTGGTGGAGAAGGGTTTGCTGGATATTGAGCCTGTTAAACTAAAACCAACCTGGAAAAACAATCGAAGTGGGGATGCTAGGGTGGCCAAAAGGATAGACCGTTTTCTGGTAGCAGAGCAGTTGGTGGACAGATTCTTTTTAGTTAGACAATGGGTAGGCAGTGGGGGACTTTCTGACCATTTCCCTATCTTTCTTGAAATCAAAAAGGGGCCTATCAATCCCCCGAGCCCTTTAAAATTCAATAAAACATGGCTACAGGATGAGACCTTCAATATCTCTTTCTCACACACTGGAACCCTTTTGTGGGGGGTAATGATAGATCGGCTGCCATGCAGTTTGCAGACAATATTAAACGGCTAAAAGTGTTAATCAAGGATTGGGCAGGTGCGAAGAGAAGCAAAGATGATGCTGAGCTGAAACAGGTTGAAGCAGAACTCTTGGTGATCTATGAAGGAGAAGGTGGTGGATTTGCTTCACAAGAGGCGAAGGAGGCCTTGTCAAGGTTGGAGGGAAGACGTAATACTCTTCTTTTGGAAAGAGAGGAAGCGTGGAGACTTAAAAGCAGAGCTATATGGCTGGAATGTGGGGATGATAACACAAAAAAATTTCATGCTTATGCCAGAGGAAGGAAGGTGGCAAATACCATTTGGAGCTTGCAGGATGAGGTGGGTACTACCCATGTATCCTTTGAGGATAAGGCCAGATGTGGGGTGAATCACTTTCAATTACTGTTCAAAGCCCCTCAACAGGCCACTATAGAAGAGGTCATTAGAATGGCTCAGATGTTCCCACGCTTTGTGGATGAGGCGGGGAACAGGGATCTTATGAAGGAAGTGTCGGAAGAAGAACTTAAGAAGGTGATGGGCAGTTTTCTGAAAGACAAAAGCCCAGGGCCAGATGGTTGGACGATAGATTTCTTTCTAGATCTCTATGATATCCTGGGGAAGGATCTTTTGCACGTGATAGAAGATTCAAGGTCGTCTGGCTGGATCCCGGCCAGCTTCAACTCCACCTTTATTGCTCTCATCCCAAAATCTGATAATGCCCTCTCCCTCAATGATTTCAGACCTATCTCCTTGTGCAATTGTGTCTACAAGATTATTTCAAAAGTAATTGCTATAAGACTGAAAGCTATCCTCTCAGAACAAATCTCTGCCGAACAGTTTGGTTTCCTGGAAGGGCATCAGATCCATGAGGCAATAGGGGTAGCTCAGGAAGGTCTTCATAGTTTAAAGACCAAGAGGTTGAAGGGGGCTATTCTCAAAATTGACCTCTCTAAAGCATATGACAAAGTTAGCTGGCATTATCTGAGGTTGCTTCTAACTCATCTAGGTTTTTGCATCAATTTCATAAGATGGATAATGTCTTGTATAACCACTGTTTCTTTTTCTGTGCTGATCAATGGAGCGGCCTCCCCCTTTTTTCATGCCGAGAGAGGTCTCATACAAGGATGCCCTTTGTCCCCGCTACTCTTCCTTTTGGTTGCCGAAGGTCTTAGTAGGGCAATAAGAGCAGCCAAAGCAGAAGGTCGTTTCTCTGGGATTCAGATAGCTCCGAATTTAAATATTACACATCTACTCTTTGTGGATGATGTACTGATTTTTTGCTCAGGCAATAGAGGAGAGTCTAGAGTACTCCAGAAGATCTTGGAACTTTTCTCAAAGGCTACTGGAATGGAGATTAATAATGGCAAATCTTCTTTGACTACCCATCTGTTAAGACCGGAAGAGGAGGCTGAACTTATGAGGTTCTTTCCCTACAATACAGCAGGCCTGGATGAAGGGCTAAAGTACCTTGGTTTCTCTTTGAAAGCAAATTTGTATCGAAAACAGGATTGGTTTTGGTTGGTTGGGAAGGTAGAGAAGCGACTAATGGTTTGGAGTCACAAGTGGCTCTCTAGAGCAGGAAGACTAGTCTTAGTCAAAGCGGTATTAGAGGCAATTCCGGTGTATTGGATGTCCTTATCCTAGATCCCGAAAGGGATTCTTGAGAGGATAAGGAGGGTATGCTTCAGATTTATATGGAGTGGTAAAAAGGAAGATCAGACAACTCCATGGGTTAATTGGAAAAGGATTGCAGTCCCAAAAGGACTTGGAGGGTGGGGTCTTAAGGACATCTTTCTATTTTCAAAAGCACTGGCTGCCAAGGGAGGGTGGAGGCTGGTAAAGTCTAGTAGTCTGTGGACTCGGGTGATTAAACAAAAATACTTTCCAGGAGAAAGCATCACTGATTGGATCAGAAATCCCAGGAAATCTCACTCAGGGGGCTCGGTGATATGGAAAGCGATTGTTAAATCTTTTCATTTGATCGAAACCAATCTGGCTTGGGACGTGGGAAATGGGGAAAACGTTTTGATTGGTAGGGACCCTTGGCTGGGCAGCACTCAACAGCACCTTCTTCCTAATGATGTAATTGAAGCATTAGGCCAAAGAGGGATCACTACTCTAAACCACCTAGCTGATCCAAGGCCTGCTGAACCGTGGATTCAACATTGGAGAAGGGCAAATTCCTTAGGGCTGGGGGAACGGGAGTCTGGATTTATGGAACATTACCTTAGGGAACTGGTCCGGGCGAATATTTTACTTTCTGACCAAGAAGATTCACTGGTGTGGGAGGCTGATCCGAGAGGGGTTTATACTCCGAAGGCTGGGTACTTATGTCTAAGCGCAGGGGCGGTACAAAGGGAAGAAGTCTGGTGGTGGAGGCCACTATGGAGACTTAAATGTCCAGCAAAAACAAAGTTGTTTATGTGGTGTGTTCTAAACAACAAGGTACCCACGTGGGATGTGTTGTAGAAGCGATCCTTTCAGGGACCAGGCTGGTGTGCGCTTTGTAAAAGGGAGCTGGAATCCACTTATCACTTGTTCCTATCTTGTTCATTCACGACTGAAGTTTGGAGGGTCATTTCCACACTGGTTGGCTACATTTTCCAGTGGGAAGGGGCTTCAGTAGGGGCTGCATGGGAGTCATGGTGGCGGAGGACACCACAAAAGAAACATAAGATCTTACCTCTGCTGGTCATTTGGGGGATTTGGATTGCCCGTAATAATGCCATTTTTAAGGACATTCCAAGCATTCCGGCAATCACAGGTGCTCTGTCTGTGGGTTATTTTAAATCCTATCCGGAACATATAAGGGTGGCTAGAGAACGTAGGATTTTAGAGGTGGAAATTGACAGAACGTCACCGTGGGCATTTTTTGATGGGGCAGCCCAAAACAATTCCTGTGGAGGAGGAGCTATACTGTTCTTAACAGAGTCACATTATTATGTAATGTCTATGGGACTAGGGGAGGGCACAAATAACTATGCTGAGTTATTGAGCCTCAAGCTTCTACTGATATTTGCTTTAGAAAAAGGGTGCATTGAACTTAATTTTCTGGGTGACTCAATGAATGTAATAAATTGGATCAACCAGACTCAAGACTGCAGACATATGAGATTAGCACACACTCTATATTCTATCAGGCTGCTCCTCCTTCGATTTGACTCCTTTTCCTACCGGCATGTATACAGGGAAAACAACAAGGAAGCGGACAAAGCTTCCAAGGAAGGGCTCCGGTTGGCAGCGGGTACTTGGATGGTGAAAGAAACAAAAGATGGTAGAACACAGGAATTCTATCACAGGCCATTTATAGAACTATTCTGAATCAAGACATCCTCTTAACTTATGGAATAGTTGACATTTTGCAAAATTATTATATGTAAATGTCTATTAGAAGTTATGTATATTTTGGGTCCTATGGAACGGAAATATACTCTAAAAAGGCATCTGCGTATGCTCTCTAAGAAAAATTTGATAGAAGACTTAACAGTCTCTTTATAGGTAACAGTTTTTGGATATTGAAATTCACATTAAGTGAATCTACAGAATGTAATTTTGATCTCGAAAGATGAATGAAATTACGCTTTTTTTTCTTGGAAAAAAGAAATATATATATATATATATATTACTTTTAAATTGTATATTATATAATTGTCGTTCCCTGAAAAATTGGGGGTGCGCTCTAGCCGTCCCAGAAACTCGTCCCCACGTCCCCTGTGTCCCCCCGTCCCCGAGACCAGTGCAACATCGCTGGAAATGCTTGTAGATGCCTTGATGATGATGATCTCCGCCAACCCGATCAATTCTGGAAGATATGAGTGAGTTCTAAGACCAACGTTGTGCTCCAAGTGACTAATGCGCCCCCCTATCCTGCACGAGCAAACTTCAACAGTATCAGATTTGTTGTACCATGAAAGAAAAGGCTAGATCTACAGAAAAGTAGCAAGATGTAATCATAGATCACAATGAAGCTAATGAAAACCCCCTGATACAAGACGAAAACAATTCGACCAAGTTGAGGCCCCCCTACAAAAACGCTACAATTGAAAACACCCTCCTGTAGACAAGACAAAGATCCCGAAAAAAGGTATAGATCTCACAAAATATTCCGAATGTTAAGAAACAAAAGATTTTCCAATCACCACCAAAGAACATCAGATGCAAAGCAGATCCAGAAAATATCCACAAAAAAATATTTCTATTAATCAGATCCAAGAGCCAAAGACCCCTTACAAATGAGAAGCTCTCTCCTTTAAATAGAAATGAGAAAACCAAAATCCTAACCACTTTCAAAACGAGTGGCTAAGATTAAAAGATAAAATGTTCTAATCAATGGTTGAGATGAGCTCAACATACAATACATGGATCAATAAAACCATAAAGTACCAAAGTGGACTAGATCACCCATAAAGAGGGTACCCCACTCAACAAGAAATAAATGAAACACATGGTGGGTCCATGGAGTGTTAACTAACTCCCTCTAGGTGCCCCATGGCACAATAAAATAATATAATATTTTAATTTTTTGACTTTGTGCCTCCTTGAGGAAATCGTGAGCCTCCCAAAAGCTCCAGAAAATAATATAAAAATGCCCAAAAAATAGGTGTGGGCCCAATCAAGTGCTGCAACTGCTAGAGAAGGTGCGGAGGACATAACTCTCATCATCATCACTCATCCCATGTCATTTCCCTGCCTCAGTAGCCCAAATCGATTTCTTCAATAGCCATTTAATCATTTTTTTAATCTACCTCAAGAAATGTGAACCTGCCAAAACAGCCTCCTAGGGTGCCTGCATTGTCAAACTGGGCCCCCCACGCTCTCTTGGATGGGGGTAATATGGTACAATCAAGTGGCTGCACTCCCTATGCCCCATACAGCGCCCTAGGAGATCCAATAAAAACATCTCCCTGCTCAAACGCATCATCCTCTGAAGCAAAACTGCATCAAGAGAGTAAAATGAGCCTGACCATCTCTGCAAGTGCCCAGAACTGAAAACAAACTATCTCATTAGACTCAGAGAGTCCAAATCCATCTAGGGTGTATACTCATATCTCTCTCAAGTCTCTACCTGATCATCAACCATATCCAATAGACAATATAACCATCTTTAAATGACCAGATACCAATAATATAACTCAGACTATCATCCATATGCTGCAAGTGTTATAAGGCTAAGACATGCTCTACAAATCATTTAAGCAACAATCACAACAAGTAGCGGTCATTTCACTGGCGGTACATTAACCAAATACATATATAGGGCCTTATTTATTATTACTCAGACTAGACTTTCAAGACTATACTCACTCCATAGTTGTAGTAAATTTGCTAGTGAAGGGTGAAGGCTGAAACTGACAAGGCTAGGGCAAAGGATTACTTCCTACTTAACATCATGACACTTTGGATATGGCAGGGAAATACTCACTATAACCAATGCCAGACAAACAACAACATAGGAAATGGCAGTGCCTCACAAATGGTTGAGTTGTTCAGAGAGTGCTTATTCAACTTAGGCATCATGTGTACATCAAGTTTGATCCAAGTTCATTAGGACCATCAATTTTACTTCCATGGCCCTTTTTTGGCCTATATGACCCTTTAGGACTTCACCAATTTTTAAAAGCACAACTAATCGCAGCTTTTATCCGGGACACATTCAAATTTATAAGGTCGGCAATATTTGGATATAGCATATATTTAACCATTGCTTTTGAGACCTTTTCTTATACCCTTCAAGGGGTATTTTAGCATTCCATTACTCTTGCCCTTTTTCACATATGTTAAGAAACACAGTTTAGCATTTTTCATTTTCCATGGACGCATATATAACATTTTCCAATACAAGTAGTACATGAGCTTTCAGATTTAGCCAACAACATCTCAAGTGACCAGGGAGAGTTCTGTACAGTGCCAAACATCGGGACAACCGACCAGAATGATTTAGGCATACAATCCAACTCACCAAAGGCAAGTTCTGTCACCAACTCAAAGCCGAGACACAATATAAACAGGGAGGCTTGTCCAACAAAGGTTCTAGCAGGGAAAGGTCCTCCATGCCACAAGTCAAGTAGTAAGTCGGTTTAAAAACAAAACTGGAAGGAAATGGATGGGTGGAAACAGTGAAAGATGAAGCCAACACTAGCAAGCCAAAACAATGGTGGGAATAACTACCTCTATTCTCTCTAAGGAGGGTAAAACCAATGAGTATAGATTAGGAACTTCCAAGTCTAAGTAGGGACATCAACACATAATACAAATACATCCAAGTCCATATAATTATGACCGCCAGATCATGACACTACGTGTTAATACATGTCACAAAGATAAGCATAAGAGCAATGATAACCATAACACAATATAATAAAAGCTGAGTCATAATCATGCATATAATCCATCTAAACCATCATCTGTCCCAATGAGAAAGAACTGATATAAATCTAGGCATCAATAACTGCTCTGTAAATGACTAAATGGCTACATCAGTCCTCAAATCTGAGTGTCCTGAAACTCAATCTTGACATGCAAGAGTACAATAGTCCACAAATAAAATAATGATCTGTCAAAACTGCTCATCTCAGCATCTCATATGTAAGAGATCTGGCTGAAAAATGTATTGTATATGAAAAATAGAATATGGTATCCCAGCTACTATATATGTGAAAACAGGTGACAGTGGCAAAACTTCTAATAGTTGCTCCCAATTAAACCGTTATAAGAATCTTGCACTTAGGGGTGTTAGCTTTCATGGTAAAGATCTTTGTTGCAAGGATATTCCAAGACACCTTTTGATGTCCATGTTGTTTCTTTAAATTGAAGTATGTGTATTCAAGTAAACCACATGATTAAAGAAAACAAAATACAATCTGTTAAATCAGCTACAGTGCAAGATTTAGAGCATGAGCAAGCTTAATGTCATAGAAATTAACAATACAATAATAAATTAGTAATGTAACAATAAAACAATAAATTAATATTAATAATAATTTATTATTAATTAAAGACTATCTAAAGTCAATAATCATACCTTTTTAAGAAAAGGTGCATGACGAGCTTATATAAATCCCAAAACTATGTAACTATTTATCATCTATCATACATCACATTTTTACATTACTATTGATCCATTTATGGACCACTTACGTTACTTACATTGGGTTTTTCCGTAGAAACAGTATTTTACTGTTCCAGTGGTATCAGAGCTAGTTTTGATTCCGGCCCTTTGCCACACCCTCTATTAGACCTTGTCTAATAAACATTTCAAAGTTTTTCTGAATCCAAGTTCTTGACCAAGATTTAAAAATAAATAAAATAAAAAAATAGTTCCTTGGCCATTATCCAAAATCTCGTTAAATATATATATATATATATATATATATATATATATATATATTANTCAAAAAGAAGAAAAGAAAGGTGCACGGGACGAATAAAAAAAAGAGTAAAAAGAAAAAGAATAAAAAAAAAAGTAAAAAAAGGAGGGGAAAAGGAAAAACAAAAAATAGAACCTTGTCCTAAAAGAAAAAAGAAAAAAAAGGTAAAAGTAAAACCCCCCCAAAAAAAGAGGTAAAAGTGAAACAAAAAAAGGTAAAAGTAAAACCACACATGGTTTTTTAATAAGTGGGTTTGGGTTTATTCTCCAACAACAAACAAAAAAGTGAGATTTGAACTTAAGTGGGGAAAGTAACACTCATTCCTCCCAACCATCCAATCTACACCATTTTACAAAACTTAAGGGGAAAAAAAATCTAAAAGTGCATAATAATTACTACTAAGAAGCAAGTGAGATTTGAACTTAGGTGGGGAAGGTAACACTCATTGCTCCCAACCACCCAATCTACTATCATTTTACAAAACTTAAGGGGAAAAAAATCTAAAAGTGCATAATAATCTCTACTAAAAAGCAAATGGGATTTGAACTCAGGTGGGGAATGTAACAATCATTCCTCCCAACAACCCAATCTACAAGAAGTCTTTAGGGGAAGAAACTAATTATTGAAAAGTATAGTATACTATACACGATAAAATATGTCTTTCTTTGATATATCTTAGGATAAGAAGCATAACAAAATAGAATCTCATGAAGAAAAACAAGGAAGATTTTCAAGCACTTTAAAAACTTATGTTTCAAAGTTATTCCAAATAAAAGGAACGATTAAAGGAAAAAACATTACTATTTCTATTACTCCCGGCGAACGCAATAATTATATTAGTGATGAATTTACTAATGAGTTAGTGATTCCAGACTCAAATATAGGTGAAAGGTTAGACTTTTGAAAAAACAAAGAATATGCAATAAGCGATTTACAATGGAACATTGGAGATTATACTAGCGTCTCGCAATTTATAGTTAAATCCTTATGGAGTAGTGACGGTGACCTAGTTTTGGGATTATCGTGGCTAAAAACATTGGGGACTTTTATCTTAAATGCTAAAAAAGAGTTTTGGGCATTCCCCTACAAAAAGAAAAAAATCACATTGTCGGACATTAACATGAAGACAGAATCAAAAGCCGCATCATCTGAAGACTTCAAAGAAATATCAAAGATGTTGTCGCAGGGGAGTGAGAAATCAATACAGCCGACACAGGACGATTTCAACAAGGTTATTGCAGGTAAAGAAGAAGAAATCTCTCGTCAAAGAGATCATAATTAGAAATTACTCTGCAAATCAACAAGGCAAAGGATACGGTTCAACGCAATCAACAGTTAGAAGAGGAGAATCTAGATCTTCAAAAAGAATTATCATGCAAAGACGAAGAAATCTCTTCCTTAAAAAGGGTTCAGGAATTTCTAGAGCAAATAAAAAACTTAAAAGAAAGAGAACCCAAAAATCAAGGCAATCAATATGGCGTCATCAAGTCAAACTATAAAGAAGAACTCTTACACTTAAGGAAAGTTAATCAGAACATGCTTATACAAGTTAGGAAGCTAAAGCAAGAGAATAAATCTTTACAAGAAAAGGTAGACTGCAAGAAATCAAGTGTCGACAAAGAAACGATGACTAGCGCAATAGAGAAGTCATCAAAGGCTCAAATTCAAACATCAAAAAAGGGAAGCAATACAAAGCTCATCAAGGCTCAAAAGAAAAATCTTATTGTCACATTGCTACAAGCATCAACAGAAAATGGTTCTAAAAACAATTACAAAAATCGTTAGAAGCACCAAAAGTTGAAGTTCCAGTAAACACTTCATAGGCGATTCGAGTTCTGTATCGCCATCCAAATCCCAAGAGTCATTATGATAGATGACAAGATCAAAAGGAAAATTACCAGTATTATTCCTACAAAGAGCAAAGACAAAATCGACAACTCCAGACAATCGATCCACAAACAATTCCGTTAAAGGTAGATCTCGGATGGACAACTTTACAAATGACGCAACATTTCCACACAATGTTTAAAAGAAAGTATTGTCTTATCTCGTCAAGTGTTGCAACTGCCAACACACAATGTCATGAGAAAGTGTCACGAGCAAGAACAAGGGATAAAGTCTTCCATAATTGTGCTTTGAGGACAAAGCAATTCTAAGGGAGAGGCAATGTAACAATACAATAAAAAATTAATATTAATAATAATTTATTATTAATTAAAGACTATCTAAAGTCAATAGTCATGTCTTTTTACGAAAATGTGCATGACGGGCTTATATAAAGCCCAAACCTATGTAACTATTTATCATCTATCATACATTACTATTGATCCATTTATGGACCACTTACGTTACTTACATTGGGTTTTACCGTAGAAACAGTATTTTACTGTTCCAGTTGCCTTAAGGAATCCCCTTGTGATTTGATCTTCATCCAAATCTCTAAAGTGAAGAGTAGTTATCTAGGTGACAGTGGCAAAACTTCTAATAGTTGCTCCCAATTAAACCGTTATAAGAATCTTGCACTTTAGGGGTGTTAGCTTTCATGGTAAAGATCTTTGTTGCAAGAATATTCCAAGGTACCTTTTGTTGTCCATGTTGTTTCTTTAAATTCAAGTATTTGTATTCAAGTAAACCACAAGATTAAAGAAAACAAAATACAATCTGTTAAATCAGCTACAGTGCAAGATTTAAAGCATGATCAAGTTTAATGTCATAGAATTTGTTTTGTACACACTGATAAGCAAAAGTTACAAAAAACAATAAAATCACCATCATACAGACCAAGTTTGAGAATTGAAAGCCTTACGTTGGATGAATATACCCAATAATATCGTTCTCAACAATGAAAGGTAAGAAGTCTGATTTTTTCTCCTGCAAAGAAAAAATTTTAAATAAACATTGTTATATGTCAAAAAGAAAACCAAGTAACAAGTTAAACATAATGTACATTTTTTCTAACTTGGTCTTCAGCCTCTCTATCATTATGGTTTTAGCAATTGTGTTAGGGTCAAGGTTTGGACTGTGTCCAACTGTAACTTAAGAATTTGATAGAGTTAACTGAGCACTAAGAAGCAATGTCATGCTCCACTAGTGGGTTGCCAGAAGATAGAATAAGATTTAATTATAATAAACAGCATTATAACAAGTTGAGGACAAGGACCATGAAACTAGTTTCCAAGATCTCCTCCTTGAAGGCACCATGGCAAACCTACAAATGTTTGGCTTTAAGCTCTTGCCTCTTGCTAATCCTTTTTCCTCCATAAAAGACAACTACAGTTTGTTAGTGTTAATGTCCATTTAGTGTCAGGTATTAGGTGTTTAGGATATATAAAATCATAATAAGTAAACATTTAATGTCAAGGTAATGTTGGTAACATTTGCATTAGTTATTGGTTAAGTCAGCGGTAACAACAACCAACACATTATGCAGTTATTGTCTTCTTTTCTACACTTGTAAAGTTATCACGGTATCAAATCCATGCTCAAGGATGTGGAGCCAAAACTCAGGAAAGAGGAAGAATTTGAGGATGTCTGCCATTGGAGTTGACAGAGTTAATATTTAATAATGGTTATATCATGTATTACATAGCTTAGCACTTTTAACTTTTAAGTTATGAACAGGGACTTCATATTGTGTTATGTTAATAAAATGATGGCATAATCAAGTAACTTGAAAAGTTAATTACTCACATGTCGCTTTATAATTACCTGAGTGGTTTCCTAACCTACGCCTCTCTCATGAGACATCTCAATGTATTGACTTTTAAACATATTGAATCTCTCTCTCTCTCTCTAAGCAAGTATTTTGCGTATGTGTTATGTGAAACTTTAATAAAGTATCAGAACCAAGGACTGGTAGAGGCAGGTCAGAGTTTGATAAACTTATAAAGATAAAAACAAGAAGAGAAAATAAGAGAGAATGGTGCACAATAGGCTATGATTCATTATGTAAGAGATAATAAATACACCACAGACAGAATGAACTTAACTCTCTGAGTGTGTCTAAATCTCTAACTATGTATTAGACTTTTACATGACTTAAGCCTAAATTAGTAAATTACATTTTTACTTTTACTATTGACTTAGAACAACCCCCTTTAAAGGCTAGATGGTTAACTTTTAAACCAGGCTTGTCTCTAAATTTTACCATCTTGTCCTTGAATAATGGCTTCATGAATATATCAACCAACTAAGAAGGATAAACTGAATTCTTCATCAACCAAGGGATCGCTCCAACCTATTGAATTCATATGTCTTCAAAGATTCTTCCTAAAGTGTATTTCTCATCATTTATTGATCCAACCCAGTCTATAGCAATGAATCCAATCAAGTTGAAGTCATCATTCATGACAAATTTCCAATCGTTGTTCTTTTGCCATGGAGAATTAACAATCACACTCATCATGTTAAGTTTTCTTAATTGCTTATATGATATTCTAAAACAATTTACAATAGTAAGATCACTGAAAGAACAACAAGCACAACAACACAAAGAACATAGAGATTTTCCTCGGGGAAACCACAAGGGAGAAAACCCCGCAAAACTTCATCAATATAGAACTCAGCCAAGACAATGTAAAACCCCAAGACAACTCCTCCTCTTTCTAGCGCACTTCTTCTTCTCTCTCTAACGAACTTGCTTGAGTGAAAAGTGTGTACAAATGAAGGAGGCGCCTCACCTATTTATATTCATCAAGTGAGTGACTTAATTACCTAACTAGGTCGGCCAAATTCTATAATTAGGGCCGACCTACCTAGAAGGACTCAAAATAATATTTATAAAATACTTTTGTGGGTACTATTGCCCCAACTTACAATGGAGGTTTTACCTCATGACTTTTACATGACCAATTACACCAAGGACATCTCTGAATGGAGGAATAACAATAATACAAATAGAATAGCTTCTGAAGTTACATTATTTTAACACTCTCTCTTAACTAGGAAGGTATTCTACATCATCAGCAACAACCACAACAACAACTGTACAACTAATTGGTGAATCTCTATATGTCATAGGAAGTTTTGGAACAGCATCATATATCTTCATCATCAATCTGGAACTACATCATCATGGAATTGTTGGATCATCATCAACATCAGCATCATCAGTACGTGGATACTGGGCCATCATCATCGTCATCAGTATGTGAGTATTGGGACATCATCATCATCTGGAACATCTTCAATAGGTGGATATTGGAACATCATCATCTTCAGCATCAGTATGTGAATACTGGATCATCATCTGCAACATCAATATGTAAATACTGGAACATCATCTGCAACATCAGTATGTAAATATTGGAACAACAACATCATTAGCATGTTAGTGCTAAAGAAACACCATCAACAAAATAAATGCTAGATCATCATCTGCATCATCAGCATAGAGATGCAGGAACATCATCATCGGCAGCATAGAATGCTGAGACAATATCAGCGTCATCATCAGCATAGAAATGTTGGAACAACATCATCATCAGCAGTGTTATCACATATATAGTAGCCAGGCTACCATATTCTATTTTTCAAACACAGTACTTTTTTCAGCCAGATCTCTTACATATGAGATGCTGAGATGAGCAGTTTTGATGGATCATTATTATATTAGTGGACTATTGTACTTTCCCATGTCAGGACTGAGTCTCAGGACACTCAGATTTGAGGACCGAGGTAGCCATTTATGTCATTTTCAGAGCAGTCATTGATGCCCAGTTTTATGTCAGTTCTTTCTCATTGGACAGATGGTGTCTCAGATGGATTATATTGCACGGTTATGACTCAGCATTTTATATTGTGTTATGGTCATTATTGCTCTTATACTGATTTTTGTGACACGTATTAACTTGTAGTATCATGATCTGGCGGTCATAATTATATGGACTTGGTTGTATCTTGTACTATGTATTGATGTCCTTACTTAGACTTGGAAGTTCTTGATCTATACTCATTGGTTTTACCCTCCTTAGGGAGAATAGAGGTAGTCATTCCCACCATTGTTTTGGCTTGCTAGTGTTGGCTCCATCATTCATTGTCTTCACCCATCCATTTCCTTCCACTTTAGTTTTCAACCCGACTGACTTCTTGACTTATGGCATGGAGGACCTTTTTCCCCGCTAGAACTGTTGTTGGACAAACCAACCTGTTTATATTGTGTCCCGGCTCTGAGTTGGTGACAGAACTTGCCTTTGGTAAGTTGGATTGTATGCCTAAATCATTCTAGTCGGTTGTCTCGATGTTTGGCATTGTGCAGAACTCCCCCTAGTCACTTGAGATGTGTTGGCTAAAACTAAAAGCTCGTGTACTACTTGCATTGAAAATATTGAATATGCGCCCATGGAAAATGAAAATTATAAAACTGTGTTTCTTAACATATGTAAAAAGGGCAAGAGCAATGAAATGCTAAAATACTCCTTAAAGAATATAAGAAAAGGTCCAAAAAAACAATGGTTAAAAATATGCTATATCCAAAAATTGCTGACCTTATTAAAATAAATACGTCCCGGATGAAAGTTGCGATTAGTTGTGCTTTTAAGCACTGGTGAAGTCCCAAAAGGGTCATATAGGCCAAAAAGGCCATGGAATAAAATGTGATCCTAATGAACTTGGATCAAGATTAATGTAGACATGATGCCTAAGTTGAATAAGCACTCTCTAAACAACTCACCCATCTGTGAGGCACTGCCATTCCTTGTGTTGTTGTTTGTCCAGCATTGGTTATAGTGAGTTTTCCCTTTCCTTGTCCAAAGTGTCATGATGTTGAGTAGGAAGTCATCCTTTGCCTTAGCCTTGTCATTTCCACCCTTCACCCTTCACTAGCAAAATGACTATAGCTATGAAGTGAGTATAGTTTTGAAAGTCTAAGTTTGAGTAATAATAAATAAAGCCTTATATATGTATTGATTGATGTACCGCCAGTGAAATGAATGCTACTTGTTGATTTTGTTACTTGAATGAGATGTAGAGCATGGTTTAACCTTTTAACACTTGCAGCAGATGGATGTATTCTGAGTTATTATTGGTGTCTGATTATTCACAAATGGTTATATTGTTTATTGGATATGATTGATGATCAGATAGAGACCTATGAGGGGCATGAATATACACCTTAGATGGATTGAGACTCTCTGAGTCCAATGAGACAGTTTATTTCCAGTTTCGGGCACTTACAGATGTGATTAGGCTCACTCTGCCTTTTTGATGCAGTTTTTCTTCACAGATTGATATATTTGAGCAAGGAGATGTTTCAGTTGGATCTCCTAGGGCGTTGTATGCGGCATAGGGGTGTGCAGCCACTTGTTTGTACCATAGTCCCCCCATCCCGGAGAGCCTGGTGGGCTCAGTTTGACAACGCAGGCACCCTAGGAGGCTGTTTTGGCAGGTTCACGTTTCCCGAGGCAGATTAAAAAATGATTAAAAGGCTATTGAAGAAATCGATTTGGGCTACTGAGGCAAGGAAATGACATGGGATGAGTCATGATGATGAGAGTGATGACCTCCACACCTTCTCCAACAATTGCAGCTCCTGATTGGGCCCACACCTATTTTTTGGGCATTTTTTATTATTTTCTGGAAGCTCACGATTTCCTCAAGGAGGCACAAAAGTCAAAGAATTAAATTGTTATATTATTTATTGTGCCATGGGGACACCCAAAGGGAGTTAGTCAAACACTCCTTGGACCCACCATATGCTTTCATTTATTTCTTGTTGAGTGGGTTACCTTTATTTGGGTGGTTTAGTCCAACTTTGGTAAATTATGGTTATATTGATCCATGTGTTGTATGTTGAGCTCATCTCAACCATTGATTAGAACATTTCATCTTTTAATCTTAGCCACTCGTTTTGAAAGTGGTTAGGATTTGGTTATGATTGAGGTTCTCTCATTTCTATTTAAGGGAGAGAGCTTCTCATTTGTAAGGAGTCTTTGGCTCTGGGATCTTAATAATAGAAAGAATTTTTTGTGGAAATTTTTCTGAATCTGCTTTGCATCTGATGTGCTCAAATGGTGATTAGCTAGTCTTCAGCTTCCTAGCATTGTGGAAATTGTCGTAAGATCTATATTTTCATGGCTATCATTGTTTTGTCTACAGGAGGGCGTTTTGGCTGGAGCGTTTTTGTAGGGGACCTCAACTCGCTCGGTTCTCTTGGTCTTGGATCAGGGGGTTTTCATTAGTTTCATTATGATCTATGATTACTTCATTTTTCTGTCTTGTAGCATTCAGTTTCTTTATCTTGTATTAGCAAATCTGATATGGTTGACGTTTGCTCATGCAGGGTAGAGGGCACTTTGGTGGCTTAGAGTTTGCATATGCCATAGAAATCACGGGGATCTTCCAGAATTGATTGGGACAACAAAGATCGTCACTGTTACAGACTTCTAAAAGCTTTTCCAGGTAAGATCCAACAGGTAAGTCTCTTCTTTTTCAGATCTTATTCCATTGTACCTTGCTTCAATTCAACTTTTTCTAAAAACTCCTAAAACACTAAAAAACCTAAAAATCAATAAATCAGGGAACCGTCTGATCTTTTGCCAAACCATTTATGGGTTTCATAGATCGGGCCTCCTCTTTATCAAATCAACTAAAACACTGGTCAAATTCCTCACAGTTTGACCTAGATCTGATTTTTAAGCAGAAAACTGCATAACCCCCCACTGAAAAATTGACTTGCTTGGGTTTTGAGTTTTTCTGAATTCTGACTTCGTAGACGGATAAATCGGGTCCCACACAGCCTAAATCAACCCCAATGGTGTGCAATTGCTTGACCATTTGGCCTAGATCTGAAAAACTCACTGAAACTGCCCTAGCGCCCTCACTGAAAACTTGATTTTTCCGGAAGTGATTTTTTCTGAAATCTGATAAGATAGGCTGATAGATCAGGGCCCAAGCACTCCAGAACATCTCCAACGCTGTGCTAGTTCCTCCCGGTTTTCCCTAGATCTCAAAAATCAGTTTTCAGCCTCCTAGCCCCATCATCAGATTTTGACTTTTCTAGATCTGATTTTTCTGCTGATTTCCTGATTTGGGCTTGTAGATCAAGTCTCCCTAATCTCTTTTCTTCCTCAATGCTGAGCCATTGGCCACCCTGTGACCCTAGAACTACAGATCTGTCCTCCTAAGCCCTAGCGTTAGCCATCCATTGAGCTGGGTTTCCTATACCTTAGCTTTTCCGGACCAACTACTTTCTGAGTTCATAGATCAAGGTGTCTCCCAGGTGGGTTCTCTGAAACATTTGTTTACTGCTAACTCCATTGCCCAATGCACACAAGGCACTGATCTCCTAGCTAGCGCTAGCCCCAACTTGACCTCACTCTTACTCCTGTTTGCCAACACCTATTGATAACTCAAGTCACCCATCATTTACTGAGTTCATTCCCGTGGTATTAGACAGTCCCAACTCTGTTCTTTCTCACCCTGTCACAAGTTACATTTCCCAAGACAGCGGTTATCTCCATCAATTGCTAGTACCTAAACCCTAGAGCTAGGGTTTCCATTTACCTTGCACCTTTAGTACCCTGAAGCCCCATCTGATCTTCTTCTAGTGTCTAGGTCCAATCTCTCCTGTCGAGAGTAGATCTAAGTCTCCCCCATTGTTGTCTTGGACTAGGATAACATAAAGTGAAGGCTGCCTTGATTGGCGTGACAACCATCCATTTGGGAGTCTAGGCAGTTGTGATTCCACCCTGTTGCCCACCTATTTCGACTAGGTGGCAACTTCATGTACATGAAGATGTACATAATTGTACAAATTGTACCTTGAAAAAATCTGAGGATTTTTTCACTTCTGCAGGGCAATTGCCCCTTTGTAAAACGAAATGTCCGCTCCCCTGCGTGGGAAAATTAATGTAATTCTATGTGCTAGTGTGGGTCATATGATATGGACACCACACCATGGAACTGGTTGTTAGGGAAGTCCCATCATCGAGTGTTTTTTCCCTTTCCAATTAATCTTGTTCTTTAACGATTTTAATTGGTTATGTTTTTCACTCAAAATCCTCCAAAGTGGTGACGGGCGTTCTAATAATCAAGTCCATGGGGTGGCTAAGGGTTCAAAATGTTAGTCGTGACCATGCTAGACATTTGTATAGAGTCTTACGGAGTTTCGTTATGTTGTTGTATTTTTATTTTTCTAGTTAATTAATTTCACCCCTTGGTGGTTAATTAACTAAGTTTTGATGTAATAATGTAATTTCTTGAACCTTGGCATTTTGTAATAGGGGCTATGAATGCAAATGAAAATGCTATGAAACCCCCTAAGCCACTGCTTCGAGTCCCATGTCATTCTGACAAGGGGTTGAAAAGATAGACCATTTTTTGCTAAGCAAGGTCTATTTTTCCTAGGGAATTATTTAATTTTCCCTAAGTTAAAATTCACATTATTTAATTTTGAAGAAAAAAATCAAATAAGGCCATGGTAATTAAGTTTGGGGGGTGGCTAAGCATAGCCAAAATTTCATTTAAATAAACCCCCCATGGTCAAAATAAATGTCTGAAGATCTCCTAAGTGGGGCGTCCATGTTGTCTTAATAAAAGGTAAAAAATAATAAAAATTAAAGATAAAATAAAAAATTAAAGATAAAAAATTAAAAAATTAAACAATAAAATATTAAATAGAAAATAAAAAATAAAAAATATAAGATTAAAACTTGAAAATAAAATTAAGAGAATAAAAAATATAAGATTAAATAAAAGATTTAAAGATTTAAAAAATAAAAAGTAAAAGATAAAATAAAAGATTAAAAGATTTAAAAATAAAAAGTAAAAGATAAAATAAAAGATTAAAAAGATAGAAATTTTAAAAATAAAAGATAAAAAACAAAAGGATAAAAAGATAGAAATTTTAAAAATAAAAGATAAAAAATAAAAAGATTAAATAAAATATAAAAATTAAAATAATAAAAACAATAAAAAATTAAAATAATAAATTTAAAATTTGAGTCAAAAGGGGGCCCCACTTGAGTCATGGAAACCCTAGATCTAAGGGTTAAGCTTCATTGTGACATGGATCTATCTTTTTGACCATTGATTTGAAAAGGCACCCTTGCTTATGATTGGTAGATGACTTGTAAAGTCAACAAACCTAGATCTAGTGGTGGAGATCTAATCTAGATCTAGATCTAATCTTGGCCATTGATCTTCAAGGGGTTGGGGTTGCTCCTCAACTATATAATGAGGGTCTCACTCCCTCATTGGGGAACTTCTCTCATGCTATTGTTATGCTGCTGAAATTCTTCCCTCTTCTCCTCTCATATTTTCTCAAGCATTTGGCCCAAGCCTCTTGCCATTGTTGTATTGAATCTTGCCCTAGTTGGGTTATAATAGAAGAAAGCTTTGGAGAGATATTGTGTCGTCATTCTACATTTCATGCATCTTTTGGTGAGGTAACTTGCATATGTACTTATTTGATTTGCATTTGTATTAGCTTAGATAGCTCTCCACAAAGTATTTTGTGGAGGGATTTGTAAGTAGAAGTATTTCTGCTCCCATTTGTGAGTTTTTAATAAGATTTATCAAAGTATTTTGGTAGATTTATTGGGTACTCACCTCTTTGCTTACATTTTGCAGCTCTCTCATAAGTTTATTTACAGGTTTTCCAAGCCAAGGACATCTCTCCAAGGGTCTCTTTTTCAAAATTTCATTTCGGCCATTTTTCTTTTTCCTTCCTAAAACTAGGTTTTATTCACTGTATAGTGAATATAACCCTTGTTTTAGGGCTTTCATCCATTAAATATTAGTATAAGGCTTTAAATCTGCTGTTTATATGTCATTTTTAGCCCAAAAATGTTCATTTTTAACCACTAAAATTTCAGTTTTTCCAAATTTTTAAGTTCAGTTTTTTTTTATAAAATTTCTGGGTTTTACAATAATCTGTGCTAACTTTCTGATTCAGTTTTCTGCAGTAATTTCCAGCAAGTAAAGTTGTTGGTTTTTTGCAAGTTTATGCACAGAAGAGGGGGTTATGCCGCCCAAAAATGCCTAGAAAAAACCCAGAAAAAGTTTTGGTCCAAAAGGGACCCAAAAAACCACTTCTTCTCTTCTCTTCTAAAGGATTGTAAACCCCAAAAGAGAAGTTCTCTTTAAGGTATTCTCTGCTGTAAATCTGTATATGAGTAGTGTAGAGATAGCTTAGAAACTAGTTGTTTAGATTTATGCAAGTT
This sequence comes from Pseudotsuga menziesii, assembly GCA_001517045.1. Lineage (NCBI taxonomy): Eukaryota > Viridiplantae > Streptophyta > Pinopsida > Pinales > Pinaceae > Pseudotsuga > Pseudotsuga menziesii. The sequence continues at coordinate 50,123 of LPNX011218927.1, forward strand.
TATTTTCTGTTCACCCACCCTCCCTTGAGGGATTGAAGTGAGGTTAGGATAACTAGTTTTATTTTCTGTTTACCCACTATCTCTGTGACAGACCACCATCTCTGTCACAGAGATTGTTGTGTGGTTAGGATACTGTTTTAGCTAGTTGTATTTTCCTTTCAAGTTTTATTTTCTGTTAAAGGGGTAATCATACAACCCACCTATCCGGTGTATCCTCTGCCCACTTGTCATCTCCCTTTAGGGACTTCAAGTTGGGTATGAAAAGCAGGAGAAGTGGGGGCTTAGTTTAATTAGAACAACTTCCTTTCTCTGCTACAATCTTTCACATTTCATTTTTCAGTCCAAGATCAAGTACCAGCACCTCCCATAAGGGATACCGCTTGGTTGATCTTGTTGATAATATAAAATTAACCTTGCATGCTAATCACCAAGATTAAAATTTACCCTTAAAATTAACCAACAACAACTTCAATAGCCCCTGTTCCTATACTCGGTTATCACCCTTCGGGGTACTCACGAGATACGACAGGGGATAGAAGAGTTTTAGTTTAATAGGCATCCATCTAGCTGTTTTTCCTGTTAATTAAAAACAGTGACTCGGAAGCGACTTGGGGTAGAAGACCGTGGGGGGTCTCTAGGCGTTCTACGTCCCCCTTGTTGAGCACCAGGGCATTGGGGTTTGACCTAGGAGCTACGGGTGGGCTTTGCTTCCACTTTGTTGAGCGCACCAGCATTCCCTCTTTGACTTGAGAAATACTAGATTGGGGTAGTCACACCACCGGATCTAAAACTTAATCAAAGATCTCACCTCTAATAAAATTTATTAAAATTTACAAGAGACATTGCAAAACGTCCTACAAACACAGGTCACTGCTATTTATCTTTGCTTTGTTGTTCAAGGTTTTTACTGTAAGCACTTTCACATTTTACTTCACTGCAAGCTTTTCACTTTTCAGTTACAAGTATTTCCTTTCAGTTTCGCAAACTCTTGTGGTGGCATCTTTAATTCATTTGATTAAGTAAACACATTGTTTAGTAATCTGTAGATCTTGTGTAACACAGTTGATTCATTTCGTTTCAACATTCTTTGGGTAATAGCTTAATAATTGTTCCATTTATGCAATCTGTTCATAAAACCTAAACTGTGGGTTAATTAACTTAGATTTCAGTTTCATTTGTAAATTTGTAAAGTTGTAATTTATCCTTAGAGTCCATTTGTTAATAGGCACTAGTCTTCATTTATCTCAAGGTTTGCTTGTCATTAAAAGGAAATCTTTGCATTTGCATAATGCTTGTCATTCCTTAGATAGTATAAAGTCTTAGCCTCACAACCTTAATAAGATCCCTTTAATTTGTAATAAATTAATAAATCCGGAACTTAGTCTTCCGTAGGGACTTCCCCCCTTGGCTCTGTTGGGATCTTGCCTAAACGGAGGAGTTGTGGACTGTGGTGACAGTGGTCCCCAGCTCTCGCTTGCCCCCAAGGACACACATAGCAGGTTGTGACTTTCCTGTTCCTTAAAGTGTGAATTAGGCGGCAACACACCCCTTAATTGCTTGCCCCTCTACCATCCATCCTGGATCCACCTCGCACAAGCAACTACAAGGCGAGTGATAACATGCAACAGCATAGAAATGTTGAAATAACATCATCATCAGCAACATAGAAATGTTGGCATCAGCACAGAGTGTTGGAACCACATCGTCTACATCAGCATAGAAATGTTGGCATCGGTACAAAGTGTTGGAACCACATCGTCTACATCAACATAGAAATACTGGCATCAGCACAAAATGTTGGAACCACATCGTCTACATTAGCATAGAAATGTTGGCATCATTGTTATCACATATACATTTGCAACTGGGCTTCCATAATGCAGCATGCAGACTTGTCTCTTATTTTATTTCGGGCTATTTTTCACATGGGGTATTAGCATGGATCTTTACAACTTCAGTTATTCCAGAGTCTTATTCATCATATTTTCCTTGTCAGGACTAAGATTCAAGAGTCCATTGAGATGCTTTTGGTGATGATCTAGTTCATTATAGCAAAGCAGCAATTCAGAGTTGGTACACACAGCATAGAGGGGCTTATCAATTGGAGACAAGAATATTTGGTAAGATCAGTTATACACTTTCTTGGTTTGATTTTTCTCTATGATGTATGTCAAACACCTACGCTTCTCATGTTAGGATGAATATGATGACCTATGCTTATATCTATTGTGCTTTAACCTGTTATGATTAATTGAGGAATTTGATGTGAAGACTGTTGCTCATGCCATGCTTGTACAAATTGTAAACCTTGGTGCTAAGATGGTTCCATGTCATTTGTCTCCGTCCATCCAATTCATCCACCTTCAATTTTATCCCATGACTTAAATTGATTGAGACTTATGAGATTGAAGATCATTTTCCCCATTGTGACCCCTATGTATGGACTCCATGTTACTTTGTGTCTCTAGCTATGAAGTATGTGGCTTGGCCAATGTGGCTGGGTTCACAGGGTAGTTCTCCTTTAGTTCTCAAAGCAAGTGCTCCATCGTAACAGTGTTGCTAAACACTAAAGCATCGGAACGCATAAAAGCTATATCTAAAGGATGCAAAAGTTAAATGTTTAAAAGTAGTCAATGGCCAAGAGTTTGAGCACTCATTCATTGTATAATATAAGGCTCAATCCACCCTCCACAGGGCCGGCAGGGAGAGGCAAACTCGTCGGGGCTATGGACTGCTCGCTGGCAACGGGTCTAGGCCTTTGTCACTTACTGGAGCCCAGAAGGCTTTCCAAGGCACCTGCTCTTGTAGGCTGGCTACTATCTTTTGAAATGTAAAGTGTATTGAAAAGGTTAATGGTCAAAGGATGAGCACTCACTCTTTGTATAGTGTTCGGCTCATTGGTCCCCATAGGGCCATAGGGTGAGACTAGCCTGCAAAGGCTGGGTCTTTGTCAGTACTATAGCCCAGAAGGCTTCCAAGACACCTGCCTTTGAAGGTTGACCTATATTGCAAATAAAGTGCAAAGAAAAACTTGTTAGAGTCTAAGGGAAGCATATCCAAGTACTTTATCCATTTGTGAGACACCTCCATCCCCTATTTGTTATATGCCATACATATGTCACCTTGGTAGAGTGTATTATGCATCATTCGGATAGATCACCAAGTTAAAGTCGGTTAAAAGGCATTTTCATTTGCCTAAACCTTGTTCTTCCATCCTCACCCATCTATAGCACATTGTTTACCCTTTGTAAGTATGGTATGAACAAGCAGCCTTACAGAAAGTTCCAAGATTCTTCAGAAGCACAGGTACATCTTACTATTATTATTATTATTATTAGTCACCATGATTATGAATAATTGATTCAAGATTGGTTTTGATATACACCATTGGAGCATTTCTTACCTTGGATGGTTGCAGGATCATATTGACACAGTATCTCACCTTGATTTTGGGTACTTTGACCTAGTCAAACCAAATGACCAAGTCAATCACGGTTCCCAAGGCAGTGACTCAAAAATATAACATGGTCTGTATTTGTTCCAGACATGGCTAGGACCAATACTGCAGTTTCAGTTTTGAAAGTTTGGCCTCGCTTCTCCAGAAAAGTGATTATTATCACTTAATTATTGGCCAAATGATCAAATTTTATTCTAGATGGCAGTATGATTGGTTCTCCTAGAGCAGAGCAATGTTCCAGGGGGTATGAGTAGTCACTTAAACCATTCTTCTATGTCTCCAAACCATCCAGAGCAGTCAATTTGCCCAAGTTTGCACCCTGGACAGAGTTATGGTGGGTCTATCAATTTCCATAGATTGTACCAACAAAAATGAACTAGAAAACTCACTGAAAAAACCGATTTGGCCTCCTGGGTCAACGAAATGGCTTGGAATTTTGACAGATGATGTGTTTCAACGTACCGGACAGTCCTCCAACAATTTTTAGTCAACAGATGTCCAGATTATTTTATCTATGGCTCACTCAGTGAGGAGAGCTCCCCAAGGGGTGCCTCCTCTTATTGATTATTAATGCATTTCATGATTATATCTAATATTATGAAGTTGTAATGGGGCATAGGGTGAATTAAGCCCCTAGTGACCCCCTCCTATGTATTATCATGTCACAACTTATGTTATATTGTGACTTTGACTTAGGATAGGTGTCCTTGAGCAAAGTGCGCCCCCTCTGTTGACTTAGTCATTTTGATCCATGTGATGATTTATGTATTGTTGATCTCCATCGTTGGTTTTAATATCAACCATTGGATGAAAAGGAAAGTTAGGGTTTATGTCTCTCTAAAACTATTTAAGAGAGGTGACCCCCAATTGTAATTCATGAGCTTTAGCACCGAAATTTTAATAAAGAGATTCTTGTCTAGGATTATTCTTCTGTGTATTTTGTGGATGGTTTGATGATATGATGATTGGCATTGCTACTCTTCTATACTGAGTTCTATTCGGGATAAATCTTGCATTTCTTCTTTACCCATCTCATCTACAGGAAAAGGAGGCGCGCTAGGAGAGAGAGAGGGCGATTTTGTGGGGCAACTCACTTTAGTCCCGGCTCCTGGGTGTTCGGATCAAGGAGTATCTTGTTCTTTATGATATTTTATTCTCTTTCTTTTCTGTCTTCTGCTAATATCGTTCGTTTGTCTGATTAGTTGATTTTTCTCTGATCTGGTAGGTTGAAGGAGGCACTAGGGTGACTGGTTGTGGCACAATAACAACAAGATCTTCGGAAAAGTTCATTTCGACGGGAAAGTGGTATTCTTCACCATTTCTCAGTTCATCTGCAAGATTCAAGTATGTCTCACAGGTAAGTTTCTCTTCCTTTATTTTATGTATCTACATTGCTCACCATTCTATTATATCAAAACCCTCATTTTGTAGATCCATAGGTTCTAGCTTGCGGCGAGCTATAAAATTTAAAACCCACTTCGGATTTAACATAAAACCCCTAAGTTTAAAGTTTCATTTCAATCGGACTCCATTTTCCCATCTAAAGCACTAGCCTGCTACTTAGGGAAAAATGCCCCCCTTGGGGAAAGTGGGTATTTCACAAACCGCAAACTGGGTATTGTTGGTTTCAGTTTTATTCGCCTAATCTGACATACAACAATCACTTTGAGTATCCAATTTCAGTAATTTTCACCATTTTGCCTTAGATCCCATTTTTCTGCTTAAAACCCTAGGCAAAATTGGGGCTTTTCACCTGGATGCTCAGAATCTCTTGGTATTCGTTCCAAACTCTAATTAACCATCCCATTAAGAGATTCTACCAAGTCTCTGTCGACTACCTATTCATTATCCTTGTTTTAGGGTTTCTTGGCCATAGGGACACCCCCTGGACTTTGTGTTTTCACTTGGTCTTAAGTGTTGGTATCCTTAACCAGTGTGAGATCCGAGTTCTTCCGGAGGTCTTGGATATCATAGGTCACGACTTTGGTTGCCTTTCCTCTATCGTCCTGAATAGGATCATCTCACGGGGCAACTACAAGATTCGTGATAACACAACTCTTCGTCTTTCCCTTAGGACATCTGAAGCAGCATCACGGTGGGTTCTCTGGTGGATCCACTCGGGCGTTTTTCTGACTTACTAACCCTTTCGGCAAGCCTAACCAGACATACCCTACCTAGGCTGAGCTACCACACCACCGCAACAAGAAATATAGTACATCATCATCACTCCCTCCTTCGAGGGAGCTCCTTTTGGAGTACACCAAGCTTGTCTCAAAAGTATTCAAACTTTACACAAGACAGAGGCTTAGTCAACACATCAGCAACTTGTTCCTCTATGGGAACATACTTGAGCTTTATAGCTCCCTTCTGCACCATATCCCGAATGTAGTGATATCTACTTTCGATATGTTTCGACTTATCATGAAACACCGGGTTTTCTGTCATCTTAATACACCTCTGATTATCGCAATGGATATCAGTCAAATCTATCTCTGCATCGAATAATCCTGCCAACATCTTGCAAAGTCATACTGCTTTGCTACAGACTGAACATGTTGCAATGAATTCAGCCTCTATCGTATTCTAAGTCACAAGATTCGGCGAATTTGAACCTTCAGGTTCGAATTTTGCCGAATCTCAAGCTGATTCAAATCTAAAGGCGAATTTAATTAAAAAAATAAAAAAACTTTGAGCTTGGTTTTTTCACCTTTGTTTCTTCACTTAAACCTTAGTCCTAACACCCCATGGTCTACCTACCCNTGCTAGCTAAGTCACAAGATTCGGCGAATTTGAACCTTCAGGTTCGAATTTTGCCGAATCTCAAGCTGATTCGAATCTAAAGGCGAATTTAATTAAAAAAATAAAAAAACTTTGAGCTTGGTTTTTTCACCTTTGTTTCTTCACTTAAACCTTAGTCCTAACACCCCATGGTCTACCTACCCTAGTCCCAACTCCCAACCCGCTTGCAAAGTTTTTCCTCTCTACTTGTCACTGCTTAGCAATGAAACCCTCATGCTAGTGCTTAGAGTTCGCAACTCCATGAGTTTTGATCTCAGTGTTCATGAATCAGTGCTACTGCTCAATCACCAACTCACTATTTTAGTTACATACTATAATCTATAAGTGCAACTGTGGTTACAAAACCGTGATTCTATTGTGTCGTCATTGAAGACTATAGTTAATCGCGATTGAGATTAAATTTATTTAAGCAGTTGAGCTGAAAGTTGAAACAAACCCTGAGTTGTGTATTTCCAGTTCCACGATTAAATTGCTGATGTGACTTTTTATTTTATTTTGTATTATAGTTCAGTTATATATATATATATATATATATATACTCGAATCTAAAGACGAACCTCATCTAGAAGTTCGAATTCGAATCGAATCAAATGGTCCTCGAACTCGAATTCGAATTCGAACCATGTGACTTAGATCGTATTAAGGGCAATATTGGATTGCTTTCTACTGAACCATGAGATCAAACTTGATCCCAAACTAAAACAACATCTTGAAGTGCTCTTTGTCTTCGACACTTCCTGCCCAATCTAAATCTGCAAATCCCTGTAATCTGATCTCTCCATCTGATGCATATCTAAGACCATAATCCAACATACCCTTCAAGTACCTCATCACATGTTTTGCTGCCACTAGGTGAACATGTCTGGGCTCCACCATATACTGACTTAAGGTGTTTACAGCAAAACATATATCTAGCCTTGTATTGGTCAAATACATTAGTGAACCAATAATCTGTTTCTATGGGGTAACATCCACTATCTCCAAAGAATCATCATTCACTAGCTTCAAATTTGTTGTCATCGAAGTAGTCATAGCCGTACAATCCACCATCCCAAATCTCTTTAGAATCTCAACTGCATATTTTCCTTGGTTCAGGAAAATCTCATCTGGATACTGCCATACTTCAAGACCTAGAAAATAGTGCATCATACCAAGGTCTTTCATCTCAAACTCTACTGCGAGCTTCTTCTTGCATTCGTTGATGGGCTTATCCTCACCTATCAAAATTAGATCATCCACATATAATAGTAATATCATAAGCCCATCATCCTCAACCTTATAGTAAAGGTTATAGTAGTAATATCATAAACCCATCATCTTCCACCTTATAGTAAAGGTTAGAATCTGCTTTGCTCTTGGTAAATCCCAAACTCATTAGAAAGCCATCAATTCTTCCATACGATGCTCTGGGTGCTTGCTTCAACCCATACAACGCCTTCTTTAGTATGCATAAATGAGTCTTCTGATCATCTGTCTCAAAGCCTTGTGGTTGCTCAATGTATACTTCTTCTTCTTCTATCACTCCATTTAGGAAGGTTGTCTTTACATCCATCTGATGTAACTTCTACTTCATCTTGGATGCCAAGGCAAGTGTTGAACACAATGATCACACTAAGAGGGGGGGTGAATCAGTGTGAAGGCAATTTAACTTCTTTTTATTCTTCAACAAATTTAGTAGAGTTCATCAATACATTACGCCACTAAGTACTTCATTATTACATAAGCATTCATCAACTAAATCAACTATGAATCATAAGCATAACAATCACATCATCAAGAGACACAACAAGATATGTATGGTAAGCTTTATTTATATTTTATGTGATGTACAATGGAAGACACCAATCTTCGTGATTACAATCAGCACCAACTAATACAAATAGCACCAACTCTAACAATAGGACCCAGCCTGGTTTTCTTAGCTCCAACTAAGAAAAGGTTGAGGAATCCAATCCCCAAGTGAAGACCTAGCTTGTAATGAAATGTCAGACTATCACTGTCCTGGTCACAACACAATCTATTGCTGCTCAACAGCTTGATCAATGTCCTTTGTTGTTATTGTCAGTCTAATATCACTGTCATCTATTTGTTACTACCTTGTCATGTCTCAATTGCTTGCTATGCTTTGATCTCCTTAACAGTACTTGCAATTGTCTCTTGTTCCCGAGTCTGCCATATACAAAAGCTAGATTTAATCTCTGTGATTGACTTAGCACTCTTATACCTAAAATGAATACCCTTGATCGTATTGTGATGTTTCCAAACCTGAAGTGCTTCATAATAAATTTTGTATATTCACCTTCATTGACAAAGATTACAACTTATCTTATGCTATGTCCAAAATGATCTTCTTCTATCAGTCCTTGATGTTCTTCATGCATGCCCAAGTATTCAGTTCTTGATAGTTTGATTAAGAGAAATGTACAGAAATAGGCCTTTGACTAAATCAAGAATTGATCCACCAAATCATACCTGAATATGTACCTTTAGCTGCTACTACTGTTGATGGTTGTAGAGCATGGTCTGATAGAAGTGTTTGGAGGACACTTCTTATGTCACTGTATACACAATTTGAATGATGTAGCTTCACACTAATCTATATAGCTTTGAACTGCCTTCCCAAAGATATTATCCTTTTGAACACTTTCAAGTCAAAGATATCTCTGTCATATAATCGTTGTCACAGGTTATTGTCAAGTAATGGTTTGTCATCATCACATCATCCACAACTCAATCAAGTATTGACTAGCTTCTCAAGTGCACATACATCTGCTCATAAGGATCTACTTACTGCTCATGCCCATGAGCCCAATAAATCATGCTCAAACTGAAGTCCACAGTAGAGATCAAAATAATATTGTTGTTGCTGGTCCAGTACATTTCTTTTTGACAGACCAAGAGAACTGTCCTTTTGCTGAGGCCAAATTTTAACTGTTGATAAGGGTTTGTACCTTTAAAAATTGTTGCTTGGAACAGTTGCAACAGATGCCTTGGAATGACCGAATTTGCATCATTTACAAAGGCTCATCCTTAGCACAAGTTCTTGAATTCTGCTGCAACTACAAGCTTCATATCCCAGCGAATTCATCCAGGTAGGACAGACCCCAACTAATACAAGTTTAGACCAAAAAATAAATAAATTAAAAAAATTAAAAATTAAATAAAAAATAAAATAAATTCTAAGGTCGGTCGATTTTGCCTCAGTCCTCAAGAAGTTCGTTGCCTCAGTTCACTGCTTTTTCCCGAATTTCAGAGCTTAATATTAACCACAAATCTCACACACAATGACTGAAATAAAATGTGTGTGTATATATATAGGTTCAACGTGGAGAAAATTAACATAAAACAAGTTTGGCCGACTACATAGAAGCATGAAAAAAATACTCTTGCTTCGACCTGGCAAGATGGGGTAAAATTTCTTCAACTTCAAAAATTCATATCTCTTCAACCGCGAGGAAATAGAAGACGCTCCACATATCAACAAAAAGGGATTGACGAGGACCATCATCTTATGAAGGGCTTGTTTGCAAATACTTGGTCCATAACCCTTAAATTCATCAATTTGTACAAGATGTCAATGACCCCACACATAAGGGTGCCAAAGACCACGTTACCTTATGCATAAGTTCCAAGGTCAAAGGCTTCATTGGACATCATCAAAAGCATGAGGACTTCAATGGTCTTCACATCCATAGACTTCATTATTAAATTGAGCACATAGATCTGTGGACAAACACACAACTCACAAGATAGATCACACAATTTACTCAGTAATTGAAGAATGAAACAGTGCAAAAATGGCTGCAACTGTGAATGCTTTCATTAATCAAAAAAAGATAATTAGATAATAATTACAATGAAGTACAGTGGCTAAATAGCCACAAGCAATTCGAATCCACATGAGGAAATTCGAATTGATTAGACTTTACTTGACTGTAGGTAATTAAAACCTTGTCTAAATCATTATCAGAGGACTCAATGGTTAACTAACCTTGTCTAAATCATCACTGAAGTTCATCGGAGTTCTAAAACACAACTCAAATGTCTAATTCAGTGTTGATTGAGGCGAACTAACTGATGTAGGTGAGAAATGCGCCTCTCCTGCATGCAGCCATGCAAACCTAGCACTAACTGAATGTAGAGGACTAGAATTGAATGTAACTGACTCCTAACTTAGCTTGACTAGTCACCAACTCAACTCAACTGACCTTGGTTGGTATCGGCACTCCCAGTGGCTCCTAAATTGTAGGGATTGGTCTAAGAGGCTCCTAAACTGATGCATGCAAGTGTAATCAGTGGCAGTAGGCCTCAATTAGTGTTCCTCACACTTTAGTAATTGAAACATGTGCCCCAATTAGGCCAAGTTAGGCCAAGTGGACCTAATGGTGCTAGTAACTAAAAATAGACTGGATGGACTCCCGATTTAGACATGACTCCTGATTTAGACATATCACCAAATTGGACAAGGGAGGATTAATAATCCTAACACACCCCCTGAATGCTAACTTGGACAATCTATGGGCCCTAGTAACTAAGACCATAGGTCACCCATTACATCAAGTAAAATAAAGTAACTGCTTAATACAAGGAGCTAGGGAAAAAACCACATGGAAAAAAAGCTCCCCCTCTATCTAAGCAGGTAGAAACAGGATTCAAGTTTGAAAAACTTGAAAATATGTTGCTATAATCTTCATCTTTGTGAGGTAGCGAAACAGCATGAATGGTGTGTTGTGCACAGGTATTCTGGGGCCTGGCATGTAGACTTCTCCTTCTTCTCCAAAAATGATGATGGAAGGAAGGAGGAATGTAACCTCTGTCTCTTGTTGGATAAAGAGGTGTATGATCATATCTATTCTTCTGAATGTAGTGAGACTGAGCCCTTGCCATGTAGCATCTTACAAGGAGTCTATTGCATCTCTCTGAAGGAGGTAAGATTACATGGCATAGCGCAAGGGTCTTTCTTTTTTGAGTGTCAGGTAGGTTTCCAGTCATCTTCCTAGCTTCCAGTTTGGAAGTAGGGACTGAATCTAGATCTGAATCACCCTGAATCTCAATCTCATAAACTGATAAAGATGGATCTGCAATACTAGTAGAAGCTGCAAAAGAAGTAGATGAAATGATTTTACCTTCCCTTGCAAGTGGCTGCTAAGAGTGCACTGGTTTTGAAGGAGGCATGAAATGTGAGAACTCATACGCTTTTGAGGTATGATTTGCAACACCCTTCGCTATGATGTTCCCAGTAGAGATATCTGTGATCTCTACTGAGTCAGGACCAAAGATCACTCGCTTTGGAGAGCCAGTATGGGTCATCTGGTAGACAGATAACAAGTTTGAAGCTAGGGAGGGAACAAATAGCACATCTTTGAATCTTCCATGTTCAAGCTTGATAGAGCCCTTCCCTTTTGTTTAGACTTTACTGTTATTGCCCATCTGAATACTAGGACCATCAAAGGACTAAAAAGAAGAGAATGATTCTCTGGATACAGCCATATGATTGGAAGCTCCAGAATCAATGAGGAAGACATGTGCTGATGAGCAGCTAGCCTTCAGTGCATGGCTCTTCCTTTGGTATTCTTAATCTTCTTCTTCAAAATCATCCTTCCTTGTACTAGCAGGTGCAGAAATGTTATGTTTCTTCAAAAGAAGAGCCATTTCATTAAGTTGTCTTCTCATACAGGAGCTTTCTGAATGAAAACCCCTTCCACAGTAAGAGCAAAGGACCTTTCCTTTGCCATTCTTCTTGCTTCTCTTCGAACCTGAAGGCTCATTTGACTGCTCTTTCTTCACAGGGGACTTATCTCTTTGCTTCCCTTTATCATTCGCTCCCTTAGGTCCTCTTGCAACCAGTGCTTGATCTCTGGAAAATCGAATGATCCCCATTTGGATCAACTTGTCATGCTCATAAGTGAGAGATGCAAGGAAAGCATCAAGAGTGGGCATCTTCCAATTTGGAGTAGTGATCCTCACCGATTGAAAAGTTGACACAAAGACTGAGTAGTCTGCACTGAGTTTTGAGAGAATGGCAAGAATGAGCTGATCGTCCTCCTTCTCCACCTTGCATTGCTTCAACTGGTATATCAGATTCTTGAATTTTGTGAAAAATTCATTCAGTGTTTCGAAGTTGGATGGATTAAGAGAGATTAGTTCATTTTCTAGCTAATGGACCCTCATCTCATCCTGCTTATCAAATAAGGAAGCAAGCTTGTCCCAAGTCTCCTTGGGAGTCTTCAATCCTTGGATGAGGAATCGAAGATCTCGAGAGACTGAGGAGAATAAGTATCCATGAGCTTCATCAAGCATGTTCAAGTACTTTTCTTTGTCATGATTTAGAATTGGCACTGCCTCTGTTTCTTCTATGAGTCTGAAGAGCTTCTTGGTGCGGAGCAGTACCTCCATGTCTTCCTTCCACTGGTGATAGTTGAAGGGAGTGAGAGGCTCTACTGAATGAGCCATTTTGAATGCAGTAAGGAGGACTGAGCTGCTGTAGCGAATGCAGTGAGAAGAAAGGGCTGCTTGTAGTGAATGCTGTGAGAAGAGATGATAACCTGTCACACAATCAAACATACAAAATAAGGTCAACAGTCTGCACTTTTGGAATTTCCTTCACACCCAGCATAGTTGATCAAGGAAGCTTGATCAACAATTTCCTAACTTGGGATATTAAGTGGTAAATTCTCCGCTTCTGGTGCAGTACTAGAAAGAGCAATTTTGCTCAAAAAAAATGATCCAGCTAGAGATCTGAGGAGGAGAGGTGCCTTGTCCGTCGAGGCTCTGAGACCATATTAAATTAAGCACATAGATTTGTGGACAAACACACAACTCACAAGATAGATCACACAATTTACTCAGTAATTGAAGAATCAAACAGTGCAAAAATGGCTACAATTTTGAATGCTTTCATTAATCAAAAAAAGGTAATTAGATAATAATTACAATGAAGTACAATGACTAAATAGCCACAAGCAATTCGAATCCACATGAGGAAATTCGAATTGATTAGACTTTACTTGACTGTAGGTAACTAAGACCTTGTCTAAATCATTATCGGAGGACTCAATGGTTAACTGACCTTGTCTAAATCATCACCGGAGTTCATCGAAGTTCTAAAACACAACTCAAGTGTCTAATTCAGTGTTAACTGAGGATAACTGACTAAGGTAGGTGAGAAATGCGCCTCTCCTGCATGCAGCCATGCAAACTTAGCGCTAACTGAATGTAGAGGACTAGAACTGAATGTAACTGAGTCCTAACTTAGCTTGACTAGTCACCAACTCAACTCAACTGACCTTGGTTGGTATTGGCACTCCCAGTGGCTCCTAAATTGTAGGGATTGGTCTAGGAGGCTCCTAAACTGATGCATGCAAGTGCAATCAGTGGCAGTAGGCCTGAATTAGCGTTCCCCACACTTTAGTAATTGAAACATGAGCTCTAATTAGGCCAAGTGGACCCAATGGTGCTAGTGACTAAAAATAGACTGGATGGACTCTCGATTTAAACATGACTCCTGATTTAGACATATGACCAAATTGGACAAGGGAGGATTAATAATCCCAACATTCATATCAACAAGGAGGAGGGCTTCATCATATCAAGGGTATCAAGGACCTCAACACCACCAATCAAGTGGGAACAAAGACTTTTTCAAGAATATCATCATCATTATAAAGGCAACATTCATCCATGCAAGAGTGAGGACTTCGATTCCAACCAACCATGTACATCAAGCCACCATATGCAAAGGTATGACCATACCATTGTCTGTGGGGTGCCAAACCTCAAACCATAAGGACATCAAGGACCCCAAACATAAGGGTGCCAAATACCACACCACATATTACAAGAGTTCCAAGGACATCTTCAAGGTCTTTTTCAAAATATCAAAGCACGTCCATGGGCTCCACCTCTGTGATCACAAAGATACAACCTCTCAAGCCATCTAACCATGGGCTCCACCACCATGATCACAAAAATACAACCTCTCAAGCCATCTAATCACAAAGAGGACCATATATTATCAACAACCTCCATCAAGCTTGAAGACCAACAAGCAAAGGCTTCAAGGACTTTGAAGGGCATCAAGGTCTTCATCAAGTGCAAGCAGTGGGATTCATGACCTCTTCAACAAATGACCACAGAATGGGTCATTTGTACCACCATGTGCTATAAAGCACACACCATCAATGAATGGGCTCCAAAGCCCAAGCTACCACATGTGTGGGTATGTCCAATCAATCAACCATCAAGCTATCATCCAGCTGGCCACTGTGTGTGGGTAAAGGGTGATCAAACCCCATACCAAACCTGTGCCAATGTCCATGATCAACTCATACCTGTTCATCAAGCTTGTCCACTGTAGGGAACCTTGGTGGCATCAATGACAACAGCCACTGCAATTCCCATGTTGGCATCAATGACAACTCAATCAACAGGGAAGGATGTTTCTGATTGAGGTGTACCTTGCGACTGGTGCAATAGTCTCCTCATAGTCGATTCCTTCCTTCTGAGAGAATCAGCAGGCTAAGAATCTTGCCTTGTACTTCTCTATACTGTCGTCTGCAGAATGCTTTGTCTTGTAGATCTATTTCGAGGATACTACTGACTTGTTCTTCGGTCTTGGTACTACTTCCCATATATCATTCTTTATAATGGGTTGGTATTCCTCGACCATGGCATCTACCCATTCCTTTTGCTTTGTTGCTTCTTCAAAGCATGTAGGTTCTTTGTCAATGAGATTACACATCAAAGCCACATAACTGGGGTATGGCTTTGGCTTCTTACTTTCTCTAATGGTTCCTTTTGGGACACCATATCGTTCTGCTTCTTCAATTATTCCACGTGCCCAAGCATGCCTTCTTTTGCGTGAGATCATCTCACTAGGCAACTCCTCAGGTCTCTGAGGTTCTATCATGTCATGATCCTCAGGTATTTGTTCTTCCTCATCATTTCTGACTGGTTTGGAGATTTCTGTAGCTCTAGGAGCTACATGCTCCTCTTCATCTTCCTGATTCTTCCTTGATTTTTTGAAGGTTCATTAAATGTGACATCTCTACTGAGTTCAATTTGACAGTATCCTAGGATATAGATTCGATAAGCCTTTGATTGCTCACTATATCCTACAAACAATCCCTTCTTTCCTAAGGGTCCAACTTCGATCTTTTCTCCTTGGGAATGTGTATGTATACTACCCAACCAAATATCTTCAACTGACTGACTTCAGCCTTTTCTCCAGTAAACATCTCTTCTAGAGTCTTATTTCCAAGAGCACTGTGAGAGATTATGTTTTGTACATAGACTGTTGTTCTAGCTGCTTCTGCCCACATATACATAGGTAGATCTTAATCATGGATCATGGCTTTTACTACTTTCATGATAGATCTATTCTTCCTTTCAGCCATATATTTTAAGGGATGGTGAGCTCCCTCCTAATCCCAGCTTCTTTGCAGTAATCATTTGAATTCACCTGATGTGAACTCACCTCCATTATCTAATCTTAAGGTCTTGATCCTCTTTTCATAGGGGTTTTCTACAAGAGCCTTGAACTCTTTAAACTTTTCAAATACTTCATCTTTCTTCTTCAAAAAATAGATCCAAGTTTTGTGGGAGTAGTCATCAATAAAGGAAGCATAATAAACATAACTGCTCAGTGAAGTAGTTTGCATTGGTTCGAATACATCTGAGTGAACAATGCTAGAAAGTGGCAAAAAGGAAGGTCTTCTAGCATTGCATGTGTCATTGCATGCTAGGAAGACATTAAACAGGAAGCCAAATGTATTTAATGTGATTTTCCTAAGTTTGGACTTAGGAAAATACATCAATTATTTTAATTTGATTTTGACTTGATGGAATCACTTTTATAAAGTGAAAAGTGAAATAATTTAAGTGATGGCTAATCAAATCTTGGCCATTGATCTCACCAGAGGATCACAGCCATTGATCGATAGTGAGGGTTAGGGTTTTCGCTTAGCCATTGAGTTAAAAGGAGATTTGGTGGAGAGGACACATACATAGGAGAGATACAGACAAAGAGAGAAGTCGAAAAAGTTTGGTGAGAAGACGGAGGGACACTCACCCAGAGGATTTGTCGGGTTATCAGGTTGAGCAGTGAACCGTAGGTGCTGGAAAATTTTCAAGAAATTGAACAAATAGAAGACCCAACAAAGCTCCCTTCTTCACAAAAATCTTTTTTTTATCAAATTTGTAAGCCTTTGGATCCAAATTATAAAGACCAAACAGCACTTCTTCCAGATTGTAAAATTTTAATAAACATTTCAGTAGGCTCCTAAGAGCCCACTCCTCATCCCCCCTGGGGGAATCTGCGTCGGTGCCTTTTCGTGAATTTTTGAGTTTTCGTTAGTTTAATTTTCATTTCTGGTTTATCTGTTTATTTTATCAAAGGAAAAGAAATACTTACCCCACACTCTCCCAATTATCCCGAAAGGGGGAAAGAGATTTGTGGTAGGACTAATTAGAAAACCTTTTTTTTCTTTTGTCATTTCTTTAAGCTTTAAAATTAACTCAGTTGTGCTCTCCCGAGTATCCTGAAAGGGGGAAAGAGACTTGCAGCCGTGAGTAGTTAGTTAATAAACACCACAATAGGACTTTAAATAAAAATTAACGAAGGCTCTTTGCCCATATGCTTTGCACCGTTGCAGCTTGTCTTATCAGCTGGTTGTACCAAAAAGGGATACGAGTGACTAGAATAATAGGAAAATCCAAATAAGCCTGCTTCTTGAGAAATCGGGAGGTCGCAAAGGGAGAATACCACATAGTCAGGGGGCTACTCCTAGCAGGATACGCCTCGCCCCGTTGGACACTTGGTAAAGTCGCTTCAACGCTCATTTCAAAAGAGCTTGCCTTGTTGGGCCAAACCCAAAATTAACTCACTCCCTTAATCACTCATTTAATAATCTAAAATTTACCAACCGAGACACTGCAATACTTTCACCAATACTACACTAGCAACCCTCATATGCAAGCACTTTCTTCATTTCGCACTGGTCTACTTTACTCTCTTTTGCATAAGTCAATTTTGCAATGTGTCTTGAATGATTTCTCTATTCTCTAAAGGTTGGTAAGAGTTATTTATTTGCAGTAATTGGTCGGTAACATTTTAATCCATTTCATTTCAAACTCCTAGAATAGTTGTTGTTTTGTACTTTCATACTTAAAAAACCACCTTAGATTGTTTTTTAGGGACTGAAGAAATTCAACGACTTAATATGAAATTTCTTATTTACACATTATGTCAAACACTTGATCTATCTAGGGTTTATGATTAAAAATTACATCTTAATTTGAAATATAAATCACAAAGATCAAGAACTTTCCAAGACTGGAGCAAATATTTCACACATGAATACACAGATATTTTGGTCAACAGACCAAGCAAAACCCTAACTCCTGGGAAAACCCTAGAAAGAGAAATTATCATTAAAGGAGAAACTCATAAATTTTCCCAATCACACAGAAAAATTATTCTTCTGACCCTTGCAGACAAAATTCCCAAAATCACTTCTACAGCAAATTACCTCAAAATATGTGCCAGTCGTATTGTACAGCATGTTGTACCTTCACACGTGCGAGTACGGACTGCACGGATCTGCCTCACGTGTGGACCGTACTTTATGTACTTGTTGTTGCCTTGAGATTCGTGCCAACCTACAATAAATGCCCTGTCAGACTGTTGTATGGTGTTGCCTCGAAATCTATGCCTCACACGAGTTGTACGGATTCTGACAGGCTGCAGTTAATGTGGTTGTACCTTGCTGCACCTTGCATTGGGAATTATGCCAAGGGTTTTCTCTCTCTCCTCATTAATGGTGGTGTCTCTAATTTGTCCTCAACCCTAATTTTATACTTTACATTCTATAACTACCTCATCTAATCAACTTGATCTTATGGTTGAGATGACTTTTACAAAATCTAGGGTTCTCACTTAATGCATTTTTATTTAATAATAATTCACTTTAATTATTAAATATCTTTTAAGTGAGACGCAAAACAATAAAGTACAAAACATCATTTATTTATATATAACTCATCTTTTATGCATAAATACACAAGGGACAAATTACATGTCCTCTTTATCACACAACACCAAAACTATAAAGAGGACCTTCAGAGTTAACTTTTCAACACTCCCTCTTAACAAGGAAGGCCTGCAGCACTATCTCCATCTCTGACCCCTGCAACAGCTCCCTCCTGTTCTAGAATCAACCTCGAAAACAGATGCTCTACCTCGAACTGAAACTCTGAAGCCCAAGACTCTACCTGAGTCTCGTCAACCTGCTCATATGCACCATCACTTGACTAGATGAGCCTCCTACCAATGCTCTAGAGAGAGTCACTCTCCTCTTCAGGTCCATATCTATCAAATGCAGCATCATCCTCATTCTCTGACTCTGATAGCCATCCTCCTGGTCATACAACATGCCCTCTCAGGTCATATAGTTTGTTCTTGCGATCACCCAATAAGATGGTACCTATTGGCTCATCTCTCCGATACAGGAAGATATGACCAGACCTGATCATCATCCCATAGCCATCATCCTCGAAGGATGACACTGAGAGTTTTCTCACTCTCATCCCAGGTACAAACAATACTCCATGTATACCCAGGAACTCTTCGAGATCTAGTTGGAACCGGATTGTTCCAACCCCTCGTATCACAATCTAGGGACTATCAACATCTGTCTAGATGAAATGTCCCGGCCCCAACAAAGTGATCATCTGAAAGGAATCATAGACTCTAGTCATATGTCTGGTTGCACCACTGACAACAACCCAGACATTCTCAAAGGTAGAACTCCCTACACTGGAATCAATTGAGACAAGAGAAAATTCTTGCTCAAACTTCGTGGCATATTCTTCTATTGATGCAGAGGCTGCCACATCTCTTTCAGTCTTCACAATCTTTTTCTCAGGACATTTTGAGGCATAATGCCCCATCTGACCACAATGGTAGCACCTGATCTGACTGAGGTCTTTCTTTTTCTTGTTTGTCTTTGCTGCAAGAGCCACACTATGCTCCACCTCTTCACTGACTTGCCCACCCAGAGCCCCCTCTCGAATCTCCTCTTGGGTGAAATCATCCCAAAGTTTAGACCAATCCGGAAGTTTCTCTCTGCCAACAATACATTTGACAAAAACCTCCCATCTCTTGGTGAAGCCCTTCAGGGCTATCCTCACCAACTATGATTCTGAGATGGTCTCTCCTACCGCTGCATACTCATCTTTGACCTGAGCCACACGAGTCAGGCAGGAAGTTACACTTTCACCTTGGGTCATCTCCACATTGTGTAACTTGTCCTTTAGATCCATCTTCCAATTCTCATTCTTTGCCTCAAACAACTGCTTCAGGACATCCCACATATCATTGGATGTCTTTTTCTCTGCCAAATGAGGGATTAGATGATCTTTCACCTTGTCCAGGATCACCGGTGCTCTTAGCTCTGGCTTCTAGGTCTTCAAATTCTTCTAATGCATCCTTGTCTGTGGGCTTCGTCATCACAATGTTCGCAAAGCTCCATATCTTCCATTCTTTGAGCTCTGCAGTTATCCTCACTTTCCAAGGTAGATAGTTGGATATGCCATCCAACCTATCTTCGTAACGAATGCTCATCATCTGGAAAATATCTCACAACAAATATTCTAAACTAAAAGACAACACAATTATGTTTTGTGATTCAAAAGTTGAACACTACTTCAACTTGGCTCTGATACCATGAAGAAATTCAATGACTTAATATGAAATTTCCCATTTACACATTATGTCAAACACTTGATCTATCTAGGGTTTATGATTAAAAATTACATCTTAATTTGAAATATAAATCACAAAGATCAAGAACTTTCCAAGATTGAAGCAAATCTTTCACACGTGAATACACAAATATTTTGGTCAACAGACCGGGCAAATCCCCAACTCCTGGGAAAAACCCTAGAAAGAGAAATTATCATTAAAGGAGAAACTCATAAATTTTCCCATTCACACAGAAAAATTATTCTTCTGACCCTTATACACAAAATTCCCAAAATCATTTCCACAGCAAATTACCTCGAAATATGTGCCAGTCATACTGTACGGCCTATTGTACCTTCACACGTGCGAGTACAGACTGTACGGGTCTACCACACATGTGGATTGTACTTTTATGTTGCCTCAAGATTCGTGCCAGCCTACAATAAATGCCCTGTCATACTGTTGTACGGTGTTGCCTCGCACATCTTGTACAGATTCTGACAGGCTGCATTTAATGTGGTTGTACCTTGCTGCTCCTTGCATTAGGAATTGTGCCAAGGGTTTTCTCTCTCTCTCCTTTGGTCTCAATCTTCTCTCTCTCTCCTCATTAATGGTGGTGTCTCTAATTTGTCCTCAACCCTAATTTTATACTTTACATTCTGTAACTACCTCATCTAACCAACTTGATCTTATGGTTGAGATGACTTTTACAAAATCTAGGGTTCTCACTTAATGCACTCTTATTTAATAATAATTCACTTTAATTATTAAATATCTTTTTAGTGAGACCCAAAACAATAAAGTACAAAACATCATTTATTTATATATAACTCATCTTTTATACATAAATACACAGGGGACAAATTACATGTCATCTTTATCACACAACACCAAAACTATAAAGAGGACCTTCAGAGTTAACTTTTCAACAGGGACCACACCCTTGGCTTCGCTAGGAGCTGGCCTAGACGGAGGAGCCGAGTATCAGGGGACGGCACTTGGCTCAAGCTTGCCCCCAAGGTCGCACCCAGTGGCTTGAAGATTTTTGCCACGTGACCCGAGGTGCAAATTAGGCGGCAACACAGGGCACCAAGTTACTTGTTCCACGATTCACATAACTTGCAATTGCATGCACTAAATCACCATGCTTAATTTGCATTACTAGCAACCTACAAAGGTCACATTCACGCATTCCTATGGCAAAAACTCAAACAAATTAATGGGCGTAGTGACCTCTAATGATGTCTTGTTGGTCATCATACTCAACCACAGACTTTAGATCTATCATGCAAGAAACTGAAAAAAAAAAAGATTCTTAGTCAATCCAAGAACATACAAGACATCATGCAACTCAAGAATATTGCTTGAAGTGATATTGGAGGAGACAATGCCCATTCTAACAACTAGATAAAGGGTATTGTTAACCCCCATTTTCCATGGGTTCCCATGTGAATTTTATCACATTTTCAAAAGGGGTTACATGTTGATGGTGATTTGGCTGCCCTATTATTGATGTTTGTGGAGGCCTTTTCTTGTGGAGTGTTCTTGATCCTTAGCACATAGATGGCATCATAGCACTTTTGGATATCATCTTTGGTTGAGCACCCTCCTTGTTTCTCTCTTGCGGCATTAGTGGTGGCATTCTACTAACTTGTAGCAAGGGTCATCCCCTTCCTCATGGGTTGGTTATCAATTGTCAACACTTGTACTTAAGTGGATGCTCCTATTTTTTATTAATAGTCTCCTAGGTTTAAGTATAGATGAGTTGGTGGTCAGGGCTTGAGGTTGGGTTTTTATGTGGACATTCATTGTGCATATGTTGAGGTTGTTCAAACTTGATGGAGTTGTTATCACAAATTATGTAGGGGGGATTAGTCCTCATTTTTGCTAGAGTAGACATGATTTTGAGCACTCCAATACAGTGAGCACTAGAGAAAGATCATGAGTTATGGATGGGTGAGATCCATCCATGAGGTCATAGCTAGATCAGTTGAGTGGGCAGATCCTCAGAGTAGGGCCCTCGGTCACTTACCAAGTGATTTTGGGATCCCTTGCCATAAAATTTGGAACCCTTTTTTCAGTGGATTTCTCCACTATTGGAAAATGAGATTGGATCTTGACTTACAGTGCTCCACATTTTGTCCCTATGATGAATCCTACATTTGCAATTATGTACCAAAAATTGTGTCCTAAGGATATTATTTTATGGATGATTATATGTGGTCTTGGTACACTGACTAGCAATAGGATTTATCTTATACCTTGTGATTATTTGATAAGAATTATGAGTAGGGCACTAGCATGGCATTACAATTAGTGTTAGTTTTTGTATTATATACATGTTATTCTCTGGCAGGTCTCCACACTGTTGCTTTCATCATCACCTGACCCTTTGGATCTTATATTGGCTTTTCTCATATTCCACCCATTCACCTTGCCTAATACAAATCCCTGTTGATCTAGATACAACTAAATGACTTAAGGACACTACCCCTCTATGACCTCTTTGTTAGGATCTAAGCCACCTGGTTTGAATTCGTGTTCAAGTTCGGTGACCTTGAAGTTCGACAAAAATTCAACATTGAAAATTTTGATGATAAAATTCGACATTAAATTCGAGAGACTATAAAATTTGCAAATAAAAAAATATATGAAAAATTTTAATAAAATTCAATATGTTAACTAAACACATCTTAAAAATAATCAAACTGAACCCACACCCGGTTCCATTTTAATATATTAATATTAATGCTAGCCCAAACAAGTGTGGCTCATTGGCATCGCTTGATATGAAGTCATTTGTTGTAAAGGAAGTCACGAGATCAAATCCCACCCGGGTTTACCTGTGTCCCATGTCTTGTGAGTGGGTATGGGGCACCTAGGGGTATAGTGGTAGCAGGAATGGATCCTTGGACCCCGTGTCACGCGAGTACCAGACCAGCCCCAGTTATCGATTCCCCTAGTCAACAAATATATATATATATGACATTTTAACGGCAGTGTGAGATATTTTAATATATTACCATTTTCTCCTTCCTGCCATGTTTTTTAAATTTATGCCCACTATTTTCTAACGGACACCCACCGGAGGTTATCGTCCACCAATCTACCCAACCTACGAACTACGAACACTGAGGGGCTTGAACTTTGAACTACAAACAGGAGTTGGGCGATGGAAATAACACTGGCGGGCGCGAAGATTATGACCTCAAGTAAAAGATAACCCAAGTGCCTACGACCTCAATTAAAAAGATATCACGAGCGGCTACACCTCAGTCAACAGATAACATGGGTTGCTACGAGCTCAGTCAACAAATAATGCGAGATAGGGTTTTCTCATTTCCCTTAAAAACGAGTTCGGCAGATTTTAACCATTAAATTCAACACCCAATAAAATTCATTGAATTTCGAATTTGATCCATTAAAACTGTCGAATCCAGTGACTTAGGTTAGGATGGCCTCCATGCCTTCCCTTGTGTCTCGGCTTTGATGTGTGTAGCAAAACCTTGCTAGCCCCGTTGATCTCTTTGTGTTTGTAGATCCAGGTGGATTAAGTGCAAGTAAGGTAGGCCTAGTCACCAGAGGATTACCCCCTAAACTTGAAACAAGTGCTCCCCATCCTTGAAATGTTAAACTAGCAGCAACAAGGAAGGTCTTCCTGCATGCATGTGTTCTTGCATGCAGAAGACTTAAATTAGGAAACCAGTTGTATTTAATTTATTTTTCCTAAGTTTACTTTGGAAAATAAATTAAAGTGATCTAAACTAACTTTAGTGAAACACTAGTTAAAGTGAAAGTGAAATTTGGGTTTTTGCTTTACCACTAGTTAAAGTGAAAGTGAAATTAGGGTTTTCGCTTTACCTAAAGTTATAAAAGAGAGATCAATTGGTGGAGAAGATACACACACTTGTATTCCAACACAGACAGGATACAGACAGGGAGAGAAAATCAGACAGAGGATTTAGTTGAGAAGACGGAGGAGCGAGCAACAGGATCACCGAGCTTCGTACAGTTGGGTTGTACACTCACACAGTTAGGTGTTGAGTTTTAGCTGAGATTTTCCCAGTGATTATGTCGTGTAGTTGCATTCGCTAGGTTTGGGTGAATTTGCAGTGATTGTAATGTTCCATATTTTCTCATAATAAAATCTATATCTGACCGTTGCACTGGTTTTCCCATCTTGGGTTTTTCCGAGGGTTTCCATACCCAAAATAATAGTGTCAATATTGTGATGTGATGTTGTGATTTATTTCTCAGTTTTATATTCCACTGCATACTGTAAAAGATATTCATGTGTGGTTATCAGTAGAGATTTGCATGCACTGTTTAGCCCTAGTTTGAATAATAAAGGAAAATTTACATGAAATTGGTTAGTGGCTAGGAGGGTAGGTACTCCTTGAATTAAGAGGTTAAACCTACTTGCTCTAAAAAGGCATCACTGTGGCAACTCTATCGCACCTATAGATGGTGGCAGGCAGTGGAGCTAAGGTTGTGTCATAACTGGTGCCCAGAAAGCAATCGAGGGTCGGTACCTTTCGGTCATTAGCCAATTGAAGGATTGCAAGTGAATAAAGTGCTTCAAAGAAATATCTAAAGCAAGAAATTCAAATGAGAAAGTCAAATGTGAAACATAAATCATAAATCATACATGTCGATGAATCATTGCCTATATTGGAATCCTATTCATCAATAGCACCCTATGCCTCCCTCCTCTAGGGTCTAGCCCTTGCCTCTACCTTGAATCTCAAAGATGATCCTCCAGGGACATTAGTCAATGACTTAACACCCTACAATTTTTATGAAACTTCCTAATCCAATCGTTAAAATAAGGTAGAAAAAGCTTCCCATGCTTAAGAAGTGATTTTGCTTAAGTGAATAGTACATTTTTATTAATGTCATGACAGAGGAGTTCAACGATCAACACCACCAACATCAAGGTATATAGAGGGGTTCATGTGCTTCAATAAATGCCAATCCCATACCCTCGTACATGATAGAATTTGGTGGAAACTTTGCAATCCTAAAACCTTGAAAACTATTAAGTCTGTTAATTTTGAATAGAATCTAAAATTCTTCTTTTTGTATATGATGTCCAATGAGGTTGGAACCACTCTAAACATCCTGAAACAATTAACGGTAATGTTAAAAATTTAAGTAGAAGGATAGAAAATGAAAGATGAAGAGAATGTAACTTTTACTTTAAGAATTTAATATTACCATTTGGTATTACCAACTACTACTAAGTAACTGAACAAAGCATTTTTTTTACAGTCAACTCAGTTGGTTCAAGTCGAGACTCGACCGAGTTGACCGATTTGGTACCGAACCGATTGAGTCGGACACCAACTCAACCAATTTGGAACCAAACCAGTCACTTAATCCGATTTGAAGGTCGAGTAATCTAGGTGGAAAGTCAACTCGGTCAACTTCGATCGAGTCCAAGTTTGAGTTGACCGGTTTTTAAAACAAAGGCTAAGACGGGTATGACAACCTTTACACAGACAATCACCTCTACAAAGCATAAAAACAAGTGTGGCTAGGAGCCCCTAGGCCATGTGTCCTAATGGAACCATCCCAAGAAGCATCAAACACCAACCCATGGGCATAAAAGCCCATCAAGATGGGAGACTTTCACCACATCAAGGGGCAATCAGTCGTGCCACTAACCCACTACTCCCTGACATGAAAACCAAGAGGACCTTCCATGAACAGACCACGGGTCTTGAGCCCCACTAGACCAACACTTTTACATAAGCAAGCCCCAAACTTGGCCTTTACAATGAAAAAAAGACCCCTCCTCTCTAGCATATCTGATGCGGCACACTACAGAGTATCTGGAGGGTAACAACCACCATTCTGTGAAATGAGGAAAAACACAATGAAACGTTTTGCCAATGTGTGGGACGTGTTTCACAAAATGGGAGGCTTGTGGGTGCCCCTCTCCTAAAAAGTAGGACGCATTTCGCAAAATGGGGGGCATGTGGGCACTCTACCCCATCCAAAAAGTGGAACTCTTGAGTGTCCCCCAAAAAAGAAATTCCAAAAAACCCTAAAAAGTATAAAAAACATAAAAAAGATAAGAAAACAAAAAACCTAAGTAACGACAATGGTGATTGATGAATCGTGTTTGTACCATTTCACGATTTTGAATTTAGCATTTACTTTGCACAAAGATGAATTTACATGGGATGAATTGTTATGATGAGAATTTTTTTATTTTTAATAACCTTAAAGGTGCCCACCTTATGCTAGGGACCCCAACATCCCCCTGTCCCCCATGAAATTTCCTAAAAATTGAGGGGGGTCTCCACACATCACCTGTGTGCATGTCCCTACTCTCACACTCCTATGTCCCGAAAACTTGGTGGAACAATGATTTTTTACCTAGTAAAGAGGAAGTTGAGACTTTTACTTTCTTCTAGAATAGATCTAGGGTTTTAGTCATAAAAAAGATGAAGAGGTAGTTGAGTCTTAAGTCCTATAAAAGGAGATAAACTCTCTCATTTTCATTGTTGTTGTTTGGCTCGGAGACTTGTAATGAATATCAATCTAAAGACTTTCGAGGAAAATTTCTTAAGATCTACTTATGTATCTGTGACGTATTTCTTGATTCATGCTTCATGTTGGAGGTAATACCATGATAACATTGTCATTTCTTTTCTTTATGGGCCATTAAAGAGGTGGTCTTACCTAATTGGATGAAGGGTATGGTATGTTAATCAGTATCATGATTTTCATTGCTATTTTACTTGAACAAGAGCTAATCTTTGTATTTTTCTCTTCGTTTGGATTGTGTAATCTTAACCCCTCTTTCTTGCAAAGCACACTCTTAAAGGAAAGAAGGGAGAAGTCCTTTTATCCCTTTGTGATCTTGTGTAGGTATCTGCAACACATCAATTGGATTGAGGTTAGCCTAGAACAAAATATTTCCCTTGGTGATTAGTCTAAACAAGGCCCTATTGATAAATCTTGGGTGATCCATGCCCTAAAGTGTGTTTGGCACTAGTCTCTTCCATTCAAGCACAAAAAGGCAAAAAATCTCAAAATAACCTTAACCCTTTTTATTTCTTATATTCAAAAAATAACAAAAAATATTTTTCATTTTTGTTTTATGGTGAAATCTCTAACCCTAAATGAGAATCATACTTAGATTTCACAATTATTTTAGATCTATAATTTTATTGAATGTCTTGGATTAAATCTAATTAGAAATATGAAATTTAACCCTAAAAGTTCATTATTTCATTTTCAGATTTCTTTTTCGTAAGTCTTGGGTTATTAAAGACTAGTTTTAAGAAGACTTAGCCTTAAAAATCTGAATTTTTCATCATTGATTTATCTCTAGTGTATTTTAGGCATTTCAAGCATTTCAGTAAATATCTGTGGCAGATTCCAGATTGGTGTTTGGAAGCATTTTTTAAGACTTTTCTAGAGCATCTTTCATTGAAGATTAGCAGTAAATTGGAAAAGGATTGAAGAATACGTTATATAAATTAAAAAAAAAGCAATCCATGTCAATGGGAACATGATCTTCAGTCATTGCCAGGTGGTGATCTCGTGGAGATTGGTGACAGAGGAGTGAGCATTAGTGATGGGTTTAGAGCTATAATTAACCAGGGCTTTGTATGATTGTGTTTGGAAGGATATTAAGAAGACTTAGCCTTAAAAATCTGAATTTTTCATCATTGATTTATCTCTAGTGTATTTCAAGCATTTCAGTAAACGCCAGTGGCAGATTCCAGATTGTGTTCGGAAGCATTTACTAAAGCCTTTTTTATAGCATCTTTCATGGAAGATTAGCAGTAAATTGGAAAGGGATTGAAGAATACGTTATTAAAAAAAACAGTCCATGTCAATTGTAATATATCTTCAATCATTTCCAGGTGGTGATCTCGCAGAGATTGGTGAAAGAGGAGTGAGCATTAGTGATGGGTTCAGAGCTGTGTATGCTAATGCAGATGTGTATATATTTGATGATCGTTCAAGTGCACTCGATGCTCATGTTGGCTGCCAGGTATTTGAGAAATGCTTCAAGGATGAATTCATGGCGAATGGGTTCAGAATATCCAGCTAGGATTCTTTCTAAGCGTGTGATCAAGGTGAAAAGTCTTGTTAGTCCTGTTGCCGCTGATGAAGGCATAAGATTTTTAGAGCCTTGTCGTACTTTTGATCATATTTTCAGGGGCCATCTCGATGGAAGGCGAGCAGGGGAATGCCAAGCTAATGGTTACCAACCTCATCTGATAACTCCTGAGCAAGGATTATCGAAGGCTATTGATGGGGCTCTTAAAGGACCAGCATAGGCATCTGACAAAATTATTCACCTTATATTGAAAGAATTTGTTCAAAAATCAATTCTTGAAGCCTTAGAGAATGCACTGGGATTGAACGGTCGAGTTTGGCATTGACCCAGCTCGGTTCCGGTCATATTCTCGTAATACAGTCCACTATATAGCATAGAAGAATAAGAGCTGAATGGTGCATCTTGTTATTGAAAACTTTACAGTCCTGATGAGCTGGTGGGATTCTGCGGCTCTGATCAAACCCGCCAACAGTTTTGTATATATATGAAAACTGCCCAATTCTGTCACTAACAAATATAAACATTTTTTCGCAAAATAAATGCTCAAGTTTGGTTCGAATTAAATAAACAGTATTTCAATAAAGACTAATCAACAGGAAATGGGTATTCGAAGGGCAAATAAACAGATACCCAAATCAACATTATCCTTCGAATTATTGCAGAGGCATCATCGCCTATTCCCAAGCAATCTTCAGAGTTGGAAAGGATATGAATAACAAAAGGCAGGAGAATTGGGTAAGAAGAGCAGAGGTCCAGAAATTTCAAGTACTATATTCATGGGAGCATTTTAGGAACAGAAACAATGAGCGGGGAATGCATTTCTAACCAATTATACTGCGAATAACATAGTCTACGTAGGTTCTGATTAAGTCTATTATTATCAATTCTGCCATAATCTACTCAACTTCAACTTCCACGATTTCTTTTATGCAGAATATTAGATTTGCAGCCATCACAACAAAAACTAAGAACAGTTATGCTTACTCTTCCACGGTTACACATTCGCACTTTGTCCACGAATGCATGCAAACCCAAGTTCAAATCCAAGGGGGCTTGTTTCTCGTCCTGAGCCCTTCCAACGCGGAGCATCTCCTCTATACTAACTCCAAAAGCTCTTGTTCTGCAAACCCATCTATTTTTTATCGATGGAAACCTGTTGAAGTGTGTTCGCAATGAGGCGGACCTTCCCCTGCTCAACGCAATGTGGGTTAGCATGGGGGTACTAAGGGAAGACTGGTGTGAAGGTATTTGAAAAGATAAGAGTTTGCTCCCCATTATCACTCGATCAACCAAACTTAGCGTGAGTAATCACATCAACTATTCTGGCTATTTCATACCTATATTGTGTGAAAAGATGACATATTCACAAGGTCCTTGCGTGTAACAATGATTCTTTCTTTTTGCCTCCGTGCAAGAGTTTGAGTTTGAGGTACGTCGATTATAGAGGTATATATTGTTTGATATAAAGAAAAAATAAAAAAATTAAGTAAACAATTTAATTTGTTTAAGTCAATTTCATTTTTTTTTACATGTAAAAGTGTTGCATTTTGAACTTATTTTTTGTGTCTAGGTCAGATTAAGAGCTAACATGTCTTATAAGAATTGAACCTAGATGAGGAAGGTAACAATCATTCCTCCTAACCACCCAAGTTATAACCAATGGACTAACTTCATATGACTAATAAAAGCACAGCGATATATGATAAATCTCATCCATCATGGAACTTAGAAGCATATGAAAGATCATAATAAGATGTCAAACACCCTTTCTCAAAAAGATACGGTCAATATGGGTAATATTTTCATATAATCAATATTTAGACCATATGACTTTATTTATCCTTTTCATGGTATGAAAATGCATTCATTTTTCTTGCGTCTATTTCGATGGGAAAACTATCGAAGTGAAAGAAGGGATCTAAGGAAGGCTTGAAGGTGAATCATTTTTTTTTGCAACTTGTTTGGTGGTTTACTTCTTATAAAAATAAGTGTTTATCATAACTAGTAACATGTATAACCTTATTTTGATTGTTCTACTCGTTTACTTTCCCTGGTAAGAGAACTGGCCTTGGAAGCCTACCTTGTTCTTGCCTTATTTTAAGTTAATCCCAAGTTTCATTCATCCCATTCCTGTACAAATGGGTCTAGGAAAGAGAGTTCGGACAATTCATCGATTTTCTTGCTCATTTAAAGAGAATAGATCATAGTTGGATGTCAAACACCTTTCTCACATAGAACCTCTTCGACATGAAGCTTTCTATATATACCTATCATCCAATTCGAAAAGGCTACATTAACTACATCCTATCATCCAAATGAGCCTCAACATTATGGTCATTCATTCTTATAAAACCAACCAGCATAGATCCATCTCAAATCTGGATTTAGAAAGCACCGAGAGGGATCCAATTTCTTTACGTATAAGTTATTTTTATCTTAAATTTTTAAATGTTCATAAAAAAATTACACCTCAAACATTTTGATCCCTTTAGTGTTTGGTAAATTCGGGTTTAACATGTATCTTTTAATTACTTTTCATTTAGTTTTATTATTGGGTTTTTATTATTTGATAAATTAGGCCACATGTTTTTATTTTTTTATTTATGTCCGTTAACAAAATGTTTTTTTATGTCATCTAGCATAACGTGACTAACGTAACAGGATCTTCCCCATACTGGGCTGAGAGCACCTCGCTTCTCTTGGTACAATAAAATAGGTCCAAAGTTTATAGACATATTTATATGGATATTATTAGACTGTAAAATTATTATAATAGGTATAAATTGTTCTAATATCAATAAAAAAGACATATGTTTATTCATTTTCAAAAAAAAAAATATTATAATAGGTAAATATTGTTTTGGTATCAATAAAAAGACGTATGTTTTTTCATTTTCATAAATAAATAAAAATCAATTCATAGTCTATAGATTTATTCATATGAATATTATTATCATAAACTTTAACATTAACCAAACAAAGAAAAAATATATTGGAAGGTTAGAGGATGACCATTGACCTTTTTGTGAGCATTGTAATTTAACTTTATATTTATGAGGTAGTATGTTGCATTAGTATTTAGCAATATTGTACTATATTAATATGTTAACATGGCTAGTATCATAATGCTTTCACCATAACCTCAAAGATATATCAATCTCCCGGTAGTCTCCATAATATTCACTTTGGGATTTATTTAATATAACTTTACAATTAAAACATACATGTACCTCCTTATGCTTGAAAGAAAATTTTGTGATTGTATATGTTAATTTTTTATAATGTCATTATAAATCAAATCGATTTAGAATACTATTGGTATTTACATTGCTTAGTTAACAAACTTGAAGTTGGGAACGGTTTTGGGATGCCTTGAGTTAAATTGTATGCATTCTTTCCTTCAGTCTTTATTACGAATGTTTTTTTCTTTCCTGTTGATTTTGTTTGATTGGCCTTGACTAATCACCAACATCATCACAAGGTCGGCAAGGGGGGCATAGATGGCTTCCCCCACTTTATGGATCCCTTGATTTCCATGTTGTTTCAATTGATAGTGATAACTCTAGACTTGGAAGCAGAAATGGCACCATAAAGGCACCAAGGAAATGCATCCCTTAAGTTATAAATGTAACCCAATATTAAGAAAATCCTTATTAAACTTTTCCATTTATGAATGTGATAATATATATAATATTTTTTGGGAGGAAACCATATTGGAATGTGTTGTTGTAACACACCCAACCTAAGTCACGGGTAAGGAAGGGTACATGGGCTCTCTTTAAGGTAGAGAGGGTTGAATTTTGATCTTAACATAGAGGATATGTTTATTCAAAAGGGTTTGGTCAGTTGGTAGTTACTTTAAATTTTATAGGTTAACTAGTTAAACCAACACCTCTTTGGCTCAGCTATAATTTTTCACATAGTTTTAAAATCAACTATAATCTTTAAACCCCCAATGCATGACCTAATATGGGGCTGCCATGTACAACCACATGACAGTCCATATTAGTCCTAAAATAACCGATAAAAACTTAAACAAAACATGGCACTAACATCTCAATTCGATTAATAATATTTGCATTAAAAGCTTGCTCCTAAACAAGGTAATTTTTAGCCATTTCTTTATTGATAAACCATATACAAATCCCATGGGAAATTCAGGTATGTGACAGCCATATATGGCCATATGGTTGTCCATTATCTTATTTCCTAAATCGGCATACATTTACACATCAAAATACAAAATACTAGCTCAAGGAAACACATACCATTATGGAGGTTGTTAGTCCAACATCAGAGTTAGTAACATGATAATCCTATCATTTAATTTAAAAATATTAAGTGTGCACAAGCATCCTTCATGATACATCATAATAATCATATAGAACATATCAGGAGGCTATAAGTACTTATCTTGATCTATGCAACTAGCATTAACGTGACAATTTTCCTCCCAGCCATAGATCTCTACTTAGTGTATGTTTTCCTACCGAAAGATCACCCCCGAGCTGAGGTCCTAGAATCTCACATTAGAAGGTCTCTTATAGGATGGAAACTAATGGATGATTCCCTTCCATTATTGGGATTGTCCCCCTCTCCTATAAAGGAAAGCAGTGGTCGGTCTCGGGATCATCCCCCTCTCCCAAGGCACCAGTTACCACAAAATACAACTCAATTTCCAGAATAGCCCCCCTCTTCTGCAAGATCAGCGCAACCAAAATTGAGATATCCACACAAAATTGTCCCCATCTCCTATTGGATAATCTCAATGAAACAACACTTCCGACCTCCCAGGTCAAATCTCATCTCGAATCTCTACTAGAGTATTCGAAACTATAGAGCAATTAGGCCTAGATACCCCTCCGGGATTGTCCCCCCTTCCCTTAGGCTCTAGGGGAACCAGGATGAGATTTACACACATAATTTTTCTTAGGATTTAAATGAGCATACACATAATTTATGATGAGAGAACATAAATCCACATAGCAACACATTTAAGATAAACACGCCATCTTTACGTGGAAAACCCAAAACCAAGAAAAACTACCATAATAGATTTATTATGTCCCTTGACCTAAACCAGCCAAGACGGGCCAAGTGAGCTAACCACCACTCACCCCCAGGAAACTTTACAATGGAGCCTCCTCCAGCCTTATAAAGACTTCCTTACATGTAATACCATGGGAAAACCATGGACCACCAAATACCATTGGACACCAATACCATGGGCTACAAGAAGCCATGTGCTCAAACCATGTGTTAGACCTCAACCACCTTTGAATCAATCTCGATTCAAGGTTAACCCTAGCAATTCCCACTTTAATCTTGACTTGGGGATCTCACATACACCCCCTATCACCTAGGCCTATCTCCCGACTTTACCAGCGAGTTACCAGGGGTATGCATGCCTTACCAAGTCTTATAGTTGTATGCCCATTTATATGCAAACTACTCCATTAATTTTTTTCATGTGTCTTCATGGTGACTGCATCATCACCATTTGTTGCTTGATCCTCTTTTTTCCATGCTCACCTTTCTTTCTTGTCTACTTGCTCATTTTCTACCATGTTCTTTTTGTACCTACATCCAACCCTGTCATTGACGTCCATATAAAAAAATCCATCTACCGGATTACATGGATCATGTTGACCACCTAAACAACTAGGTGGGAAACCATGTACCATGCAAATGTACCACGTACATTGATGATGAGAAAGATGTACTTGACAAAAAAAAATCAAGCTAGGCAGTTTCCTTTTTTCTCTTCTTATCTTTTCTCCATGAAATTTTTCGCACTCCTACGAGGGATTTTGTAAGGATATGATAGCATGATGGTCAATTTTTGTAAGTGTTTATTTCCTAGGACTTTTTCATTAGGAAAGTCCTTTCGTCAAGTGTTTTTTCTCTTAGATAATTAAAATTCCTCTCTAGTGATTTTAATTATCTGAGTTTTTCACTCAAAAAATCATCCAAAGTGGTGAAAGGCGTTCTAATGATCGATTCCATGGGGTGATTAAGGGTCTAGGAATGATTTATATTATCATGCTAGACATTATCCAGAGTCTTGTGGAATTTCATTAAGTTTTGCCTAGGATATTTTAATTTTTGGTGATTAAAAAATGTCCCTCAATATAAAAGAAGTTGTAATGTAAAGAGGGATATGTGGGACCTACTTCCCATAAATAAGGGTATTAGTACTCTAAATCAATGGCATGAGACTCCATACACCCTTGGGCCAAGTTTGAAGTCATTCGGATGAGTTTTGATAAGGTTTTGGACACATTTACCTAAGTCAGTCAAGAAAATCAGGAAAATTGGCAAATAATTAGTAGGGAAAATTTTGGAAAACTGATTAAAAGTCACTTAAAGGGGGGAAGTTAAGTTTCCAAATGTTATATTATGTTCCTAAGGTGACATTAGAGGCAAACCTCCGCTCCCCCTCCCCTCCCCCATGCAAGTGTTTCTTAAGTTTAAAGTTGTCCACTCTAGGGAGTGTGAACCCCTCTCCATGGGCCCTTCCCTCTCTCATGTGACAAGTAACAAACATGCAAATGGGTCCTCTCTCTCTCTTTCCATATTTAAGGAGGCTTCCCCTCCTCATTTTGGCTAGAATCTCTCATGCTCTCACTCTCTTGCTATCTCTTTCTTCCATTTTGCTCTTATTCTTTGAGATTACTATAATTTCCAACCATTGGTCATTTTTAATAAAAAGATATGGAGGAGATATTGTGTTGTTTGGTGGTGACTTGCTCCCATTTTTTCAAGCTTTTCAAGTACAAGTGAGGCCAAAGAGGAAAATTGTTTTGCCTTGGTAAGATATTTTCAATTTGTGTAGATCTTATGAGTTTTTTCTCTTTGGCATTCAAGAACTACAAGCATTTCTTGGTTGAGTAACTTGATTTCTTTAATCATTGTGAGAATCTCACCTTTCTTTGTGTTTGTTTAGCTTTGTTAGAATAGTAGAGTCAAGATAAACTAGTTAAACTATCTAAGCAACCAACAACATATCATAAAAGATAATAACAAGAAAAGAAAAGGACAAGAGAACACCAATATACATGGTTCACCCTAATGGGTTACATCTATGGGAAGGTAGTCTTCTATTATCTACACAATGTCTTCTCTGATCTTACAAGAGAGCAAAGCACAAATACCTCAAAGAATATAGATGATGTACAACAGTGTCACAATAGTACCACTGCTTCATCAAGAATACATGATATGTAGAGACTCACTTGACCCTATTATATACTAAGAGATGAGGAGGAATTACTCTCACATATTGCATGTGGGATAATATAATAAAATAACATCTCTTAATACAATACCATGGACAAATACTCTACACAAGTAAATACAACACCATATAACTATGGGTTAAATGTATTACTCTTTTACATAANCACCTTTCAAGGAATATAATATATTCCAACAACCTTATCTTTCAATTTCATGTTATCCGGATTGGAGAGTGGGATTCTTTGGTTAGATGCCCCACTTCTTCAACCATTTGAAGAGAAAAGAACACACTAACTCCTTATTTCAATTTTTTTTTGCATTTTTCTTTATTTCTATTTGCATCTTCAAGTCTAGTTTAAATATTCATTTACAAGTTATTTGAAGCCATTGAATCTATAATTTTTATTAAATATCTTGAACAAATTTTTACACTTGTACACAGGGTGTCCTAAAGTGATTTTGGGCATATTTTACCACTTTTTTGCAAGTTTTAGATTTTATAAGGGGAAACTTTGTCAAAATTTGGGCAGAAAATAGTGCAAAGAAACCCCAAGGGTCACCACTTCAAAACCCATTTCCTCAAAGTGTTTAAATCCTCATTCCCTTTCTCTTTTTCCTTATCTAAAAGTGTTGAAATCTATGTCATTGTAACAAGTCCAAGAGACTTAGTTGGACTTGATTATAGGGCTTGTTATTTTCCATTATTTACTTTTAATTGCTTACCCCATCTCTTCGTTAGGGAGAGAGTTGTGAGGCTAGGTCAACATTTGTTATTCTTTGAAATTTGCGCATGCAAAGGAAGCTGGGATTACCCACCCTTGCATAGAAATTGAAGAATGGCTATAACAATTAGTTTTCATATCCGCAAGTTTATTTTTTTCCCCATTCTTTCCATTCGGAAAGTGGATTGAGTGGCAAGGATTAGCTTGTTATTTAGCTTTATTTTATTTTTTACCCACACCTTATAAGTGATTTGGCTTTGCCATCCTTGCAATATCACGTTGGCTACTTTAGTTAATTATCTTTAAAGTTCTTTAATTATTTACTTCAAGTTAATAAACTTTTCCCCAATCTTTGACCCATATTCACTCTCCTTGTCAGTTGGTTCGACCCTGGGTGACAAAAAAGGGAGAATATTTGAATTGGCTAGATTAATAGACACTCAACTTTTATCTTGATAAGAAATTGAGGAAAGAAAGGTTGACTTGTAGAGCTAGAGGGGTAGAGGTTGTTGGGAGCCTCGTGGTACTTAGTGTCCTCCTCTTGAGGACTCGACGATCTTTTGGAATGACTTACGAGGATATAAGGGGACCTTGTGTTCTCGTGTTGAGCACCCAACAATCTCTCTCAAATCGAAAGAGATAAGTGTTTGGGGTAGACACATTAGCTAGGTTGTGCTTTTATTGTTTCACACATTAATTCCCCTAAGCTAAAGTGAGACCTAAAATGAACTAAAATTTACAGGACCACTTGCAAAACACTACAATCACTTGTTTCTTTTGGCATTTAATTTGCAAAGCATTGTATTTAAATTTCTACGTTTCAAGTTGAATTATCTACAAGCAAGTTTCAATTCAATGTTTATTTAATTCGAATATAAATACTGATTACTTTTGGATTGAGAATCGATTAATTTCACTTGTATATATAATAATTCTAATTCCTTTGTTAACAAGTGCATTTTCTTAAATATGTGACTCCATAGCCCAAATAGAATAGGCATTGGTTTTATGAATAATTATTCATTTCTTTCGTGTAGTTGTATATGGTTTAATTTCAAAGAAAAAGTTTGCATGTCATTGAAAATTGTTGCATCTTTGCATGATTGCTTGTCATTGAACCGAAGTAAACCTTAAAATTTTAACTCCTAATTAAAACCATTAAGAAACTTAGTAAGTAGGGACTACCCCTCTTGAACTTTTTGGGAGTTGGGTCTAAATGGAGGAGTTAGGAATCAAGGTGACGATGGGTTCTAAACTCACAGTTTCCCCTCAAGAAAACACCTAGCAGTTGGGAGACTTTTCTGCGATGAAGTGTGTTTTAGGCGGCAACCTTTTTGGCACCGTTGCTAGGGTCAAATCTTTTTATTCCATGAATACGAATTTTTCTTTCCTTTTGTTTTTGCTTTGTTCGATGAATGTTTTCAGTATATTTTAAATTTTCATTTGGCAACTCCATTGAAGAGGTAACACCTTGTTTCTCATATAATTGTTGAGATTGATTGTGTGTTAGATGAGCCAATTGTTTGATAGATCCAATCCAGTTCGAAATGCATGATTAATTCAGATATGTGCTATTGATAATCATTATGGATGATGAAGAATCCAAAGCTGAAATTTCAAATGCATATCCTCCCATTGACTTCTCAAGCATTCCAGGCTTTCCCAACCATGAGCCATGTCTCTCACGTGAGGGAAGTGTTCCGCTTCTATTTTTTTTGGAAATGGTGATTCAGTTGTTGTGCACATCATGTCCTTTATTTCATTAGTGAATGAAATCAACATGATTCATGAAGATAATAAGATACGAGTATTTGTTAATATTTTAAAGAAGGATGCTTGGATATGTTATTGTGGTCTTCCTTATAAATGCATTACGTCCCTTGAACAATTGTTTGCTATATTTTTTGTGATGTGAAATATTGGTAAGGAAGATATGGTAACTATTGTAGAAAGAGGTTTGTACAAGCTAAAAAGGATGAGAGAACAAATAATTCCCATTGTTGAGAAACACCTCCATAATGATCCCAATGAAGAAGTATATCAAAATTCAGACATTGTTGAAGATCCTCCTCATGACCTCTCAACAAAAAATATTGAATATTGGGGATCTTTTCATGATTATTTCAGTGACGATGATCACATTTATGACCCAGATCAACCTCAAGAAGAAACCATTATAAAGGTCTATAATGAAACTTATGAATAAATTCATGGAGTATGTAATGTGTATGATGACCACATGATGACACTCCTCCGTGTTCACCACTTAGGGATGAAGTTTTGGAAGGTTTTACTCCTTGTAATATCTTTGGAACAAAAAATTCAAAGGATGATCATTGTGATCATGAGGCAGTTAGTTATATCCATGGATATGATGCAAGTGATGAAGACTCCCTTCTATCTGAGATAAGCGTTGATGAGGATTCTTGGACATTCATGGAAAATCTAATCTATGACATGTCCGAGGAGGAAAGTAATGAACCCGAATCTTTTGAAGGTTTTATTGATAATCTTGTCTATGGCATGACAAAAAGAGTAAGTATTGAGTCTATAAATGGTTATGGTTAGATCCTATCTATGAGGTTTTAAGAGAAGACAACATTGATCTTGCGGCCTTGGGAAATCTTTGTATGGAGGAAGAGCATGCAGTTTGTCCATATGATCAATGTGAGTTATATATCAACATCAATATTGAAGGCACAAAGAATCAATGTAGTGAATAATTAGATGGGATGCAGTCAGTGGAAGATCAGTTTTAGTCATCATCTTCACATGCATAGGTTCCTTATGATTTGGAGCAACTTGGGGCTTATACAAAGAATTATCATTCGATAAGCCCTTTGTAACAATATGATGAGGTTGTTGTTCTACCTTATCATGCATATGTGTACATTAGTCCTATCTAATCTTAGATAGAAGAATCCTATAGGAGCACTTGTCAGTTTGGGAAACAATTTTATGACATTATCCATGCCTATGATTCCCCATCCATCCCGCCCATTCTCGATCATCATGCAGGTTTGCATTTCTTAATAAATGTATCTTTGCTTTTGGTGGTAACTAAAGACAAGGCAAAAAAATTTAAATTTGATAAAATGCTTAGGTGGTTGCATTGGATATTTGATTTTACCTAAGATGAATATTTGATTTTGCTTAGAATAGGAAAATAAACTCCTTAAAATGAGCATTTACTTTCTACATTTATTTTTGTACATAGGAATAATAATAATAATTTTGTTAGTTAAAACAATTTGTGGTTCATTGGCTTTATATCAAACTTGTGCTACTAATGTTTTCTTGTCAAGTTGAGATGCTTTTACAGATTATAATAACCAAAGATTCTGGAGTTCTCATATCCTCTCCTTTCCTGAAGACCAGATCGAACACGCGTCCCACAGTTGGAGCCAGAATGTTGACCACCTAACCAACTAGGTGGGAAACCATGTACCATGTACATTGATGATGAGAAAGATGTACTTGACAAAAAAAACTCAAGCGAGCCAATTTCCTTTTTCTCTTCTTATCTTTTCTCCATGAAATTTCTGCACTCCTACAGGGGATTTTGTAAAGATACGTTAGCATGATGGTCAATTTTTGGAAGTGTTAATTGCTTAGGAATTTATCATTAGGGAAGTCCTTTCATCTAGTGTTTTTTCCCTTGGATAATTAAAATTCCTCTCTAGTGATATTAATTCTCTTAGTTTTTCACTCAAAAATTCCTCCAAAGTGGTGAAAGGTGTTCTAATTAATGATCGAGTCCATGGGTTGATTAAGGTATAGAAATGTTGTTTATTACCATGCTAGAC
Source organism: Pseudotsuga menziesii (assembly GCA_001517045.1). Lineage (NCBI taxonomy): Eukaryota > Viridiplantae > Streptophyta > Pinopsida > Pinales > Pinaceae > Pseudotsuga > Pseudotsuga menziesii. The sequence goes on from LPNX011218927.1 coordinate 89,970, forward strand.
ATTATCCAGAATCTTACGGAATTTCATTAAGTTTTGCCTAGGTTTTTTCAATTTTGGTGGAGTTACAAGAATTAGATGCATGATTGACTCCAAAAAGACAATTAGGCGCATAATACATGAGTGAAGTGATAGTGGGACCCATTAACAAAAACAAGAGGAATATTCTCACCAATGAGGGCACAATTATTGCATGCATTTGCATGCAAGACATTAATTATGGATTTTAGGACCCCCATGGTCCAAAATTAATAAAAATAGGAAGGCTAGAGTAATGTTAGGGGAAGATGCAACTCCTAACCCCAACCCCTTCTCGTATGAAATTCTAAGACACCCTAGCAACACTATTGTCATGTTGTGCCATTAATAATAATAATAATAATATTAATATTAATATTAATGATATTAATAATAATTTCAATAACAAACATCACAATATCCATGGTCCATGGTCCAGACACCTAGTGCCACCATAAAGCAAATAATAAAGAGCACATGTGTCTAGGACTTACCTTCTGGATATTACATCCCATCCCTCTTAAAAAAATGCATCGTCCTCGATGCATACTTACTCTTACATGTCATCACGCATTCCTTTATCATTGCCACTCTCAAAACTCCTCTTCTGAGATATCACGATACTTCCAACTACCACCTGCTTTTATGTCTATCTCCACAACCTATGGAATGTGAATTCCTTCACCTTGTCGGTCCCTTGAAATATCACCAACCCACTGCCCGACTTCCCATGCAAGAACCTGGACTAGAAAAGTGGTTCCCAGTGTAGAAACAAGGGTTAATCTTCAATCCCTATCATGGGGTATTCAAGCCTCATTACAAGGACTTCAATCTTTCAACAAAATATACTCACTTGAATCATATTTCCATCAATCAACTATATGATTAGCCATCATGTATAGAGATATAGGATACATAAAATACATCCTTGTGATTCCAATTAATCACATAAATTTCGTTAGTATATACAAAGTTACATAAATATATAGATATTTTTTCAACAAGCTATTCATATCACAAATACACTTTCCTAACAAGTATCACATGATACTTTTATTAACAAAGATCACAACAATATAAACAAATGTTAATGTATGCAACATTGACCATTGTACAAGCACATACTATTTTGGCAATACCACAACTTACATATTAGCAAGAACTACACATTAACAATATCCTTACCACATTCCAAGAGTATACATAAGAGTACTTGACTTAGTCTTACAAAATCATCATATCATACCAATGATCCTATTTATCCCTGCTTATCACCAAACCAGTTATCATGCAATATAATCAAGCTATTATTACCTAGAGCATTCTTATAGTAACAACTAGTCCATTCAGTACATATCAACAACATTAAGACACATCTATCTGTTTCAAGTACCATTCAATTTATATTGTCGTTTCCACAGAAAGAGAACCCATAGACAATATTGCATATTATCGGACAATATTTGTTACCATATGACATTCATAGGAACATAACTCAATATTCACCAATCCTTTTAAAAACGTAATGTGAAAATATTTAATATCTTTATGGAACCAAAAACAAACAAAATAAAAAAATATCACTTCACCAATTGAATCAACTAAAATAGAAGATTACTTGAGATTAAGGTTGAATTGTACTTTCCACACGTCTATTTCTAATTGTTAAGAATTCATCAAGGTTTCTAGAGTTATTATATCTGAATTAATCTAAGATAAGTAAAGCACATTTAAAATATATTTATTTTAAGTATGCCAATCCCATGAATGTATTCCTTCTTTCTTCCATAGGTTAAGCCTTTGATCCTATAACTATCATTATTTATTCGACATAAATGGAAATACCATAATAATATTCTTATGCATAAGGATATCATAGTTAATGGAGTTATGTAATATCCCTCTTGTTTTTATGGTAGAGCAACACTTTATAAGTGAATCCTTATTAGGTTCAAAACACTCTTTATAAATACTTTAGTTGATATTGAATAATTATCATTTTTCATACTTTTGATAGCTCGCTCGGTACCCATATAGGTTACCCTTTCATAAAATATCTAATACAATTATTTTAAAGTTAGTGGAAGTCATAATGTCCATAAGTTTTCAATTTGGACTACTCATTATGTGAAGTCATTATGCTTTACCTATGTTATGTAGAGTTCAAAGTAGCATGTTCATGCACCCATACTATAGTTTAATACATACACATTTTTTTTTTAATTATGAAATTTAATATACTAAGCATTTGATGGCAAGGATTTAAATGTTATAACTTATAGATTAAATATAGATGTGAATTTCTACTTGGATTGGCAATATTAATAATGGAAAATGGAATATTAGATCTTCATGACTGAAGTCCTAGTTATCTCCTCTTAATACAAGTGAGCAATCAACTAAAATACACATTATTTTATGAGTTCCACGGGGTTTAGGGTTTAATTTAAGTGCATTCTGCTAGATCTTAGAATGACATTTAATGTGTTACGACTACCTAATATTATACCATAAGATAATTACCTAATCATACCAAACTCATACCATGCATATACACAATCATACATATATACACGTAGGTACTCATATATCATATTACTCCTATATACCCATATCATATGATACCATATATACACAACTCGACACTCTGGTTACATATTCTTACATTATCAATTTTAAAGACCTTATAATACACATATAGCACATATATACCAATACACCCTATCGAATGCTATACAAAATTTACAACACTATATCATTTCAATATATATATATATAATCCGGGGGGCGCGATGGAGCTCTGCGGCAAGGTGGAAGGAGCAGAAGGTGAGAGAGTGGCGGAACCTGGAAGAATGCAACAACGTTTTTTCATCTTTTAATTTTTAAGGCTAATGGGGATCGTGGAGACGAAGCTCAATGTGTCGAAGGGAGAAGCTAGCCTCACTACAGGATGCAGATTTACGAAGTTGATTATCACTCGGATGACGGGGGGGAGGCGATATTTTGTACGCAGGAAGAAGCTCATTGCACGCTGGAGCAGTTGAAAAAGATGGCTGATGAAGTGCGATGTATGACAACACCAGAGAAGGAAGATCCAATTAATGAGGCACGCTTTAAGAGTATTGGCGCAAATGAAAAAATGATAAGTCACGATCCTGAAAACGTTAGCTTTAGAAAACCAAGGAAAACAAAGGGAATCAGACCTCAGAAGACAGCCGCGGAATTAACAGTCGGTAGGGACATTTAGATCAAACAGATACCGAAATACTTGAGCTTATCTTTGGTAGGCCGCTTTTGCGGGAAAATCTGGGAAAGGAAGCTTTGCAGGGCTGGGTAAGTAGCAATTGGGAGAGCGAGCTGGGATATATACCGGATCTCCATATGTTTCCTCGATGTTGGTTCCTGCTAAAGATGAGACAGGAAGAAGACGAACACAAACTGTTGGATAGAAAATGGCAGTGGGGACCGTCTGAACTTATCCTGTAGAAATGGTGAATAGATTTCGACGCTAGGAAGGAGCCTCATAACCAACAACAGATTTGGGTGGTATTACCAGGGTTACCCATGGTGTTTTGGCAAGAAGAATACCTTGAAGCGATAGGGAACAAATTAGCAAAGTTCGTGGCTCTGGAAGATGGTTGGGATACCAAAGTTGATCGAAGGTGCACAAAATTTTTGGTTGGATTGGACCTAAAGAACAGGTTTTATGAGGAATTGATAATAAAAATGCACAATAGCTAATGGCATCGATGGTTAGACTACTGGATGCTGAGAAGTTGGACATCTACAAAGGGACTGTGCAAAAGTAGGGAAGGTAGCCCGTTATAAGAAAATATGGGTAAGAAAAGAAGCGATCAAAAAGGTCGACGAGACTGTTACTACAATCAATATGGAGGGTAGAGTAGATAATGTGATTGGAGAGCCACGAGATAAGCAAGGTGATGAAGAAAGCAAAGGGAGTGATAGTAAGCATATAGGTGGTGATAATATAACAAAAGTTATGGAAGAAGGCACAGGGAGCGGTGAAACATGGGGACGACAATAGGAAGGTGGTGGAACGGATAAAGGTAGCGAGCACGTCATGAAAAAGGACACTAAATTAAAAGAGAATCAAAAAGCTCCAAAAAGGACGGACAATGGAGCAATCTTACAAGGTGACCACATAAGCAACAAAGGAAAAGGACAGCTCAGCAATAGAGGCTTAAGTGGACCACAGCAGTAGGGGTCACCAAGCAAGGAACCAAAAGGTAATAATGACGGAGAACCTAGTTCTAGTTCTATCTGCTCAATTTTAAATGAGGTAACAGAAACTTGAGGATTCTAATGCAAAAATGAAAAAATGGATAGTGTGCAAAGAGACCTGGGGAAGTTTTACAATCTATGCCCCAGAATTTCCAAATTACTAGAAGAGGAGTATTTATCTACGGGAGGGTTGGCCCCCATCTCTCTCCCCAAGCCACAGTTAGGATGGAAAACATTCCTATATAAGGCCTAGAAGTGAGCGAAGCTAGAAGTTAAGCGGGGAAAACAGTCCACAATTTTAGGGGCGCTTAGAGAAAAATCCCCAGAAGGATTTATAAAATGAAAATCCTCTCCCTCAATGTCAGGGGGCTAGGGGCGACCTCAAAAAAAAATGCCTTGAAGCGGCTTTTAGCCAACACAAGACCAACAATTTTGCTTTTACAGGAAACCATGACGGAAGGACGAAAGGCTGAGGAAATAATTAAGGAATTCCTTGGGGATTGGGAAATGGAAAGAATTGATGCAGAAGGTCATTCAGGAGGAACCTTAATAGCCATGAACCCTACAGTTAGAATAATATATGTGAATCATTATGGGTCGACTTTGGGAACAGAGGTAGAAGATAGTGAGATGGGGAAACATTTCTGCATCCTCAATATGTATGGACCCTTCTATGATAGAAAGGAGTTCTAGGAGCAATTGGAGAAATTAGGAGCGCTGGATCTTCCAGACCTAATTATAGGAGGTGATTTCAACTTAACCCTCTCCACCAGGGAATCTTGGGGAAAAAACGCTAGAGGAGATTCCCTAGGACCTTACTTTAATCACCTCTTTGACCAAAAAGGACTAATTGATTTGGATCCTCTAAAAATAGTACCTACCTGGAGAAACAGAAGGGGGGGAGGGCATACCATTTCAAAGAGATTGGATAGGTTTCTGATTTCAAAAAACCTAATCAGGAATGACCTCATTCTGTAATCCACTATGGAAACAGGAGGTAACTCAGACCATCGCCTAATAGTTCTAACAGTCAGGCCCATGGAAGAGAAACCTCCCTATCCTTTTAAATTCAAACTACATTGGTTGGATGAAGAACAATATCGAAACCTGATTATAGAATCCTAGGAACCCTTACAGGAAGTTCAGAACCATTCTCTTATGCAGCAATTTGCTGATAATCTGGAAAAAGTCAAAAGGATCTCAAAAGAATGGGATGTGATGTTTAGGAAAAGACAATAGGAGGAAATGAGACAATTAGAGGAACATATCAAAGAGGTTTATGAGAATAATTATGAAAGAGTGTTCACAGTAGATCAACTAGAGATCTTAAGAAAGCTGGAAGGGAAGAAGGATTTATTACTTTCACAAGAAGAGCAGAAATGGAGGCTTAAGAGTAGAGCCCTCTGGTTGAAGGAAGGGGATCAGAACACAAATTTCTTTCATAGATATGCCTCCTATAGGAAGAGCATTAATACAATCTATGAAATCGGGTCAAACCAGGGGACAAGGGCCAGGTCCTTTTCAGAAAAAGCTCAAGAAACAGTGGAGCATTTTCAAGGGTTATTTAAAGAGCTAGAGGGTTGCCCAATTGCAGGAATCTTGGAGGTCCTAGAATTGTTTCCTAGAGCAATCACAAAGGAAATGAATGAAGAACTAACCAAGGATATTCTGGAGGAAGAGATACAACATGTGTTACAATCCTTACAAAAAGGCAAAAGCTCGGGACCTGATGGTTTTGCCTTAGAATTCTTCCTAGAGTTTTATGAACAAATCAAGGAGGACATCTTGGCAGTGATCAAGGAATCTCGAAAGGTTGGGAAAGTTCTTGGGAGAATCAATTCCACCTTCATCACTTTGATCCTGAAGAAGCAAAAGGTCGAAGCCTTTGAAGATTTTAAACAAATCTCCTGCTGTAACATGATTTACAAAATCATAGCAAAGGTGATTGCTCAAAGAATCAAACCAATCCTCAGCAAGGTAATTTCAGAAAAGAAATTCGGTTTTTTGCACAATAGGAAAATTTTGGATGCGGTATCCCTGGATAAGGAAACAATCCACTCCATCAAAAAGGATAAACAAAGCACTTTTTCTTTGAGGCTAAACCTGTCCAAAGCTTATGATAGAGTAAGTTGGACATTTTCCAGGCTAATCCTCATCCAGCTAGGGATGGATATGGAAATGGTAGAATGGATAATGGGATGCAATCAATCCACTTCCTTTGCAGTTCTTATCAATGGAGCCCCATTAGCTTTCTTGAGACCCACAAGGGGAATTCGACAGGGTTTCCCACTGTCTCCTTTTCTTTTCCTCATAGTTGTTGATGCATTAAGTATACTAGTTCTGAAAGCAAAAAGAGAAGGAAAGATTGAGGGAGTCAAGGTTTCTAGTGAGGAAGAAGTCACACATACCCTATTTGTGGAAGGTTTCTTGTTTTTTTGGGGCAGGCACTATGGAAAATATGAAGGAGTTTGCAACACTAATAGAGAAGTATAAGAAAGCAAAAAGAATGCTAGTAAACATAGATAAGTCTTTGCTAGTCCACAACGAATGTTCATCAGAACTAATTCAACAGTCCAAAGAGATTCTCTCTTACCCTACCAATCCAATGTTAGATGGGTTCAAGTATCTAGGGTTTTTTCTCAAACCTAACAGTTATGGATTCCAATATTGGATTTGGATTTACCAAAAGGTAGAAGAAAGAGTCTCAGCATGGGGAAACAAGTTTCTATCTAAAGGTGGAAGGATGGTATTGATAAAGGCAGTTATCCAAAGCATCCCAGTCTACTGGGATTCAATAGCCTATATCCCCAGCCTATATTCCCAAGGGGATTATAACTAAGATGAGATAAAAATTCTTGTCCTTCTTATGGTTAGCAAAAAAGTAGAATGAAGGCATACCCCTGGTCAAATGGACAAACATTGCACTACCAAAGGAGCTTGGTGGGTGGGGTATTAAAAAACCTGAACTCTTCTACATAACACTTGCAGCCAAATCTTTATGGAGATTGGTCCAAAACACAGATACCTTTTGGGGAAGAGTTATGTGCTCCAAATAATGCCCTGACATGACTTTGATTGATTGGTTCAGAACCCCCAACAAGTCTTTCAAAAATGGGTATGTAGGATGGAAAGCAATGGTTCTGGCTTTTCCCCTCATTGGAAATTGGACAGCTTGGGAGAATGGAAATGGAAAGAGTGTCAGGATTGGAGAAGACCCCTGGGTAGGAGCAGGGGAAAATTACAAACTACCCTTTTCAGTTATCAACAAATTAAGAGAACAAAGATGCTTAAAGCTTGCAGATGTTAAAGTAGATCATCCTCTTCCTCAACAGAAAACAAAATGGAAAACTGTTGGAGAGCTAGGCATGGAGGGTAATGAAGCAAAAATATGGACAAAGGTTTTGAATTTTCTGGAGATCAATTTTGTTAACCTTGATGAAGAGGATCAGGGTAAACTTATATGGACTAGGAATTCAACAAATGGTGATTATACGACAAAACAGGGGTATGAAATGGAAATCAGAGATCAAACCTATGGTCACAAAGAATGGTGGTGGGGGATGCCGTGGGAATCAAACAACCCATTGGAAACCACACTCACTTTTTGGCTGGAAATAAACAACAAACTATTGACTTGGGAAAATACGAGAAAAAGAGGTTTCCAAGGGCATGGTTTTTGTTCTCTGTGTAAATCAGGAGAAGAAATTACTGCTCATATTTTTTGCTCATGTAACTATGCAGGATAGGTATGGAACAATGCAACACGGGCTATCTCTCAAACAAGGATGGTAATTACGAAAGGAAATTGGGAGCAGAGAACCCAAGACTGGTGGAATGGTGAAGTTGTATGTAATTATGATGCTTTTGATGTTCTCTTTGTATACACCATATGGGAGACTTGTAATAGAGCGATTTTTAAAAATCTTTGGACTCCCGTTGACATCACAACAAATATGTTGGTGCAGAAGGATCAAGAGTACCAATCCTCCCCCAAGAAAGGAAAAACAAGAATTGTCAAATCCCCAGTTTTTTATATGAGCTGCCCTTGGGCGTTTTTCAATGGAGCCAGTCAAGGAGACCCACCCATAGGTGGAGTAGGGGGCATAATTTTCATAGATGAGACAAATAAAATTTCTTTCAAGCTTGGATTGGGAAGAGCTTCTAACACCAAAGCAGAACTATCGGCGCTTTGGGCAACAATGAAGCTAGCAAGTGACAAACAAATTATAAGGTTGCATATCTATGGGAACTGTAAAATAGTAATAGACTGGGCAACATGGAGGAATAACATAAGAGCCCCTCATTTGCAAAATCTCTTGAAGGCAATAAGAGCTCTCCAACCGACTTTTGAAGGAGTCCTTTTTAGCCACATATACAGAGAATTCAACACAGAAGAAGACACTCTATCCAAGCAAGCTTTAGTTATACATCACAGAATAATAGAAGGAGAGGTTGTCATCAAATATGAAACCACTTTGTTTTTCTCACCAATATAATTCAAAACATGTCAAATATTCAGGGTCACCTACTATTTTTTACAAACTGACAGAGAATATCTTGCGCACAAAAAATCATGGCATAAAGGATGCTGAGGCTCATGCTTGGGCTGAGGACACATAGATTGAAATTTTTGAGAGTTTTTGGAATCACAGACGAATACAATGGAAGGCTGAAGAAATGAAAGATCTGTGAGATTTTGTTGAAATTTTGTATAAGAAATGTTGAAACTAATGTGCATTAAGATGCAATGATGTAAGCTCTTATGAGCAGTCCATGTTATTCGATGAATAAAGGATTTTTTTCTCTAGGAGAATATATATATATATTCTAGGTACATCCTATATACTTTGTATATACATATTATCGAAATATACATCGATATTTTATAACATGTACTTATATATACACATATACATTATTACACACGGTAATTATCATACTATGCCAAACATTCTAATGCATGTAACCATGCTCTAAAGTTGCGAGGTTGGGGATGCATTCTCTTTAGGAGAAATGCCATTTCCAAACACTATACCAATTAATTAATATGTATTAAAACAATTTGAATGGGGGTTGTGATCTCGCCAAAGAGACACCATTTCCAAACACCATATCAATTAATTAAAATATATTAAGACAATTTGGAAGGGACTGTGTTTCCTCCATGGTGATGCCCTTTCTAATTGGCAATCTAAATCATTAAATACTTGGAACTTTCACAAAGAAGGAAACATTCTCCAAGGCCTTATATACGTACACTAATTTTGTCGAGAGGCGCTCTACATCCCAGTATGTGTTAGATTTTTAACATTAAGCTAGCATTATATTAGGATCTTTAACTAAGAGAATAACAAGCACAACAATCAAACACAAGAGACAATGAACACAGTGTTTTTCCTTGGGGAAACCATAAATGGAGAAAACCCCGCAACTTCCTCAGAGATAGAATCAACACCAAATAGAAAAGCCCAAAATAGTAAGATGATCTCCCGACAGCAGTAACCTCTTTCTTCCTACCCCCAGTGTCTTCTTCTTCCTCAGCTATGCACTACAACTGAGTGTGAGTGAGTGTGTGATAAATAGAGAGGCTAGCTCTCTATTTATGCTAATTCCCGACTTGACAAAACCCTACTAGTGCGGACTTCACTAGGTGAGTCTAACAACCCTAGTGCCCCGAAACTGTGGGGACGTCAACCCTTGAACAATAGGAGGGTTACCCACAATGACTTGAGATGACTTGTTTACATTATAGAAAATACTCATCGGAACATCGGGGCATGGCATGACTCAATTACATTACAGACACATCCTGAAATAAACATCAGGGTACAAGACATAAGATATATAAGTGAATACATTCTGAAGTTACAAATACAAAACACTCCCTCTTAACTAGGAAGGTATTCTTTCGACACAATTTTCAGCACTGGTCTTCTTCTCTGTATCGACTGGATCATCTCTTCATCTTCATTTTAAAGTTGTCTTCATCTTCAAGTCTTCTTCATCTTCAAGTATTCTTCATCTTCAAGTCTTTTTCATCTTCAACTCATCTTCTAAGTCATCTTCTTCTTCAAGTCTTCTTCATATTCAAGTCATCTTCTAAGTCATCTTCTTCTTCATCACGAGATCTGGATCATCATGACTGCTGGAACATCACTGCAGGATCATCATCACTATATCATCATCAAATCTGGATCATCACTTGATCTAGATCATCATCACATCTAGATCATCACTTGATTTAGATCATCATCACATATGGATCATCATCAAATCTGGATCATCATCATCAGTGCTATCTCTCAATTCTTCTCGTCACAGGAAGTTCTACAGAGCCAACCCTTTTTTATGCTGGTTGTAGGTCTACCCTTCATGTAGGTCTTCAGCACTTATATCTGACCCTAAGTCAGAATGGCTCGCCCAGCTCTTACATCTGACCTCATCTTGTCAGAAAGGCACGCCCAACACTCACACCTGACCTTATCTTGTTAGAAAGGCCCAGCACTAACATCTAACCATGTGTAAACACATTGCGCCAGAATGGCTCAGCACTTATATCCGACCATGTGCGAACACACCGCATCGGAAGGGCTCAACACTTACATCCGACCATGTTCGAAAACACCGGATCGGAAGGGCTCTGCACTTACATCTGACCATGTTTGAAAACATCGCATTGAAAAGGCTCAGCACTTACAGTCGACCATGTTCGAAAACACCGCATCGAAAGGGCTCTCAATCCCAGAATGAGGATTCCTGGTAACTGACCAGGTGCCTCCATTCTCCCAGAGAATGGCATCAGCCCTTATATCTGATCAAGTGGGAACACATCCCTTAATCACATCAGAATGTCCATGCACTCACATCTGATCATGTAAGACTATATCCCACAGTCATATCAGAATGGCCCTAAGTCCCAGACTAAGTATTCCTGGTAACTAACCAGGTGCCTCCATTCTCCCAGAGAATGGAAACTTAGCACCAAGCTGAGTATTCATGGTAACTGACCAGGTGCCTCCATTCCAAGAATGACATTCAGCCCTTACATCTGATCATGTAGGAAGCAATCCTACAGTCACATCAGAATGGCTCAGCACTCATATCTGACATGGAAGGAACCAAATCCTCTCACCATGAAAAAATGGCTCAGCCTTACATCTGACCATGGAAGGAACCTAATCCTCTCACCATGTCAGAATGGCTCTAGGTCTCATCATTTCCCTTTGGAGGGAACCTCGATCTGGAGAACACCAAGCTTCTCCCTGAAGTACTCAAACTTCACTCTAGCCAATGGATTTGTCAACACATCAACTATCTGTTCATCCATCGCAACATACTGGAGCTTTGCTGCTCCTCTCTGCACCATATCCCTAATATAGTGATACTTGATCTCGATATGCTTTGACTTGTCATGGAACACAGGGTTCTTTGATAACTTCACACAACTCTGGTTGTCATAATATATACAAGTAGCATCCAATTGGAGATCAAATAAATCAGACAGTAGCTTTCTCAGCCACACTACCTCGTAACTAGCTGAACAAGCTGTGACATACTCTGCTTCAGCTGTACTCAGTGCCACACAGGATTGCTTCTTGCTAAACCAAGAGATCATACCTGATCCCATACTCAAGCAACACCCTGAACTGCTCTTCCTATTGACGGCACTACCTGCCCAATATGGATCAACATAACCCTCCAGGTTAATCTTTTGATTTGCCTCATACTTGAGCCCATAATCAACTGTACCCTTCAGGTACTTCAGAATATGCTTTGTAGCAATCAAGTGAACATGTCTCAGATCTGTTAGGAACTGGCTCAAGGTGCTCACAGCAAAGCAAATATTCGGTCTCGTGTTTGTCAGGTACATTAAGGACCCAATCATCTGACTATACATCGTAGCAGCAACCGCTTATGATGAAGCATCACTCAATAGCTTCAGGTTCGATGCCATAGGTATGGTTATGGCCTTGCAGTCTATCATCCTGAATCTCTTCAGAATCTCTATTGCATACTTCCCTTGTCCAAGGAATATTCCATCCGCATTCTGCCACACCTCCATGCCTAAGAAATAGTGCATCATACCCAAATATTTCATTTCAAACTCAGCAACAAGTTTCCTCTTCGTATCAGCAATCAACCCATCCATACCTGTTGCAAACAGATCATCCACATACAGTAGGAGTATCACTGGATTGCCATCTTCAACCTTGCAGTAAAGATTGGAATCTGCCTTACTCTTGGTAAAGCCCAAACTGGATAGGAAACCATCAATTCTGCCGTACCATGTCCTAGGTGCATGTTTCAAACTGTACAGGGATTTCTTCAATCTACACACATGAGACTCCCTGTCATGTGTCTCAAAACCGATTGGCTACTCCACATACACTTCCTCTTCTACTACACCATTCAAGAAAGCAGTCTTGACATCCATCTGGTGTATCTTCCATTTCATCACTGCAGCTAGAGTAAGTACTGATCTGATGGAAGTGTATCTGGCTATAGGTGCAAAGGTTTCTTCATAATCTATTCCTTCTTTCTGGGAGAAACCATGAGCCACGAATCTTGCTTTATATTTCTCGATGCTACCATCTGCAGCATGCTTGATCTTGTAGATCCATTTAGAAGTTACAATGGACTTCCCTTCTGGTCTTGGGACAACATCCCAAACATCATTCTTCATGATCGATTGATATTCTTCGATCATAGCCTCCCTCCATTATTTCCTTTCTGCTTCTTCTTCATAGTTGGAAGGTTCTTTATCAATAATGTCACATAGCAAGGCTACATAACTGGAGCAAGACCTAGTTCTCTTTCTTCCTCTAGGTGTTTCTTTTGAAGATCCATATCTTTCTGTACCTTGGATAATTTCACGTACCCAAGCAGGTTTCTTCTTATGAGTATTCTTCTCTTGAGGTGGATCTATAGGTTCTTGAGGTTCTTCAAATTCTCGATCTTCTTCTTGAGTTTCTTCGTTCATGGTTGTGTCATGAATTTTGGGTGCTCTTATTTCTTCAGGTTCTTTAGTTGGTCTCTTCCTAGATTTGATGTAGGCTGAATCTTTGTCAAATGTTACATCTATGCTAATGGCAATCTTCTTGAACCCTGGGGAGTATATTCTATAAGCTTTCGAGCTTTCAGAGTATCCCACAAATATGCCCTTCTTTCTTGAAGGATCTAACTTTGTCCTCTTCTCTTTCGGAATGTGTATGTATACAGGATAGCCGAATATTCTGAGATGGCTGATTTCTGGTTTCTTACCGGAGAAGACTTCCTTAAGAGTCTTGTTCTCGAGTACTCTATGTGGAGTACGGTTCTGTACATACACCCCTGTTCTAGCAGCTTCTACCCATAGGTGCATGGGAAGATCTTGGTCATCAAGCATGGCTCTTGCTGCTTCCATGATCGTTCTATTCTTTCTTTCTGCAATCCCATTTTGTTGTGGATTATATGGAGTGGATAACTCCCTCTTAATCCCTGAGTCTTTGCATAGCTCTTTGAATTCATTTGATGTGAATTCTCTGCCATTATCTGATCGAAAGGTCTTGATCTTCTTTTCAGTGTGATTCTCGATCAAGGCTTTGAATTCCTTGAACTTGCTGAATACTTCATCTTTGTTCTTCATGAAGTAAATCCATGTCTTCCTAGAAAAATCAACAATAAAAGAAACATAGTATACATACCCGCTTCGTGAACTGGATGACATTGGACTGCATACATTGGAGTGGATGATTTCCAAGATTCCTTTTGCCTTGCTCTCGCTACTTGGAAATGTCTTCTTTGTGTTCTTCCCTTTTGCACATCCTTTGCATACACCTTCTTATTTTGTCGGTATTTCTGGGATACCTTCAACAGCTTTGCTTGCAAGTGGTAGTGCTTTGTAATGCACATGTGCAAGCCTTCTATGCCAAAGCTCATTTGGTTATACCGAGTCATGAACCAAAGCTTGTTCTGGTTGGACCTTCAATTTGTATATCCTCCTTCTTCTTCCCCAATCACTACTACATCATCGAAAGACTTTCCCTTTGGCCACATGAGGACTTGGCCATCTACAAATGCAACCCTCATTCCTTTTGCATCTAATGCAGATATGGAGAGGAGGTTCTTCTTTAGTCTAGGTACAAACAATACATCTTTCATTTTGATAGACTTTCCATATTCTAGTTTGTATGAGGATTCACAGCTACATTTTATTGGATATTGGTAGTCATCTCCGAGTTTCACCTTGTGAGGTGATTCATGTTCATATAATTTCACAAAGGATTCCTTGAATCCTGTCATATGTTTGGAAGCACCACTGTCTATAAGCCAATCATTGTTGCCATGTGTGATAGTTCCCATGAGAGCGGAGATCAGAACATATTCTTCATCACTTGAAGAATCATCACTGACTTGTCTGCTTCTCTTTGTGGAAGGTTCATCATCGTCTGCAGCATGAGCATGATGTCTTCTCTTATTTCCCTTATTCTTGTGAGAGGTACTTTTGTTTCTAGGACAATCTCTAGCAAGGTGTCCTTTTTCATCACATGTGTAGCAAATGTACTTAGACATATTTCTAGGATTTCTAAAGTTATTCTTTTAATGAGAGTACTTACTTCTGTGGTGGCTAGATCTGGTTTTCTTGGATTGTACTGTAAGAGCTTGATCTTCACTTCCCATCTTTTCTTCTCGAGCTACTATCCGAGCTTCTTCCTGAGAGCATTCTTCTCATAGTCTGCTAAACTTGACTAACTTCTTTCTAGCACAGATCCCTTGAATGAAAGAGTCCCATGTCCTAGGGAGACCATTCAAGGTAGTCATTACAATCTCTGCATTCTCCACTTCTTCATCTACTGCTTCAATTTGTTCTTTGATACGGGAGACCCTTGTAAAGTAAGACTGGATGGTCTCCACATTCTGGATCTTCACATTCTTCAACTGGTTCCTTAAGGTCATCTTCCGGTTTATGTTCTTTCCTTCAAACAATTTGGTTAGGGCATCAAACATAGCTTTAGGTGTCTTTAGGGATGACACCTGTGGTATGAGGTGATCCTTGATTGAATCAGCAATAATCCTCTTTTCCATAACTGAATTCTTCTTATGTAAGGCCTTAGCCTCATCTCCCTCTAGAACTGGAACCTCCTCACTGATGTAGGAGTCCAACTCATTTTCTTCTAGGACCAGGGAGATCCTATAATTCCAGGCTCAGAAGTTATCAACTCCCTCAAGCTTTTCATCAAGCTTGGTATGATGAGACATCTTAACTGAGAACCTCAAATGGAAATACAAAAGATTTAGATCTTACCAGGTCAAGATGTCGGATCTGAATTTGGAGCTGAATTTTTGTAGTGCTGGTTCAGGAGCAGATTAGGGTTTTGCTTTTCCAGAGTTATGTCCAACCAAATGCTTTGATCTTGATCTCTAACTTCGATTTTGAGGAGGAGATCAATCCAGGCCTGGGCTCACTGAAAAATTCCACTTCTGTGGAAAGCCCTAATTTTCGGCAGTAGTGTTGGGTCCAAAACTGAAAAACCTCAGAATTGGATTCTGCTTCGACAGAAATATGTGCCCTAGGGAGGAAATTTAATCCAACCTTCTTTTGTTGAAAATCTGTGGAGAGAGATCCAAAAAATAGGAATCTCTAGTTCCTGTAGTTGCACAATGTCTTCTTCTTAGGTTAGCTCTAATACCATGTTAGATTTTTAACATTAAGCTAGCATTATATTAGGATCTTTAACTGATAGAATAATAAGCACAACAATCAAACACAAGAGACAATGAACACAGTGTTTTTCCTCGGGGAAACCATAAATGGAGAAAACCCCGCAAATTCCTCAGAGATAGAATCAACACCAAATAGAAAAGCCCAAAACAGTAAGATGATCTCTCGACAGCAGTAACCTCTTTCTTCTTAGCCCCAGTGTCTTCTTCTTCCTCAGCTATGCGCTACAACTAAGTGTGAGTGAGTGTGTGATAAATAGAGAGGATAGCTCTCCATTTATACTAATTCCCGACTTGAAAAAACCCTACTAGGGCCGAATTCACTAAGTGATTTTAACAACCCTAGTGCCTCGGAACTGCATGGACTTTAACCCTTGAACAATAGGAGGGTTACCCACAATGACTTGACATGACTTGTTTATGTTATAGAAACTCCCGATCTGAACATCAGGGCATGACATGACTCAATTACATTACAGACACATTCTGGAATAAACATCAGGGTACAAGACAAAAGATATATAAGTGAACACATTCCAAAGTCACAAATACAACAACAGTATGACGTATGAGGCAGATCTTGTAACGTTTGTCCATATTATGTCGGCCAAAAATAATATTGTCGAGTATGAGGGAGATGTTATAACATTTGTGGAGATATTGTAAAGTTTGTCTATATTATGTAGGCTATTAATATGAGGGAGATCTTGTAACATTTGTCTAATCTTGTATGACGAAGATATTGTAACTTTTGTCTAATCATAATTTGTAACTTTTGCAACAAAAAAAAAAGAAATAAAAATGAAAAAGAATAGGTTAAAATAAAAGTAAAAATTTGTGGAAATTATTAAGATTGTAGGTGATAACTTTAGGGTTCTAGTAATCTTTCCCGGGACTGATCGGAATAGAATAATTAGTTTCAAATAGTCGAAACGATCGGTCGACAGCTTAGCCTTCATCGACATTTTAGATCTCTGAATTATGTTGTCTCGAAACAACATTTCTGCGAATAGAATTATGCTCGGATGTTCAGGATTGAAATCTCATGGATATAATCTAAAGTTAGGAATTTATATACTAAGATTATAGAGAGAAAAAGTCAAGAGTTATTTGATAGTACCCTTCTATGCATTTATTCAGAGTAAGTTCTTTGTGCGGGCTGAGGCCCTTCAAGGAGAAATTGCTAATGTTGTGGAACGAAACCATCGTCTATGTCGGTGCAATAAACCTAAATAGCAAGAGGTATCTATAGAGGAGTATTTGCTTATTGATTTACACACTATTGGAGAATTTCCACACTGAATCTCCTGAATCTCCTGGGTGGTATTGTTATTGATATTTTAGAACAAGCCTGCATCGTAGAAAATTATTGGTGATTGGTTGGCATTCATTTAGCTAAAAAAAATGGAATGTTTATGTTTTTTCATTAATTTTAAATAGAAATATGCAGTATACAAACTTCTAATCCCTTTCCTTATACTCATCACAAATTCTAATGTGGATTTTAGATGATGAAGCTTTTCAGAAAATTATCAAGTTTTAGAAAATGCTTCAGCAAGGTATCTCCTGTGTTTGATTGTATTACTGTCATTTTCAATTCTTCAGTTTTCTATATAGATTGTATTACTATCATTTTTCCCAAACTACTGATCCCTTTCATTATTATCCTCATTGCAAATTCTGTTGTTGATTTTAGATGACTAAAATTTTGACAAGATTAACCAATTACAGAAAATGCCCCAGCCCACCTATAGTTGAATTAGAGGTCGTGAGCACAGAACATAACATAACTCAATTGAAATAATGCTTATGATTGATAGAATTAATTGCAGATTCAGGGTTTCAACATTATATTTTTTGATATTATTGAACAATGTATACTAATTAACTTACAGGTTTCAACAGTATGGGGGAGATCTTGTAAGGTAACGTTCTATAACGTTCCTAATGTAAATGTCTACTATAAATATTATAAGTCATGTAAATGTCAGCTATATATATTATTTCCTACAAGGGAGATGTAACGTTTCTCATTTAAAGGTCCGGCTATAAATATTTACTTTTTACTTCTATTTACTTATGGTGTATGGTGTAAAGATACTAGAACATGTACTGTTCAGAAAATGCTCCTCATAATATATTATTTTAATTTTGGATGAATCCTAATTCTAAACCTCTTTGTATAAATTCGGTACTCAGATTTGATTGATTTGATTGGAGGGTGTTAATTTTGCAATATTTGAAGTAACCGAAAGAGATTGTCATGGCACTGGTTCCATCGAACTCGGTTACCTGTGCAATGAGGGGACACCGTTTACATGGGCCATCCTTAACAAACATGTACGTTCAAGTCATCCAACAGACCAACAACGAAGTCAATGATTGACTTCGTTGTTGGTCTGTTGGATGACTTGAACGTACATGTTTGTTAAGGATGGCCCCATGAGCCTCGTCGATCCAAACTAGGCCCATAAATTGAGTCTTTGTTTATTGGTAAAATATTGTTTTCAACATACACCATATTGTTTACAACTATCAAAATAAATTATAGGTTTCGTTATCCAAATATTTATGTCATGACTGACAATCGAAAGGAAATTGCTCTTCTCGTTCGGTTAACGAATTTTTAGTTTTTCATATTATATTGTGAAAAAATGATTTTTTAAATGCACCTTGTCCTTTATAAATGTAAAAAATTAATTGTTAAAAAGAGTCGTCTAACAACTTGACTATTTTTCGTTGAGTTTTCCTTCTCCGATGATAGTCTGTTAGACCATTCCTCAACTAATGTTAGCACAGTGTCTCAGCGCTCCACACAACTGTAAATTTGTTGTGGGTAGACGGGTGTGTGAAACTGAAGAGCATAAGGGGAACATATCTTAGAATTCTTCACATTAGTGGGTTGTCTAACTTAAAAGAGATGCCAAGTGAGTTATAAGAGATGCTAAGTATGGAAGCATTGGTATCTTTGGAGGAGTTGAGGGCACGTGGATGTGCGAAGTTAAAGAGCATAGGGGTTTTTGTATAAGTTGTTCCAAATATTTTATTTTCCACCAATATCACAACTAGAAGGAGTACCTCTAAAAATTCAAGATGCTAACAGAAAGGATTGGGTTTTTTACTTCGGTTTTGGCCCATTAACAAAATAAATATAGTCGAATGGATGTGTTAGAAGGATTAACATCCTTATATACAGTCCATGCAATTACCATATGGTGATACAGTAAGCTTGTATCAAAAGGACAAATAGTTAGGGGTTTTCAAAAGGCATCAAATTCCACATCTAGACAAGAAGCTCAACCTTCAACAAATGGGGTGTGATCTTGGAATTATGAGAACACTTCTGCAGATAGTGACATTTATGAGATCCCACTTCATTCCAGAAAGTGAAATAAAAAAAGAAAACCATTCATGAAGGCTCTCACGTCCCAGCTTTCAAATGTTGTGTTCAGTTTATATAGGAAAGAATACAAATCAAAAGAAAGATCATCTTTCCAGTCTTTATCGTTTTGGAATAAAATGCAAAACCATAATCTTGGCTCAAAAGAAAAAGGTTACAAATAGATGATGAAAATGCCATAGATTTGACGGTAACATGGGAAGAAGCTCAAGACTTCCTTTGCCCTCGTCTATCAGCTATCCCAGGTGTTGTTATCATTGAATGTCATGAGCTTGAAGAATATGAGGTATGGTTTATCATGTTCATTTGATGCAATGCTAATTTTTTTTACTTTTTAGGAGTATGCTTCTCCTCAGAACAGTAAATGCACATGGGATAACTATTATAGAGCATGTTTAAATAGACCAGGGAACCTCTTGTTCAAGCAAAAACAACCCTTGACATGTTTTGGATGAGATATCGCTTTAGTACTCATTCCATGCCTTCGTCTCATCTTTCAACTCAGTTTTTATATATTTTCGATGACATATCTAGGAACTTCCCACTATGGGTTATACTATTTTTTTTAAACTGGATGTAAATGGCCAGAATATCAAGAGTCATATGCATCTAAAGATAAATGATTCCCTAATTTTATACCAATATCTTTTATTACAAGGAAATTAATAGATTTTCGATTACTATCCACATGTATATATGCCTCCATATTTTGAGCAGACCAAGGGATTTGATTTGAGGAGCAGACCACCAATTGGATATTTTAGCCAGGGGCTTAGAGCATATAGTGTACATGGTCCTGTACTCTCTCTTGGGTGTGGTGCAGTTGCTGTGCAATCATACCAAATCTGATAGTTGTGTGCAATACCAATAATTTATTAATCAATCTTTTAACTTTTGTTTATATCATCAAGTTAAGGCAAGAATATTAATATTATTAAAATAATATTAATTAAGTAATAATAATAATTAAACAATAATAGATGGTGAACTAATAATTTTTCTTAATCATTTATTTATCACCTGAGTATTCTGACACAAACACAGTACCCTTGTTCATATAAACAAAGTAACCTTGAGGGCTTAACAATATTACTAAACAATTAAATAATACCATTATATTAATCACAACAATTCTCGTATGACAATTTCTAACTAACGACAGTCAATTAATTAAATATTACAATGTTCACATGTGCTTAGTAACATAAATGTTCACATATAAATATTTTATAAAAGAATATATGTCCGCCAGAAATAGTATTAAATATTAATAATAAAAATATTATATGCGGGCCTTAAATAAAAAGATGTGTCTTTTGGTCTCAATCACACCAAAGTTGATAGTTGAGTGCAATACTTAAGAAGAGGTTTGCACCTCCAAAGATTTGATCCCTCTCGGCGCTCGATAGAGCCTAGGATTTGGATCTATGTTGGTATACAAACAACCCCCCCCCCAAACACACACACACACACATGTGTGTGTGTGTGTGTGTGTGTGTGTGTGGCATTCTAGACAATACATAATCTAAATAATATATTCACCAATAATCCAGAATCCATTCTCTATATATTTCATTGAGCTGAGGAGATACTATGCTTATCCACGTGCTCGAAAATAGTGACTTTCCTAATCATATTAACAAGGGAATTCTATATTATTTCATTTAATATTTGACTAGATACATATATATCTTGCCCTCGACTCCTAATATATCCTTCAATAGCACGCCTAGTAACCTATTAGTTATGTCCTATCCTCTACCGACCCATTAAACATCTATTGACGACACCTTAGATTAATTCAAAACCTAAAATGCCTTTATTAATCAATATAATTGTCCCCACTTAATAAGCACCATTTCATAACTCAACTTCAATATTTAACTAACTAAAACCTTAATTTAAATTCAATATTTAACTAATTTAGAACTTTATCGTAAACTCAATGTTTAACTGAACTACATCCTTTAGTTAAATTCAATATGTTACTAGACTAAAACTTAGAGTTAAGTTCAATATGACTAAACTAAGGCCTTTAGTTAAATTCCCTTTTTCTTTCAGTCAAATTTATTATATAATTAAACTAAGACCTTTTGGGTTTAATTATTATAAAACTTCACCTTTAAATCCCCTTAACCTAATTGGTGGTTAATTTGTTGAGTTTTATTAGGTCAATTTGACAGAAATGAATGTATACCGATCCATTATTAAAACATGCTTTAATTTCAATATGTTTAAACTACACAAAAGTGTATCCCCTTTGGCCTTAGTTACATGGTTGTCAAAATTTGAACAAGGGATTTAGAAGATAAAATAATTACAATATGCATGTGATCACATGTGTAATCGTATCATAGGGTACATGTCTGGTATTTTAGACGATACTTTGTTTTAATGGCCTAGTTAACAACTCATAGGATTTGATATATTGGAGTTAATAGTAAGTATTGGAGGTTAGTTTTAGGGTTCACACTATGGTTTGGACAAGTAATGGGGTTGTTATGTGTAGGTTATAATGATAATGTTAGCACATAATCAACCTATTTTACATCATAAAATAGCATAAAGAAATCATATTAATACTTAGTGACAATGCATAAAAGGCCCAGACAACCGTAGGGTTGTAACTTAGAGCTCTGATATCACTTGCAACACACCCAACCTAGTGTTGCAGCTGCAACTCCCCCCCCGAAAAAAAAAAATTTATTTTTAGGGTCCCCCCTTATCTTTTAGTCTTTAGAAGGCTTAAGGAATCTAATGACTTCACCAAATTTTTTCCCATGGCTTGAGAATTTGAAAAAAATTGAAGGTTTGTTTGGTTACATCAGATGCACAGTTGACTATTTTGCCGATGTTTCGGGTGCGCAGTCGACTAGCCAGCCGATGTTCCCATCGAGAACATTCCGAGGTTTTTCTCCACTATATCATATATCATTATATCTATCGCGTCGGCAGTGGCCTTCTGATCCACCGAAAGCTTAGTCTGAAACAATTCCGATGATCCAGGTCCCCATTCGTCTATTGTTTTTCGATATCTGATTAAGTTTGGTAATATGTTTTTCACCGTATCGGCTGTGTCCTGTGGAATCAACCGAAATCCTAGTTGTTTTGATGGCCGACGTTGCAGAGGCACAGTGACGAATCCATTCGACGCATTCACATTATCATCGCTGATACCGAGGCATGTTAGTTATTTTGACTACCGATAACTATTTTATATGTTTCAGTGTCTTCCGCTTGATGTCTCGGTTATGGTCTGTCGAATCCATCTGACGCTTCGCATCTGTTCGCAAGTTCCCTGCCAATATTCACTTAGCATTTGTATTCTTTCCCGCCCATTAACCTATCCCTCTCATGGCCGAGCTTATAAAGCCATAAGGGTCATATTTTCGATTATTGTTCATTCATGTTTGTCGCCCATTGGAGCTGCGTAGCTGTCGTGGCCTAAACGAATCATCTACCAGTGAAGGTCGCTGTCCATCCAGGTCATCTGCAAGGTTTTCTCCAGGTAGGATTTGCCTCAAATATTATTGCTCAGCATCGTTTTTTACCTGCATATTTTGATAAGGTTAGGTTATTGGTTATCCTATGGGGGGTTTATTGCAAAATGTGGCGGTCATTGTTTTTTAGGGTTCGCCTTGTTTGTCTTGTGGACGCCATTCACCAGACCACCCATTTTCTTTTTTATTCTTGTCCTGGTTCTTGATTGATTTCTATGTAGCCATGATTCACTCTTTGACAGTTGTTGGAAGGACAAAGGCAGGGTGCAGACGAGCGTTTCGCCGTCTGCACCGCTCCCTTTTTCCCTGCACCATTTTAAACCACATAATGCGCAACCATTGTTTGAGCAGTGGTAGGTTTCCGTGGGATGGCGGAGGAGTTTTCAGTCGTAAGAGAGGACTCGTTTTGGGAGTTAGTAGTCTGCGGTTTTAAGATATTTCCATTGTCAGAGTTACTACTCATAGACATAAGGGCGTAGTGAAGATATAGGGTTTTCCCGAGCAGAAGTTTGTTTGTAGATTTGGGTCCGATAGGATTTTGCAAGTTTCATAGTTTTGTTAAGTTTCACATATAGAAAGCTCAGTTGTTTTGATAAAAGAAAAGATATTTAGCATGCATCTTGATGAGATGGTAGTGTTTCGGTTATTTTGTTGTTGCTTTCAATATATAGTTTGTTATGGGTAAGTGGACTAAAGCTATTTTGCATGATCAATACAGGCTAATCATCAGCACAAGAATATGCCACGAAATCCGAAAAAGAAGGCCCAAGCAGCCGAGGAGGAACCAGAAGTAGAGATAATAACCAAAGTCGAGGTTATTTATGAAATTTATGAAGACACTAAAGCCATCACTGCAATTGATCCTGAGTATAAATGGGGAGAGATATACAAAATGATATCAAACTAGAGTGTTCCAGAGGCTGGGTTCGAGGACTTGCCTATCTATGCAACCATTGAGAGATCAACCATAATGAAGGTGGCTACCATACCTGATCTTTTCCCCTGCTCAGAGGTGATAGGATGGATTCTGCCTAGGGCAGATGTGACAAGGATGATACTCGCCAACAATGAGGGGTAGGGTTATGCTGCATATAGCCCAACCCATCTATCCATGGCTTATAAGTTTCCAACACCATAGACCTATTTGACTCAAAGTTGGTTGAAAGATCTCAACCTAGATGTGGTGGAAACTGTTAAAAGAATGATGATCCCAAGTAAGAACTTATGTACGAGGCCTTCAGGAGAGTACGAAACGTCAAGCCTCCGCACGCCATACAGGTTAATTGCCTTGATGTTAAACATAATTTTCGGGAGGGCTAACGGGAAGAGCTTTAAAATAGGTTGGGTACCGGTGATATTTTTTGTAGTCGCCCAAGGTACAATCTTTAATTGGGAAAACATAGTATGAAACAACTTGTCAGCCTGCATAAGTGCAGCATTGGGATGAGTTTCCCAGAAGAAAACAAAATTTTATATGAGTTTGATCCTCATTGATTGTATTTTATGTACTCGGCCTTTCCTAGCATTGAAATGCTAGTGGGATAAAGATCGATCCCCTGTATGTGCTAGCTACCAATTATTCTGGGCTCACAAGTATTATAGCTACTACAAGAATATTTGTGAGGATTTTATTATGCCGTTGTACACATTGATTTTCCTGGTTGAGTGTAATTGTATGTTAGAGGAAGCTATGAAAGTCATGTAAGATAATGAGCACTATTATTTGACAGAGGAAGGGTTGTATTTAAGAATGTTTGGTGGTTCAAGGGCTCCTTCCCTTCTACCCAAGTATGCTACAAACTATGTGATTTATAAAGAAGTTGTGAGATAGTTGTACATTGACAGAGTGGGTAATTTCTCATTTGAGCATAAGAAGGCGATGTATCCTGTAGTCCCCTTTTATGTAGGAAGTTATAAGTTTTCAAGAGTAAAGACCGCAGCAGAATTCGTGAAGGAGTTAGAGTATTTTCACTTTGGTGAAACAATTTATCATAGAAATGACTCGGAGAAGAAGGTAGCTGAGTATTGTACTGCAGTAGGGGTGAATTTTGAGTATGCTGATTTTTGGGATAAGGATGAATAAGTGTTCCAGAATGCTCAGAACATGACAGCTTTGAGGAGAAGGTTCAAACAAAAGATAACTACTGTTGGCGGGAAAGTCAAAGCAGCTGAGCAACTTAAAAAGCAAGAAGAAGACGCTGCAAAGAAAAGGTAGGAAGAAGCACATAGATTGGCCTGAGAAGCAGAAGAGTGGTTGAGAGATGAAGAAGAAGAAAAAAGAAAAGCAGCTAAATAGGACGAAAAGAAAGTTGAAGAGGGTGAGAAGAAAGATTAAAAAGCAAAGAAGAGAAAAGAAGAAGAAGAGGTCCAGAGAAGGCAGAAAGAAAGTGAGGATTAATGTTAGAAGATGCTGATAAGGAAAAAGAGAAAGTAGAAAAAGCAGCTAAAGAGTTGTGACAAAAGGCGCAAGAGGAACAGGAGTATGCTGATCAAGAACATACTCGGTCTTATGCTTATCCATTAGAACCCGCTATTCCATCTAGTAGTATAGTAGGAGGGAATCCATTGTCAGTATTCGGAATTGAGTTGATTCCTTTTACTCGCACCGAAGGAGAGGAAGTGCCTGATTTAAACACTATTTTCTATGACAAGGCCAAAAAGAGGATTGTTAAAAGAATGGAGAAAAAGGTCAACACTGGAGGTAAGATGGGAGTGATGGTGACCGAGAAGGCAGTGGTTCTCGGTACCGACAAAGATCCACGATTAATGGCAAGGGTTGGTGTAGCCACAACCCTAGCTACTAAAGATAATGTGGATAGAATAATGATGGATTTAGAACAATCTCAAAAGAAGGTTACACAGTTGAAAGAGACCTTGAAAAAGGAAAGAAATGAAAGTCAGAATTTGAAGAGAAAGTATGAAGATATGATTAGTGAAATTGAGGTATCCAAAGCAGAGTGCCAGACTCTACAACCAAACAAGGATGTTTTGGTGTTATCCACAAGCAATATAGAAAAAGAGTCCAAGGCCATCTTGGCAGATTTTTGGAGACTCCAGCAAAGACATCAGGTTTTGGAGGAAGAAAGAGATAATCTAAAATTGTCAATTGAAGAGTTGAATAAAGATAAGGGAAAGTTAGAGGATAGAGTGGCAGAATTGGAAATGCAGAAGACTACTGCTAAGGGGAAAGCTAAGCTTTATGAGACTCAGGTAGTAGCATTGGAAAATTAGAAAACTTCACTAGATGTCTCATTAAAGACAGCTATGGAGTAGAAAACAGATATTGAACCTTTGAAGAAGCATGCTCTTACACTTAGAAATAAGATTCATCAAATGCAACTTTAGATGGTGGAAGCGATGTTAAAGGTTCAACAGGTAGAAATAAGGCTGGAAGAAATTATAAATACATCTTCCTATTTCTTAGACAGGACACCGGATTTTTTGGAGGCCCTACAGGGACAAATGAATTGGTTAGAAACTAATAAGGAACCTCTAGCAGATGTACCCATCAAGGATCTAGAGACAATAAACCTGGAGTATGAGCTTATCAAATTTGGGAGTAAAGCAGCAGAGGAATTAGTAAAGACCGTTAGAAGGACGAAGGTTGTTTGTGCAGAATTCTATAGGAAAGTTCTCCTAACTTACAATCATTGTCAGACAGCTTCTAAGAATAGGTTAGAAGAATTGCCCGATTATGAAGGATTTTTAAAGCGATTGCAGGAAAGATGGCAAGAAGATGAACGAAGCGTTCATCTAGTCAAAGGATTGGATGAGAAGGTGCTGAAAATTGCAATAGCACAAGCAGCAGTTAGCAGCCATTTATTGGAAGATCAACTTCGCCTGATTCCATCCAGAGTGGAGAATATAAAGTCTCAAGCTGCTAAACATGAGATCGCCATCATATTTCTAGAGCCTTCTAGGTTTGAAACCATAGCAACAGATGCAAATGTGTGGAAGAAATTTATGAATGATCAAGCTGGGCCACCTTAGTTGGATTATTTAAATGATTAATCAATTATGTAATATATTGTATTTATCTTTTTTGTAAGTATATACACTAGAGGACAAATTTTTGTTAAGGAAAGGTTAGGGGAAGCCCAAAGGGCAAAGAGGGCAGCTCAAGAGTTTTGCTGTTTGTAATAAATATAGGTGATTTAGATGTAAAGAGGACCTTTTTTAATGATATATTTATGCAATGCTATTATAAGAAGAACTACTTCCTCTTATAATAAAGAATATACATTTTCTGTTGGATAAGGCACTGTGGAGTCTCAAATGCTTGCCATAGACTGGTTGAATGTGAACTATTTCTATTTCAGCTGTTTCTATGAACTGTGAGATCGTTCTAACTCATGAATTATTTCATGTTATGGATGCTGTCCTGTTTATTTCTATGAAATTTCAACAGGATATCTGAGTAATGAATGTTTTAATTGACAATGAGCTATCTCTTTGTTTATCTTTCTACTTATATTCATGTATTCTGAAATACAACAGCTATCTGTAATATTCTAAATGCATGTGTTACAGTACATTACTCATAATTAATTACAGTATTTCTCCCTAGGGATAGGTTAAATAGTTAGCATTAGTATAAGTTGTTTTTTGCTTATGATTTGGAAGTGAAAGAGGTAAGAGGAGAGGTAAGAACCTGTGCGTCACATTGTGACCCTCTTCATTATCTCTATCGATCTGCACTTACTTAGGCACTTGCATATCATACATAAATAAAAAACTAAAAAATACACTTAAACGGTGGATCAAGCTGCAACCGGTAAAACAAGATTTAACTGTTACTTGACCTACGGTAGCCGGACCGTAAACCAAACGGATTCCCCATACCAAACAATAATGAGCTAATTGGGAACGCTTATTGGGGATAATCCCTGCTGTTGTTACCTGCGATTTTCTAGGCCTCAACAGTTTTGGCGCTAGAAGGAGGGCCGCCAGTTCATGGCTGGTCGAGGAAGTCCATTTTCTCGAGAATCCCCCACTGGTGATAGTTCCGAGATCAATATCCCTCAAGGACCTACTCCTGAAGAAAAGGCCACAGGGTATCTCTATGCCATTGATAATGAAGTAGTTGAATATTTAAGGAGAATTACCTGGGCATATGCAAAGAAGATTGGAGGGTTACCCATTATTTCTGCTTTACCTAGAAGAGAGTATCATAAGAAAGATCGTCCTCAATTAGAAGATTCAGTGTTGGTGGAAGACCTTGAAGAATTGGTAGAAACAACCTTGCAAGAATTTGTCCAACCTCTGAATCAATTGGGACCAGATTCCCCTCACTGTTCTCCTTTTTGAACCCCTTTTCAGTCTCCACCTCATACTCCACTTAGAATCATGGCCAATGTGAATGCAAATCAACCCCCTCCACCACCTGCTTGGAGGGCTAGATCTCCTTTAAACCTAACACCTCTGTTGCATGCTATGCCTCAGAATTTTGATAAGGCATTGCCCAAATTTGAACCAAATGAAGGTATTCTTGTGGATGATCATTTGTAGAGTTTTTATCTGGCTTTATAAGGTCTACAAGAAGCAGAACATGAAGATGTAGTCTGCAGATTGTTCCTGCACACTCTTAAGGGAAAAGAAGCCTCATGGTACTTTGCTCTGCAAGCAAATTCAATTACAAATTGGAATACATTTGAAAGACTATTTAGAAATAAACATGGAATATAGAAAACTCACGCTTCCTTAATGAAAGGATTAATCACCCTAAAGAAAGAAAAGAAAGAAAGAGTACATAATTTCATTCAGAGGTTTGCTGCCTACTTGAACAACTTTGATGCAACTGACAAACCATCTGAGCATGTCCTAATTGAGTATTACACCTCAGCTCTTGGTCCTGATATGGCCATGTTTGTCAAAATATTGGTCATGCCTACCTTAGTGGATACTTATGAAGAAGCTGAGAAGGTGGAGGCAGAAATGGAGAGTATAGATCATTATCCTGTACAGTCAGAAGAAAAAACTGATGGGAACATAAAGGCTTTATTATTAACTGAACCTAAGGATGAGCAGTCACAAGAATTAGATGGGGTGGTGCAAATGATGCAGAAGTTGTCAAACAGGGTAATTGATTTGGAAAAAGAGAAGGAGGCCCATAAAAAATACAAGCCTTATTATAAAAAGAGAGATGATAACAGTCAACCCAAGCCTCCCACACATAGTACCTTAGCCATGAATTTGACAGATGTAGGAATGGATAATTTTTGTACATTCCATCAGTAGCCTCACTCTGAAAAGAATTGCCCAGAATGGATAAATTCTATGACCTTAGTGATGAACTAGTTATTGGATTCTAAGTTGATAGAAACTGTGGATGAGAAAGAGAAAGATCATGAACCAACAAAAACCCAAGAAGAAGACACTTTGGTTTTATGGGATTGTGTTTCTATGTTCAACGTAGAGGATGAAGGTTTCCCTGAGGAAGAAGAAATACTAGAGACAAATGTTACAACAAGGAGTCATAATTCATTAAAAGAGGATAAACTGATACTTCCCAAGATTAAGAAACTTCAGGAGAACATGAAGAATAATACTCCAACTGTTAACATACCTGAGTTTGTCATTTCAATCCAGAGTCCCATGAAAGTTAATATGGCTGTAAAGTCTACTGAAAATAAAACGGAGAATGTCAAGAAGAATTTTACTGAACATGAAATGGGATATGACATTGTAGAAGATATTAAAAAAGTTAAAGCAAATATCTCCTTGTTTGAAATGTGCAATCTACCCCAACAAAAAGAAAATCTCTTAAAAGCACTTGAAACACCAATGAAGAATGATAACCCAACTGATGAAGATATTGGTGAAGCAAGTTTAGGAGGAAAGTCTAAGTATATAACTCTAGCTTTTCTACTAACTTTTGATATTTTTAATTACAATGTGCATAATTGTTTGGTGGACTCTCGAGCATTAGTAAATGTCATGCCACTTTCAGTTTGCAAGCAAATAAATGGTCAACCTAAGCCAACTATAGGCCAAGTTATCCAATTGGACAGAACTGCAGTGAAAGTGATAGGAGAAATGGAAGATATCCTAATCCATTTGTCAATAGATGAGAGGGTCTGTCAGTACATAGACATTGTTTTAACAGATATCTCAGATGCCTATGGTTTGTTTTGAGCCGGGATTGGTCAGCAAAATTGGAAGGATATTTTGCATCAGATTGGTCACATGTATGGTTACCCTATAAAGGATGTCAGAACCAAATAAAGGTGTTGAGAGAACCTCAATTGAAGTACAACGTAACTCAGTTGGAAGGCAAGAATGAACCAGTAAACTCTGTGTTGGGAAACTATTGTATTGAACTAGAACCGGGAAATTACCAAGCTGAAGAAGCCAACAGCATATCAGATATCCAGCCCTATCTCCTTCAGTTTTCATGGGCTGATAATATTGATTGTAATATAGTAGATTTAGTTTCGGATGTAGTTAATAGTTCAAATTTAGTAGAAGTAGAAAGTTTTTGGATTCTTTATTTTGACGGTTCTAAAACCTTGGAAGGATCAGGAGTTGGCTGTGTCCTGATTGATCTAGAGAAAAATAAGCATTTTCATTCATGTAGATTAGAGTTGGAATGTACAAATAACACATCCGAATATGAAGCATTAGTCCAAGGACTGAAAAAAGCAATGGAATTAAAAGTAAAAAATCTTGAAGTGTACGGAGATTCTGAAATTATTGTTAAACAAGTTCGAAACAAAATTCATTGTATATCACCACATTTGAAGGCTTACCAAAATGAAGTTTGGAAATTATTAACAAATTTTGATGCATTCAATATCTTTTTCAATTCCTAGAGTAAAAAATGCAGCAGCTGACTTGTTAGCTACTTCAGTTGCAACATTAGTACCTACCAATAACATATGCTTAATTGAATTGCTTTTTAAGCCCTATGTTCCATACAACATCACCAATACGAGGGTGTTTGACGATGATCAACAAATATTAGAATGTTTAATGAATGATGATACATTCAAAGGAGCCATAATAGATGACGAGGAACATCAAGCAAACCTCTAGAATGGTAATTTCATTTCTGAAGGAGTCAAAACTCTGGAACAAATTTTCAATCTAGACAACAAGTTCAAAAAACCAACGAATGTCAGTACACATAGTTCGTCTTGACAATTCGAGCTGATAAATCTAGGGACAGAGGCTGAACCTAAATATGTGAATTTGGGAAAGTGTTGTTCACCCGGAGAGAAGATTCATCAGTTTATTCAAACAATACAAATATGCATTTGCTTGGACCTATGAGGATCTCAAAACTTATGATACCAAAATTATACAGCATGTTATTCCAATCAAAGTTGGAGTCAAACCTTATCAGCAGCCTTTGAGAAAGATGCATCCCAAGCTAGAGACCCTAATTGAAAGTGAGGTGAAAACACTGCTAGATGCTAAAATCATATTTAAAGTTAGACATTCAGAATGGGTCTCAAACTTAGTGCCAATACGAAAGAAGTCTAGAGAGATCAGACTTTGTGTTGATTTCAGGAATCTAAGCCGTGCATCAAATAAAGATAATTACCTTGTCCCACCCAAGGAACAAATACTACAAATGGTCTTAGGATCTGAGTTGTTTTCTTTGTTATATGGATTCTAGAGTTATAACCAAGTACTAGTAGCAGAAGACATGCTCAAGACCACTTTTAGAACCAAGTGGGGGACTTTTGCGTACAAAAGAATTCCCTTTGGACTCATTAATGTTGGAGCAAATTTATAGAGGGATATGGATATAGATTTCTATAGTCTAATTGGCCATAGTGTTGTGTTCTATTTAGATGATGTTACGATATTTTCAAAGAAGAGAGAAGAGCATGCATTTCATTTGAAACAGATTTTCGAACGTTGTAGAAAATATGGAATTTCTTTAAACCCTAAGAAATGTGTGTTCGTTGTGACTGAAGGAAAGCTATTGGGTCATGTTATTTCTAAGAAAGGAATCTCCATAAGCCCAGAGAGAAATAAAGCCATAGAACAAATCCCTTTACCCCATAATAAAAGGGTATGCAATCTCTTATGGGGACAATCAATTTCGTGCGAAGGTATGTGCCAAACTTTTCTCAAATCATCAAACCTTTGCAACAAATGGTCAAGAAAAGTGTGCAATTCAAATGGATTGATTCGGAGAAGGATGAATTTAACAAGATCAAGACATCCATAACTCATGCACCATCACTCAAAAGTCCCAATTTCGAAAAGGATTTTATCTTGTACACTTTCGCTTTCGGTGATTCATTAGCAGCGGTGCTTACACAAAAGGAAGAAGGGGGAGATGAGTACCCCATATCATTTATGAGCACTGGTCTGCAAGGGGATGAATTGAACTAGCTCACGGTTGATAAACAAGCTTATGCAGTTTTTAAAGCGGTGAAGCAATTTAGGCCATATATACTTAAGAACTGCACCAAAGTAATAGTCTCACACCCAACAGTATGATCTCTTTTTGCACAAAAGGAATTGGGAGAAAGAAGAGGTAACCAGGTGATTGCCTTGCAAGAGTATGATCTAGAATTCAAACCAACAACCATAGTTAAAGGACAAGGACTTTGTAAATTGATGGCCGAGAGTCAAAGCAATGAAGATAACAGTTGGGATAATGAAGCTGAATTACACATGGTGGATGTATGCCCTCTATTCACAGCTCCAGACTCATGGTATAGAGATTTAACTCATTATCTTCAAGAAGGATATTTGCCGGAACATTGGAATCCCAAGCAAAGAAGAGCATTACGTCTAACATCAGCCTTATATCAAATTATTGATGGATTGTTGTTTAGAAAGAACTACGATGGAGTCTTTCTTAGATTCTTGGAATGTGAAGATTCAAATAGAGTTGTAACAAAACTACATGATGGACCTGCTGGAGGTCATTTCTTAGGAGATAAAACAACACACAAGATTTTAAGATTTGGATATTAGTGGCCGACATTGTTTAAAGATGCTCACGCTCATGTTAGGAAGTGTGATACTTGCCAAAGGGGCGGTGGGAGACAAGCCAAGGCAGCAGGACCTTTGAAACCGGTTATTATCTCAGAACCATTCGAGCAGTGGGGGATTGACATTATCGGAGAGATCAATCCAAATTCTTCATCACAGCATAAGTACATTAGGATAGCAACAAATTATTTCACCAGATGGGTAGAAGCCATTCCATTACGAAAAGTAAATGAAGATGTAGTTATGTATTTTTTGCAAGACCATATTATGACCAGGTTTGGGGTTCCAATTACCCTGGTTTTTTATAATGCTTCATATTTTTCATCTATTAAATTGACTGCATTTGAAAATGAAAAAGAAATTAAGCTGCACTATTCTGCTAACTTCTATCCGCAAGGAAATGGTTTGGCGGAATCCACAAACAAAAACCTTATTAGAATTTTAAAGAAAATGGTTATAAAAAATCAAAGGAGTTGGCATCTAGCTTTGCCTAATGCACTCTGCGCTGATAGAGTCACACCCAAGAACTCCTTAGGTGTGTCATCTTGCACTCTTGTCTATGGGAAAGAAGCTATCATGCCTCCTAATATTCTGTTGCCATCCTCTAAACTAGTCCAAGACTCTAGGGGCACTAATAATGAAATTCTGCAAATCAGAATTCACAATCTGCTGAAGTTAGAGGAGTCTAGGTCCAAAGCTAGAGAAAGATTTAAACACCAACAAGAGATGGTTTGACAAGCACAAAGCTGGGAAAAGGGAATTCGAAGTAGGTGATTTGGTTCTTAAGTGGGATCACCCGCATGATGAGAAGGGAAAGCACACTAAATTTCAACAAATATGGATAGGCCCTTTTCAGATTGCAAAGAAGATAGGCCTATTAACTTACAAATTGCAAGATTTACAGGGGTGGGAGGAGAACTTACCAGTAAATGGTTTAGTTCTCAAGCCATATTTTTCTTAAGGTCTTGCATTTATTTTGTACATAAATAAATGGTTTGATTTGTTTTTGTTTTACTTTACCTAGATTAGTTTTAATTGATTTACTTTTATTTGCTCAAGATTTGATTGCTTGTAATTTTTGGTTTGCTTTATGTTTTAGTAAATCAGCACAACTTTTGGTTTTGGAGTTCATCAGAGTTCTGGATAAAATAAAAAATTCTTTGATCAAATACTGCTTACTATTTACACATACATAATGTTTAAGGATTCTTTAAGATTAGCAGATTATCTGAGTAGATTGTGAACACATTGAAGTCCTGTTTAACCCCTGTAAAATAACTAAGGACAGAAAAGTCTAGAATACTATTTTGAGGTTCCATTCACTTCACACTAAAGACTGTCCTAGGAGGTTAACAACAAAAGACCCATGGAAAGCAAGCAGGGTAAACAATTGTATTATATTTAAATGATCCCATGCCACAAATGAAAGCGAAAAGGCTAACAAGAGTAAAAATCTCCCAAGAAGCAAACATATATCAAAACACATACTGAACAAAATCGGTTTGAATAAGATTGCTCAGAAGTTCTTCTTCGTCCGTGAGTTGAAATCAAAATATCTCTCACACAAAAGGACACTATGGATAGAGGGGCCTGAACTAAAATTCAAAAAGAAAAGCAATCAGGGAAGACTCAAAAGGACAAAAGTCCAGAAGCATCAAAAGAATGAAAAATGGCATGGGAATGAGGAACAAACGAATATATCTGTTCACCATCTGTTACAATCCTGTGGGGTTTAAGTTGGAAGCTATCCAAAGAAAGAGGTAAAATAAACTTCATATCTTAGGCCTCATAAGAGTGATCAAGACTATCAAAATCTTGGTTCCCCTTTCTTCAATTTGGGCCATCATCAATGTTTAAAGCTCATAAATCTTGTATTCTAGAAATCCAAATATCTTAAAGAAATCTAATAAAATAATCTAACAGGATACCATCAAAGTAGTTGCTGTCACAAAGGATAAGTTGTTCAGAGATCTGTGTTCGCCAGGTAGTCGCCAATTGTTGCGGCTGCAACTTTTCCCCCCCGCAAAGAAAATAAAATTATTTTTAGGGCCCCCCCTTATCTTTTAGTCTTTATAAGGCTTAAGGAATCTTATGACTTCACCAAATTTTTTCCCATGACTCAAAAATTTGAAAAAAAGTGAGGGTTTGTTTGCATACATTAGATGCACAGTTGACTATTTTGCCGTTGTATCGGGTGCATAGTCGACTAGCTAGTTGATGTTCCTATTGGGAGTATTCTGAGGTTTTTCTCCACTGTATCGGATATTGTTTTATCTATCACGTCGGAAGTGGCCTATCGATCCACCGGAAGGTTATTATGAAATAGGTCCAATGATTTGGGTCCCCATTCATCTGTCGTTTTCCGATATCCAATTAAGTTTGGTAATATGTTTTTCGCCGTATCGGCTGTGTCCTGTGGAATGAGCTGAAAGCCTAGTTGTTTCACTAGCCGACGTTGCGGAGGCATAGTGACGAATCCATCTGACATATTAACCTTGTCATCCTCGATACCATGGCATGTCATTTATTTTGACTGCCGATAATGGTTTTATACGTTTCGACGTCTTTTGCTTGATGTCCTAGTTATGGTCTGCCGAAATCCATCTGATGCTTCACGTCCGTTCGTAAGTTCCTTTCTGATATTCACTTAGCATTTGTATTCTTTCCTGCCCATTAACCTATCCCTCTCACGGTCGAGCTTATAAAGCCATAAGGGTCATATTTTCAGTTGTTGTTCATCCATGGTTGTCGCCCATTGGAGCTGCGTAGCTGTCGTGGCCTGAACGAATTGTTTGCTAGTGAAGTTCGTTGTCCGTCCAGGTCATCTGTAAGGTTTTCTCCAGGTAGGATTTGCCTCAAATCTTATTGCTCAGCATCATTTTTTACCCGCATATTTTGATAAGGTTAGGTAATTGGTTATCCCACGGGGATTTTATTGCAAAATGCAGCGGTCATTGTTTTTTAGGGTTCGCCTTGTTTGTCTTGTGGACATCGTTCACCAGCTCACCCATTTTCTTGTTTATTGTTGCCCTAGTTCTTGATTGATTTCTATGTAGCCATGGTTCAGTCTTTGATAGTTGTTGGAAGGACAAAGGCAGGGTGCAGATGAGCGTTTTTCTGTTTGCACCGCTCCCTTTTTCCCTGCACCATTTTAAACCACATAATGCGCAGCGATAGATTTTCGTGGGATTTCAGAGGAGTTTTCAACCGTAAGAGAGGACTGGTTTTGGGAGTTAGCAGTCTATGGTTTTAATATTTTTCGATTGCCAGAGTTACTACCCATAGACATAAGGGTGTAGTGAAGATAGAGGGTTTTCTCGAGTAGAAGTTTGTTAGCAGATTTGGGTACGATAGGATTTTGCAAGTTTCATAGTTTTGTTAAGTTTCACATACAGAAAGCTCAGTTGTTTTGATAAAAGAAAAGCTATTCAACATGCATCTTGATGAGATGGTAGTGTCCTGGTTATTTTTGTTGTTGCTTTCAATATATAGTTTGCTATGGGTAAGTGGACTAAAGCTATTTTGCATGATCAATACAGGCTAATCATCAACACAACAATATGCCATGAAAACAGAAAAAGAAGGCCCAAGCAACCGAGGAGGAACCAGAAGTAGAGATAATAACCAGAGTCGAGTTTATTTATGAAGACACTAAAGCCATCACTGGAATTGATCCTGAGTATAAATGGGGAGAGATATATAGAATGATCTCAAACCAGAGTGTTTTAGAGGCTAGATTCGAGGAATTGCCTATCTATGCCAACATCGAGAGATCATCCATAATGAAGGTGGCTACCAGACCTGAGCTTTTCCCTTGCTTAGAGGTTACAGGATGGATTCTGCTTAGGGCAGATGTGACAAGGATGATACTAGCCAACACTGAGGGGCAGGGTTATGCCATATATAGCCCAGCCTATTTATCCATGGCTTATAAATTTCCAACACCACAAACCTATTTGACTGAGAGTTGGTTGAAAAATCTCAACCTAGATGTGGTGGAAACAGTTAAAAGAATGATGATCCCAGGTAAGAACTTTTGTATGAGGCCTTCAGGAGAGTACAAAACATCAAGCCTCCGCACGCCATATAGGTTAATTGCCTTGATGTTAAACAAATTTTTTGGGAGGGCTAATGGGAAGAAATTTAAAATAGGTTGGGTACCGATGAT
Source organism: Pseudotsuga menziesii (assembly GCA_001517045.1). Taxonomy (NCBI): domain Eukaryota; kingdom Viridiplantae; phylum Streptophyta; class Pinopsida; order Pinales; family Pinaceae; genus Pseudotsuga; species Pseudotsuga menziesii. The sequence continues at coordinate 126,952 of LPNX011218927.1, forward strand.
CTTTTTTGTAGCCACCCAAGGTACAATATTTAATTAGGCAAACATAGTATCAAACAACTTGTGAGCCTGCATAAGTGCAACATTGGGAGGAGTTTCCAACAAGAAAACAAAATTTTATATGAGTTCAATCCTAATTGATTGTATTTTATGTACTCATCCTTTCCCAACATTGAAATGCCAGTGGGATAAACACTGATCCCCTGTATATGCTGCCTACCAATTATTCTGGGCACTCAAGTATTATAGTTAGTACAAGAATATTTGTGAGGATTTTATTATGCCGTTGTACACATTGATTTTCCTGGTTGAGTGTAATTGTATGTCAGAGGAAGCTATGAAAGTTGCGTAAGATAACGTGCACTATTATTTGACAGAGGAAGGATTGTATTTAAGAATGTTGGGTGGGTCAAGGGCTCCTTCCCTTCTACCCAAGTATGCTACAGACTATGTGATTCATAAAGAAGTTGTGAGACAGTTGTACATTGACGGAGTGGGTAATTTCCTATTTGAGTAGAAGAAGGTGGTGTATCCTACAGTCCCCTTTTATGTAGGAAGTTATAAGTTTTCAAGAGTAAAGACCATAGCAGAATTCGTGGAGTTAGAGTATTTTCACTTTGGTGAAATAATTTATCATAGAAATGACTCGGAGAAGAAGGTAGTTGAGTATTGTACCACAGTAGGGGTGCATTTTGAGTATGCTGATTTTTGGGATAAGGATGAAGAAGTGTTCCAGAATGCTCAGAACATGATAGCTTTGAGGATAAGGTTCAAACAAAATATAACTATTGTTGGCGGGAAAGGAAAAGCAACTGAGAAACTTAAAAAGCAAGAAGAAGAGGCTACAAAGAAAATGCAGGAAGAAGCACATAGATTGTCCCAAGAAGTAGAAGAGTGGCTGAGAGCTGAAGAAGAAGAAAAAACAAAAGCAATTGAAGAGGCCGAAAAGAAAGCTGAAGAGGCCGAGAAGAAAGTTGAAGAAGCAAAGAAGAGAAAAGAAGAAGAAGAGGTCTAGAGAAGGTAGAAAGAAAGTGAGGGATTAAGATTAGAAGATGCTGATAAAGAAAAAGAGCAAGCCGAAAAAACAGCTGAAGAGTTGCAACAAAAGGCGCAAGAGGAACAGGAGTATGCTGATCAAGTACAGACTCTGTCTTATGGTTATCCATTAGAACCCGCTATTCCATCTAGTAACATAGCAGGAGGGAATCCATTGTCAGTATCTGAAATTGAATTGATTCCTTTTACTCCCACAGAAGGAGAGGAAGTGTCTGATTTAAACACTATTTTCTATGATAAGGCCAAAAACGAGATTGTTAAAAGAACGGAGAAAAAGGTGAACACTGGAGGTAAGACGGGAGTGATGGTGACCAAGAAGGCAGTGGTTCACGGTACCAACAAAGATCCGTGATTAATGGCAAGGTCTGGTTCAACCACAACCCTAGCTATTGAAGATAATGTGGATAGAATAATGACAAATTTAGAGCAATCCCAAAAGAAGGTTACACAGTTGAAAGAGACCTTGAAAAAGGAAAGAAATGAAAGTTAGAATTTGAAGAGAAAGTATGAAGATATGATTAGTGAGATTGAGGTATCTAAATCAGAGTGCCAGAGTCTAAATCAGACAAGGATGCTTTGGTGTTATCCACAAGTAATATAGAAAAAGAGTCCAAGGCCATCTTGGCATATTTTGGGCGACTCCAGCAAAGACATCAGGTTTTGGAGGCAGAAAGAGATAATTTGAAATTGTCATTTGAAGAGTTGAATAAAGAGAAGGGAAAGTTAGAGGATAGAGTGGCAGAATTGGAAATGCAGAAGACTACTGCTGAGGGGAAAGCCAAGCTTTATGAGACTTAGGTAGTAGCATTGGAAATTCAGAAAACTTCATTGACGTCTCATTAAAGACAACTATGGAGCATAAAACATATATTGAACCTTTGAAGAAGCATGCTCTTACACTTAGAAATACAATTCATTAAATGCAACTTCAGATGGTGGAAGAGATGTTAAAGGTTCAACAGGTAGAAATAAGGCTGGAAGAAATTATAACTACAACTTCCTATCTCTTAGACAAGACACAGGATATCCTGGAGGCCCTATAGAGATGAAAGACTTGGTTAGAAACAAATAAGGAACTTCTAGTATATATACCCATCAAGGATCTAGAGACAGTAAAGCTGGAATATGAGCTGATCGAATTTGGGAGTAAAGTAGCAGAGGAATTAGTAAAGACTGTTAGAAGGACGAAGGCTATTTGTGCAGAATTCTGCAAGAACGTTCTCCTAAATTACAATCATTGTCAGACAGCTGCTAAGAATAGGTTGGAAGAATTGCCCGATTATGAAGGATTTTTGAAGTGATTGTAGGAACGATGGCAAGAATATGAATGAAGCATTCAACTAGTCAAAGGATTGGATGAGAAGGTGCTGAAAATTGCAATAGCACAAGCAACAGTTAGCAGACATTTATTGGAAGATCAACTTTGCCTGATTCCAACCATAGTGGCGAATATAAAGTCTCAAGCTGCTAAACATGAGATCACCATAAGATTTCTAGAGCCTTCTGGGTTCGAAACCATAGCAATAGATGCAAATGTGTGGAAGAAATTTATGAATGATCAAGCTGGGCCATCATAGTTGGATTATTTCAAATGATTGATCAATTATGTAATATATTGTATTTATCTTTTTTCTAAGTATATACACTAGAGGACAAATTTTTGTTAAGGAAAGGTTAGGGGAAGCCCAAAGGGAAAAGAGGGCAGCTAAGAGTTTTGCTGTTTGTAATAAATATAGGCGATTTAGATGTAAAGAGGACCCTTTTTCATGCTATCTTTATGCAATGTTATTGTAAGAAGAAATACTTCCTCTTATAATAAAGAATATACATTTTCTGCTGCAGAAGGCACTGTGGAGTCTCAAATGCTTGCCATAGACTGGTTGAATGTGAATTATTTATGTTTCAGCTGTTTCTATGAACTGTGAGATTGTTCTAACTCACGAATTATTTCATGTTATGAATGTTCTCTTGTTTATTTATTTGAAATTTCCACAACATATATGAGTAATGAATGTTTTAATTGACAATGAGCTATCTCTTTGTTTATCTTTCTACTTATATTCATGTATTCTGAAATATAACAACTATATGTAATATTCTAAATGCATGTGTTACAGTACATTACTCATAATTAATTACAGTATTTATCCCTAGGGATAGGTTAAATAGTTAGTATTAGTATAAGTTGTTTTCTGTTTATGATTTAGAAGCGAAAGAGGTAAGACGAGGGGTAAGAACCTGCGCATCACATTGTGACCCTCTTCATTATCTCTATCGATTTGCACTTACTTAGGCACTTGCATATCATACATAAATATAAAGCTAAAAAATACACTTAAACGGTGGACCGGGCCGCAACCAGTAAAACAAGATTTAACCGTTACTTGACCTACGGTAGTCGGACCATAAACCAGTCGGATTCCCCATACCAAACAATACTGAGCTAATTGGGAACGCTTATTGGGGAGAATCCCTACTGTTGTTACCTGCAATTTTCCAGGGCTCAACACCTAGGTAACGGGTAAGGAAGGGTGAATGGGATCTCTTCAAGCTAAATAGGGATGAATTCTGATCTTAGCTCAACGAATATTCATTCAAAAGGGTTCGGTCATTTGGTAGTTACTTTAAAATTTCTAGGTTAACTAGTTAAACCAATGCCTCTTTAGCTCAGCTATAAATTTTCACATAGTTTCATGACATAGTTTTAAAATTAACTCTAATGTTTAAACCCCAATGCATGACCTGATATGGGGCTTCCATGTATAGCCACATGAGATTCCATATCAGTTCTAAAATAACTGATAAAAAATTAAACAAAACATGGTACTAACATCTCAATTCGATGAATGATATTTGCACTAAAAGCTTGCTCCAAAACAAGATAATTTTTAACCATTATCGATAACCAAATACAAATACCATGGGAAATTACGATATGTGATAGCCATATACGGCCATATGGCTGTGCATTATCAGATTTCCTAATTCAACTTACATTTACACATCAAAATACACAATACTAGCTCAAGGAAACACATACCTTTTCCGAGGCTGTCAATCCAACATCAAAGTTAGTAACATGATAATTCTATCATTTAATTTAATAATAAGTGTGCACAAGTAGACTTCATGATACATCATAATATTCATATAGAACATATCAGAAGGTTATAAGTATTTATCTTGATTTATGCAACTCGCAGGAACATGACAATTTTCCTCCCAGTGGTAGATCTCTACTTGGCATATGTTTTCCTGCCAAAATATCACCCTCAAGCTAAGGTCATGGAATCTAACACTATAAGGTATCTTATAGCTTGGAAACTAATGCATTATGTGCTTCCTTTCTTGGGATTGTCCCCCTCTCCTAGAAAGGCAAGCAGTGGTCAGTCTTGAGATTGCCCCCCTCTTCCAACGAACCACTTACCACAAAATACAACTCACTTGCCATAATTGTCCCCATCTTATGCAAGATGAGCACAACCAAAAATGAGATATCCACATGGAATTGTCCCCCTCTCTTGTTGGATAATCTCAATGAAACAACACTTTCGAACCCCCAGGTCAAATCTCAGCTTGAATCTCTAATATAGCATTCGAAACTAGAGAGAAGGTGGGCCTAGATACCCGTCCGAGATTGTCCCCCTCTCCCTTAGGCTCTAGTGCAACCAAGATTATATTTCCACACAGAATTTCCCCCCTCTCCTATTGGATAATATCAATGAAATGATACTTATGACCTCTTAGGTCAAAGCACATACTTGAATATCCACTGGAGCATTCGAAATAAAGGAGAAACAACTCTCCTGACACCACAAGCCAAATCCCTACTAGGGAATTTGCCTCAATGGATAACACTACCATAAACAACCTCCATATCCCTATTAGGGAATACAATCACATCTAGAATTAGCCTCCAAGACCAATAGACTGGTTCCCCATATCCTCCAAGATCTGTAGAAAAATTCATTGGAAAATTGTGCATGTATAATGGCCAAATCTCTCTCTGGCATTCACAACCCAATTAGAGCCCTAGTATGCTATGCTCCTAGAACTGCACAAACAATGAATGACCCACCTTTGAGCAATTTGAATAATTTTTTCCTAATTCAAATTTCCTCCAAGAGTCTAACTCTATATCATTGAGGAAGGACTCCCAAATCACTAGGGATTCCTAACAAGCATTCACCGACTCATTGAAGTCTTCACTGGGCAACTTGAATTGACCAAGGATAACTCTAAAACACTCGAAGAGACGCTTCCCATGACTGGGTAATTTTACTTCATCAAAATTAGCTCCAAACCACCTTCATTGACTCTCAATTTCCCATAAGTTACTCCTCTAGCATGAGGATGACTCGAATTCACCCATAATTTACTCCAACGTACTGGGGACAACTAAAATTCACAAGGTCTGACTCAAATTTGATCAATATCACTCTCATCCACTAAAGACAACTTGAATTCATCTTATTAGCTGAATATTACTAACTTTAACCCATAAAAATACATTAATTAACTGAATCCAAACTCCAACTATCCAACTAACTCTAACTAACTGTCAGTTACACTAGTTTCACTAGTGTAACTGACGACTGACTCAAATTAATGGATCACAACTCAATTAAAATGAAACCATCTCAAATTAACTAAATGTAACTTACTTAAACTCAAACTAAATCATATTAACTGATTGTCACTTAGTTAAACTCAATTTAACTGAAATTAACTAACGTGAACTCAATATTAGCTCAAATTAACTGACAATAACTAAATTTAATGAACAAGCACTCCAATTAGAGTGGAGTTACAAAAATTATGTGCATGATTGACTCCAGACAGTCAATTAGGCACATAAGACATGAGTGAAGTGATAATGGGCCCCATTAACAACAAGATGAGGAATACTCTCACTAGTGAGGGCGCAATTACTGCATGTATCTCATGCAAGACATTATTGATTGGATTTAGGACTCCCATGGTCCAAAATTAATAAAATTAGGAATGCTAGAGTAATGTTAGGTGAATCTACAACTCCTGACTCTAACCCCTTCTCATATGAAATTCCAAGACCCTCCAACAACATTATTGTCATGTTGTGCCATTATTAATTATAATAACAATAATTTCAATAATAAACATCAAAATATCCATGGTTCATGGTCCATGCACCTAGTTCCACCATAAAGCAAATAATCAAAATCACATGTGTCTAGGACTTACCTTCGGGATATTACATTTGTGTATCAAGTCTAATACATAGGAATTCCAACCAAATTGGCATCAATGTGTCCATACATGAGGTATAATTAAAGCCATGTGTGCATGAGGTCATCACCAATCACCCTTATCTCTATGACATCATTTTGGTTGTATTTTCACCATGGAATGAGGGCTTTTATCTTAACCAGGAAACCCAAATCTCTTGTCCAATGTGGGTTGAATTTCCTAGTTTTTTATGCAACTATGGCGTTTCCTATAGTGTATATTTGCACAAGTTTATGGTCATATATGCCACTAGACATAACAATTCTTGCACCCTACTCTCTAATGTAAGGTGTGTCTTAGAGTCAAAGTACCTAGGTATCTTGAGGAATATGTTCTTATTTGAATATGGGACAAGATGTTAAGGCATCTAATTAAGTATATTAATCTACCCAACACTTTCTTATGATGTTAAATACCAAACCACAAGATACACAATTATCCATTAATAACTGAATTTGAAAACCCGATAACTCCAGTTACGCAGGCTACTCAATACTAATCAAGCATCTAGGTAAATATCGATAGTTATGGGGGGTGGTCACAAGTAGTACAACACGACAACCAAAACAAAGCAACTATATCTCAAAATACCTAAGTTTCTAAGGGTAATGCTCTTGCTAGTCCCAATAAGTTTTCAGTTCCTATAGTTGAAAAAGTAGGATTGTACTCAACCTCAACTCTAATTATCTCCCATGGAATTGGTCGTAGGGCATGCTCCCCCATTTGTTGCTTACTCCCCTTATAGATGATTTGATATTGGCCTTCTAAAATGGTTGATCCTTGTTATCTTGGATAAATTAATTGTGCTACAAAGAATGTTGAAATATGAAACTTGTACAAATCACTTGAAGACCTAAAGGATCTTAAGGATAAAATACGCCCCCCACTATACCAAGGAAAGTATCCATATTCAATCTTCAAGGCTTGAGTGTTGTGACCCTCCCTAGGGGTCTAATGGGGGGAAAAGGGTCAATTAGAGCAATAATGAAAACTATTCAATTAAGGTGGACTAGATCCACTATGTTTGTTACTATTTATAAGGCCCATTATGGCAATTATTATTGAATAAATATAATAGGACCTCATTGAATAAGGTTCACTAGGTAGTTAGAAGGTCATAAGGGTTAGGGTTGTATAATGACGTATAAATCATGATGGAGTCTTCATTATGAGCATGTGGAAGAATAATTTAATTGGAACTAATCTCATAGAAGGTATACAACATAGCATAGGGTGTCTCAGTTTCTGGGTTATTTTGAGGTCATTGTCCACCCCAACAACCTTCCTAAACATTTTATTTTTTATTTTATATTTTAAAATAGATCATATTTTTATGATATCTACCGCTCTTAGTTGTGTTTGGAGGCCACCCTACAACCCCAGGGTTATTTTTTGATACCACGCTCTTTATTGGTATTATTATAAGAACCCTTTGTTGGGATTTACAGATCTATGTCACCCTTGATTAGTTTATAGGCTCTCCTTCTATCATATTTTCCTTTGGTTTGGTTTTTCTTAAGATCAATCTCCACCCAACTCCTCTTCCAAGGCCTGTATCACCCTTCTTGGGATTTCTAATAGTGTCCTTTCATCATCTCTACCCATTTATACATATGCATCATCTCTCGTAGAGCTACATCACCTTGTTCATACCTCATTGAATCTTTCTTTCTACAATTTTCAAAACCCTAACCATATATTAAGGTTTCACCTGCATAATATTTCTCTTTGTGGATCCTCCTAACACTCAATTCTCTAAAGGAACAAAACCTAGTTTTGAAATTATGGTGAAATAATTCGGTAGTGGTCTCACCGAATCCCTCAATCTATGACATAGGGCTTGCTCATCCACCTTCCAACTAGACACCAAAATATTTTTACCTAAATTAGGATCCCAAATGCACAAGGTTGTCCTTTATTCTTGGATAAACATTCTTACATCATATTTCCAAACATGTCCAACCATGACGGAGGACTAACACCTTATTTTTACAAGAAATCACTTAAAAGGGCTTGCTCAAGTTTGGTGGCAGTCTGACTAGGATTTTGTCAAGTATTATGTGGAACTTGATGAAAATAAGAACAATAACAAAACCTCTAACATCATTATGACATGCCTTGAAAAGGTGATTTTACCCATCAAGTTATTTATCTAACCTCATATGGAAACAGTTGTAGCTGGGACAAGATCCAAGGCAATCAATCTAGCAATTCATTGAACTCTTCACTAAGCTCCAACCTTAATTATGGATCAGAGATCCTTTATCCCGAATAAGTAATTGTGCTTAAATTTAATTATGGTTTTCTTACAAATTTCCATAATGAAGTAGTTTTATTTGATAGAACTACTCTTGACCAAGCCTTCATCTTTGCCCTTGTCATTGAACAAAAGGCCTCAATTTAAGTATTTTTGAACTCCTCACCCTAATGTTAATACCTCCTCTTGTCAAAATATTAACCACAACCCTAACTTTTTCAACTCACCCATCCCTCAAAAATCCTAATCATGTACCCCCTCTATACCTACTCCTCATCCAACTTCTTCATATCGTCAACATTGGTCCAACCACCGCAAAACCCCAACCCATGATGTTGTAGAATTCCACTTCTTATAATGTGAATTTCAATCCAAATATTTATGTTTTTATGAACAAGACAATGAATTCATCATGGATCCTTCCTCCTCATCTCCTTCTTCCTTCTATTTTTAGGCCATATCCCTAATAAACCCAACTACACCGGACCCATCCCTATTCTTTATGATAAAATTTAATTCAGCTTCCACACTAGTTCTATAGTCCATTCACAATTTCCAAATCAAAAACCAACTTGCCACTATCATTCTAAACAATGGATGCCAAAAGAACTTGGTACCTTATACACTCGTTAAGTATGTCAAGTTACCTATCACTACTTATCCTTCACTTTATTACCTTAGTTGGGTTCAACAAGATGAACAAACATGGTTTAGTTACTATTTTTGTTGTCCCTTTCCAAGGCACCATATATTGTTATGTATATCCTTTAGATTTCTTAGATTTACTCCTAGCTATCCTATATCAACAAGAACATAGTGTCATGTATAGTGCTAACACCAACACATACTAGCTCATGAAAAATGATGAAATATAACAACTCACCTCTTCCGCCATTCCCCTCCCTCACCCACAAACATCCATCCAATCCAATTTACACAAGTGCCTCTCCCCCATCCTTTATCGCTATGTAACAAATACAATATTAAACAATAATCATAAATAATAATAAATAATATAAGTAAATAAACAATAAAGTAAAAAGGACTCAGATGTGGGTTCCACTTGTCCAACTGGTAGCATTGGGTGCCTTAGGCTGCGGGATGACAACGTGGCACCCTACATCCCAGACCCTCTTTACCCCCCCCTATGCAAAAGTTAAAGCGCATCCACTGTGCGGAAGCCGTCACCCTGGCTGGCAATGACATAAGGGTTCAACAGTTAATACCTCCGTTCGATGATGCTCAATCAGTATTGTTGAGTGATGGAAGAGCCACTTCTCAGTCATGTCTGGCATTGGAAGAGACACCCCTGCATTAACTCTCCTTCGATGTCCTCTGTGCTTATTTGTGAGGCCGACAAGCTTAAGGATTTTGAACAGAAATCCCCTTGGCTCATTCTCTTACTCCTATGTTTCATGAGAAAATATTCATCCCAGTTCAGCTCTGGTCCGCCCACTTGGTTTTCTTCAAAGAAGAGCCTTTACCTACATTAATAGTCAAGACCTTGGGCTCTGGTTATTAACAGATATTCTTACCAACTCGATTTTGTTCTGCCCACTTTGTCTTCTTTGAAGCAGAGTTTTCACTTGCATCAACAGTCAAGACCATGGGCTTTGGTTAGTAAGGGTTCAAATGAGATCCTGCAACAGTCTATTTTGCTCACCATGTTGCGACAACGTGGTACCCCTCATCGTGCTAAAAGTGGTAGCGGTTGTGCATAGCGCGAAATGAGCATGATGATGGAAGAAGGTTATGATATTGGGGTCTCCATGCTGGTGAGAATCCTGATTGATGAATGGGAAGCTCTCTTGGTTTCTGAGCAATTGGCTAGAGGTAGAGAGGGAATCCAAATTAATCATTACTGGCTCATAAAAAATATGATGGGCACTTTAATGGAGGAAATGGTCAGCAATTGGAACTACACATGCAACTCTATGCTCTCTACAGAGACTAAACTGATTGAGCTGGACACACAACTCAACAGTCTGAAGGTGACTTCTACTTGGAAATGCTTGTCCATTGGGTTCTGACTACAGGAAACGCTGAAGGAGGAAGCGACAGTGTTATGGGGGGACAACTAATGTCATTGTATAGGAGCTCGGTTCCTGCTATGGATACAACAATGAATGCTCCATTCCCTATGCCTTCCACTATCACACCTTTGATCAACAAGGGCATCCGCGAAACTAAGGTACATGTCCGTAAATCTTCTCCTCTTGTTGTTAAGTAGTCGAACATTAAGGATGATGAATATTTATAGGGGGGATGTTCCATCATAGAGAAGATTCCTCTCCCTTAGCTTGTTGTTGATGAAGACCCTAAATATGACTCTGCCCACCATTGGTTCCACCTGCAATTTTCGGTTTCTATGTTTTAATTTGCTTTCTAGATCACTGTTTAATGTGTCTTTGAACAATACTAGTATAAATTTTGTGTCTATTGTTTTGCCCACATCTATTGATGGTATTTTTTGCCATATTTTTGTAAGACAAGTCCATAGTATTAACTGGTTGGGGTGGTGGCTCCTCTATTTCATACCACCCCAAAACTATGTCCGTGATGTAAATTTTGATGTAACCTTTGTTTCAGTGCTTTAATACAATTTGCAGATTTATAAAAAATAAATAAAGTAAAAATAATTAGTAATTAATGAAAGATCAAGGGACATACTTATTCACCTTCGTGACTAGTCAATGCCTATATGGCTAAATTGTCACGAAGGTATTGTATCATCAATCATTCATTTCAATAAATATTTTTATAAATTTCGATTTACAAAATATTTTTGTTATTACAGCTTCCGCTGCTACATGGGAATCAGAGTATAAAAACCAACCAAACAAATTCACTACACGCCATTTGTACATCTGATGACATCAACTCTAGTCCATACATCATAGTGAACTCCATAATATCAATATTAATTATGCCAAACACCATCTGAATTTTCTACCTTGTCATGTCTCCAACAAGGCAAGCAATACTCTACATGCAGCAGAGTAATTAAGACACCCCTGTGTGCATGAAATTGAAGACATCCTCATGTATGTTTGAATCCGCCATCCCCATGGTGAATGATGGCCGTGAATGCTCCATTCATGCACTTCCATGCCAATGCCCACCGAACTAATGCCATACTCCGCCCCATACTACAATATATCTGAGGACTTCTCCATATGTATACGACCACATACGATGGGCCGTGCCAGTACCGTTTCGACGACAGGCTTTTGCAGATCGTATCCAGGCCAGTACAATAACAATCAAACAATAAATGAATATCTTACTGAAACCCCGTCGTCGGCTTCTGCAAATCTGATCATATATGAGCTGATAAGCCTTTAATGCAGCCAATTAATTGGGTGTGCTCGCCCGCAAGTCTGCCTTAATCGCCTCTACCCTAATCGGTGCTTTCTGGCGAGTCTAAACAAGTAAACAAGCTCTACCACTGCTAGAGACAGAGCCATTTTTCTGAGACTATGCAAGGGTAAGAAAATTTTTCTAACAAATACTCTTGCTTACTCTTATTCTGCGAGAAGAAGACGTTGCAGAAGACGCCGGGGATTCCACACCAGAAGACGTTGCAGAAGCAAGCTTTGGGTCAGTTATTTTTTTAATCTTACCATATGAATTGAACTAAAAAATACTTAAAGAAAAAAGGGATTTATTGAACAATGTTGTTATTTTTTTTTTAATGTCAGTATAGATTAGGGCTAACTTATTATTTTATTATTTTTGGGGAGTGGGATTGCACAGAAGAAGAAAGAGGATCGTGGATATTAGTAACAGATGGACCACGTGAAGATAATTGGCTTGGGATTGGAGCTCATAACGCACTTCTTGTGAATTCACTCCGATCGGGGGTTTTATTTACTGACAAAAGGTTAGAAGGTTATACTCTACAAGCTTTGGGTCAGTTCTTTGTTTGATCTTACCTTATGAATTGAATTGTAATCAATTTGTTTTAAATTTTATTTTTTTATGAAAATGGATGAAAGCTTAGGTTGATCAATGCTCTCTGCATTTGATTTTTTCTATGGACTGTGGCTAATTCTTTGCATTTGATCAATTTGCTCGGCCACCCATTATCAAAGCGATCAGACACCCATCTTTTCCATCGCAGCCTACCAAATTCTATGGGCACATCATCCACTGGTTGGTATAAGTGTCATTCTTAACCTTTCCGATCACATATAGTTCTTTTAAGACCGCCGAATACATATAGTAATAAAATAGCTTGGGCAGAATTGCACTTCAAATAAAATACTTAAAGAAAAAAAGGGAGAAATGAGCCAGCTACTATATCTTACCATAGCATATTGAATAGCCCAATTAATAAGAGTAGTATCCCACTTCTTCTCCGCGATGAGGCTCATTGTTGATCCAATATCCAGGCGTTTTAGGAAGGAGAGCTAATTGCCTGAAGGTTCGATTGTTCTCGCCAAGGGGATAAGTCCCTTTATATACGTAAAAACACAAAAAAAATAATAGAAATGAGCTAGCTGCTATATCTTACCATAGCATATTGAATAGCCCAATTAATAAGAGTATTATCCCACTCCTCCTCCGCGATGAGGCTCATCGTTGATCCAATATCCGGGCTATGTGTCCTGGTGGTATCCTATTCATTCCATCCTTACGCGTACAGGGTCTAGGTTACCATGTGGGTATGCGAGCGTTAAAGGGTATGCGACTACTGGTAGACTGGGGTACTGTGCAGGAAAGGGAAAAGTGTAAAGATAACTGGGGATAAACTCAATTGAATGAAAATACAGTGTACATATATCTTAACTTAGATATGCAGTGAGTGTAAAGGTGAATCCGAATGGTGAAGGTCTGGATTCGGTTTATATAAGGAGTGGAGAGATGAATCCGGTATGGTAGATTGATTCGATCTGTCAAGATAGCAAAATGACTCAGATAATCATCGTTGATCCAATATCGGGGCGTTTTAGGAAGGAGAGCTAATTGCCTGAAGGTTCAATTGTTCTCGCCAAGGGGATAAGTCCCTTTATATACGTAAAAACATAAAAAAATAATATAAATGAGCCAGCTGCTGTATCCTACCATAGCATATTGAATTGCCCAATTAATAAGAGTATTATCCCACTCCTTCTTCGCGATGAGGTTCGTCGTTGATCCAATATCAGAGCGTTTTAGGAGAGCTAATTGCCTGAAGGTTCGATTGTTCTCTCCAAGGGGATAAGTCCCTTTATATAAGATACAACACAATACATATGCTAAAGTCAAAACAGATTAAATTTAATGCCAACTATATGTACACATAGTCTTCAAAATAGTTAGCCGTCCCAAGGAAATTGAGACAACTATCTAACCTAAATTCAACTATATCGGACATAACTACGTGTCAAATATAAAAATTTCATAGCCATGACTACGTGGAAAATAAACAAATTTCATAGCTTATTCCACTAGGCGCATGTGAAACAAATAAATTGAAATAGAAATTGCACAATGAGAAGACAAATTGTAAAGGTTAAAATTATTATTGAAAACGCATTTTGTGGTGGGTTTTTGAGGTTTAATAATATAATTTGTTCATATAATTGTTATGATTTTTTTTTTTAATTTGTTTTTTATTATATATATATTGTAAAGAGAGTGGTTATTCTATTTAATATAATGGATCATTGGTTTTTTCTTTCATAAGTCCCTTTATATACGTAAAAACTCAAAAGGTTTACCCACCTCCTTGTCGGAGGAAAACTTCCATTTCCCTTCCTTAACGCTGTTGAAGGAAGCTTTTTGAATGCCCCGAGTAATTCCCAACATAATTTCTAGTTTTATTTGATCTCCTTGACTACCTTCTCTCTATCATTGCCTATTCCACTTTAATCTACATTCAGATATTGCCTAATCCCACCCAGGTAACAATGTGAGGTAGACCTTGCAGTAGAGCTAGTAGTAACTATAGCACCAATGGCAAAGGCATAAGAACCACCAATAAAGGTTGTGTCTCCTTATAGTTGTTCTTACAACCTATTAAAAGGATATATCAGCTATAAGTATCATTCACTATATAATCTGCCCCCACAGGTTTTGTGGCCCAGAATACTATGACACTCTTTCTCTTTTTTCGAGAGAAGCGATAGAGGATAATTCACTATATAATCTGCCCCCACAGGTTTTGTGGCCCAGAATACTATGACACTCTTTCTCTTTTTTCGAGAGAAGCGATAGAGGATAATTCCTTGTCTTTTCCGATTGGGCACTACTTTGATTTTTCGAGGTAATCCAAGGAAGATAATGCCTTCAATTTGCCCTGGTTCCTAGTATGAATGAGGTTACTCTTTGATGTCCTTTGCTATCTTTTGAACTGCTGTGATAAAGCCGGCTAGGGTGATTCTCCATAATAAGGGCATGCAAATGTAGACAAATGGGTACAAGCCAAAAGAGAAAATTCGCAATTATAAATACTTATGAATACAATTTCTTCTTTACAGTCATGCCAAAAGAGACGGGCCAGGCGAAATAAAACACGAAGAATGTAGTTTTCAAATGACCCAGTTGAATGTGGGCTCTAAAACTTGACCCAGATTTGTGTGAGATTCAATGTTGTTCTTGCTGAAGAAAATAAGAAAAAAACTAATGAAATAAGAGTGAGAACCATAGAGTAGGGATCCCCGAGGTTATGGACGGCTTTGGTCACCTCATTATGCTGGCTTTTGCTCAAGATCATGGTCTCCTGAGAGCTGTTCCACATCTCATATAGGTGAAAACCATTCACGATCAGACTCTCCAACACCTCGGCGAGGACATACTCAAAATGCATAACACATTAAAGGGAGATGAATAATACAGAAATTAAATTGACCACTAACAAATATAATACACAAACTTGCAGAATATCTCTGGAGACACTATTCTTCATATAGGCTAAATCTTGTGGATGAGGGTTTCAATTACATACTAGTGATATATTCTTCTTCTCTTCAAACATCAAAATGAGTCTAACACGCTTATGGAAAACATTTGCAAGGCTATTACATACTTAACTCATTTGAAGAGAATGATGGTTACGTTTAAAGAAGAAGTAGGTTGTAATGAATGCATAAGCCCAGAAAAGGTAAAACAACAAGGGTATGGATGTACGTGGATAAGGGACGTGAAGAGATCACATGTTACAGGACGAGTGGTAATAGACCGCATGTAAATGGGGGAACAGGTATGAATATGTAGTTCATGAATACAATAAACTTATATGTGAATTATGCTTTATGAAATAAAGAAAAAATGCAAAGAGACACTAGAATCTAGGTCTAAGCATGCTTAGGAAGAAATTGGGGTTTGCGAACGATATGTGAATTCAGGGAGAAAACTGAAGCACATAATGCTATAGAGCAAGTAATCGACAGTTTTGGCAGTGGCAAACTAAGGGAGGGTAGTTTTGGATTCATGCATACCAATTGAAATGCCTCGGATAACTCCAATGCTTGGGATGCCCTTTCATTAAGGAGAATGGTGTATTAATACATCATCTAGTGACCTTTGGTCTTTATCTTCTGAAAATATGTTATTCCATAACTTCTCAATTTATCTTAAGCAACTAAAACTAAATTCAAATATCTACAATATTTACAAAATTAATCATAATATATAAGATTTGATATCCAACCAATATTGAAATTGAAAACTTTGAAACAACAAAATTGCTGAAGTGCACTATGTAGAATGTGTTATAAAATAAATCTATTAAATATTAGTTAAAAACTAAATATTTTTCTACTTTTTAGAAAATAATAATATTACTTAAAATATGACCTAAATTATATATATTTACTTAATATTTTAATTTAATTTGTAATTGTCATTTAATTTTAAATTTGATTTCTCAATGTAATTTTTTTTTCCAATTTTTTACATATATTTAATTTATAAAGAAACTTATAATTAATTTATAATATTTTTTAAAAATTGGGAACCATTTATATGTGCACTCAGTTTAGATAAGTTTTTAATTGGTATTACCATTTAAATATTAAATTTTAAACTTTGAAAGAACAAAATAGTCCAAATATAATGTGCATAATGTTATTCTATTGAATCTTCGTAAAAAAACTAGTATTATTTTTTTTTACGAGAAATTGGTAATACTTCAAATAGGGTGTAAATTAGATATGTCCTACATGATTATGTTTTCTAGTCATTACAAAAAAAAAATACTAGTTTGCAGGTTTCAACTTCCAACTTGTTTGTAGGTTGTCTAAGCACACATAACCAAACAATCCCCAAAAATATAAAAAAAGACTTATTTATCTCATATAAATGAAATGTAAATGTGCAAGCATCATAGAAGAAATATGTTTACAACTACTAATTACCTCTATTAGTTCCTTCATAGAGAACTCTCCTTTGAGAAAAGGATCTACCATTTCCATAAGCTCCTCTATATCAATAGTGTTTATAATTCTTGGTCTAGTACATTTAATAAAATATTTTTAAAAAAATACTATCTTTTTTAATATAACACTCTAAAGAGGGAGAATAATTCAGATGATATAAATTGTTACATTGTTCCAACCAAGAAAAAAAAATCAATATAACATAACAATTTAAATTATGTATATAACTTAATGATTTTTTATAAATTTTTTGATACATCATTGCTCTTAGAGGGGTGTTTATTATTACTTATTTTTATGGGAAACAATTTTATTAATTACTTTACTAAGATAGCTTATTTGATTGCTTGAAACTAATTATTAAAAGTGATGTATTGAATTATTTTCTTAAAAGTCATTGAAATAAAAGTATAAGCTAAAACAAGAAATAACTTTTATGATGTTTGATTTGATGTAAACATAGATTTTTTCATTGTGTTTGGTTAGTCATAGATGTAGAAGGAGATGTGTTTTGAAATTAACAATAAAGTTTAAAAGCATTCCGTAAAAGTAAAATCAATGAAGTAGAAGTTTATTAGGAAAATCAAATGTTATTAGGTAAGATTTGAGGACTAATATTTAATATACTACCAAAAAAAAATAGTGCTTTTATTATTTTAATATTGTTGTTTCAAGAAATATATGTTTATATGCATGTATATTGATTTTTGTTTATGTTCCATCTATAGCTATGGAATGTTTCTTATCATTTTTGAATATTTGTGAAAGCAAAATGAAAATTAGAAACTTTTTATTTTAGTGTTCTTCTTAGATTGGTGAAAACATAAAATAGTAGTATTTAACATAGTGGATGAGAAATGTTATCTTACGTTAGGAGTAAGGGTTGTGTGGACTTATGAAGCCCCCCTTACACGTCCCAAGTTAGATGGTAGACTGACAATGGACATTTCGATGACCCCATTTAACAGAGCACTTGCTAGCAATCATATAAACCAATGTACATATTATTTTATAGCTTGTAAGTCCACTGAGATCACTCAAAGTCGTTAGAAATCAAACCCTTTTAGGTTGGTCTTCTATTTTCAAATAAATTTGTCAATATTTTCTCCATTTAATATATTTACACTTAAATACGTAGTGTTATACAGTATGTTTCTTGCAATAGTTTTAATCTTTCAAAAAAAATATTCATTATGCAAATAAACTTAATGTGTTCCTTCCTTTGTTGCCAGGTTATTATGGATAAAGACCTTTGAAATAGAAATTTACCAAATAAATTAGCAATGGTGGAACCAAGCCATACAGTTTGCATTCGACACCTTCAAGATGACCTCCATCTACGTAGAAGACAATTCCAAATACATGTTATCCATCCTAGAAGGGGCAATTTGTCGAGACCAGAGTTGAAACAAGAACTTGCAAGAAAATTCAATGTTTCAGATACACAAACAATATTCATATCTGGTTTTCAGACAAAAGCTCCATTCTCCAAGGGCTTTGGTATAATATATGAAAACATAGAGGATGCAATGAAACATGGGCCAAAGCATCGATTAGCTCAAAATGGTCTTAAAGCTCATGTTGAAAAGAATACCAAAGAGTGTAAAAAGAGAGCAAAAAAATTCGTGGCATTAAAACCACAAATAAAAAATAGATGCTCAAGTAAAAACTTGATTCAGGTCCATGAATGTTTCCATATTTTGAGCTTAACCATATCATATCATGTTAGTTATCTATATTGTATATATATTTAAATTCTACCTCTAATCAAACATTTATCTTTATGTATATCATTTGAACAATTGAATATTTAGTGTTCTAACAGTTTATCCACCTTATTAATTATATTTGTAGTTGAAATGTTTTATAGATCTTACTTAAATAAATATTTTTTAAATGTTTTCTAAATTGCAACATGTTTTTAATTGGAATTTTAAGTAATCGAAAAATGTGGTTTTTACATTATAATGAATATGATTAATATTTAGTCATTTAGCTTTTCATTAAGTTTGTATTTTAATCAAAATTAAATAAATATACAATATTAAACATATTCAAATTAAATATATTTTATTTTTTGAGTCCTAAAATCTGTATATATAGTTGAATCTTATACTTTTGAAATACCATATATATTTTTTATTTATATTATTTAACAAATTAAATCTTGAATGTTTAAAAATTGATTATAACACTTTATCCATTTAAACTTGTATTTAAAATGTTATCCACCTTATTACTTGTACTTGTATAGTTAAATATATATATTTTTAAATGTTTTATCAACTTCCTCAATTTTTAATTAGAATTTTAACTAATCTAAAAATGTTGTTGTTACATTAAAATGTATACAATTAAAATTAAATGATTTGACTTTTTATTAAGCCCTTATTTTAATGAAAATTCAATAAATGTACAATGTTATACATATGTACATTAAATATAATTTAAACGTTGAGTTAATGAAAATTCAATAAATGTACAATGTTCTACATATTAAAATTAAATATAATTTAAATGTTGAGTTATATATATAAAACTTAGTTGAATCCTATACTTTTGAAATATTTATCTATATTAAATATATGATTTCCATATTTTGAACTCGACCATATCCACCTTATTAATTATACTTGGATTAAAATGTTTTATCCACCTTATGACTTGTACTTGTAGTTAAAAAATATTGTTTAAATGTTTTATAAACTTTATGACATTAGAATTACAATTATAACTAATCCCTAATTGTTATGTTTACATTGTATCCACCTTATGACTTGTACTTGTAGTTAAAAAATATTGTTTAAATGTTTTATAAACTTTATGACATTAGAATTACAATTATAACTAATCCATAATTGTTATGTTTACATTAAAATGCATATGGTTAGTATTTAGTCATTTAACTTTTCATTAAACTCATATCTCAAAAGAATTAAATAAACATACAATGTTATACATATTTAAATTAAATATAATATAAAATTTGAGTTTTTATATATACATAAGCTTATGTTCATATAGTTGAATCATATACTTTTGAAATGTTCATATATATTAGACATCATGTTTTAGCTATTTTTTTAGGTTATATATAACCTTTTTGAGTTTACACACTATTTTCTCCTTTTTTTTAGAATAAAACTTTAAGGTCGTTTTATATCAATTTCTTTGTTAAGATCCCCATTTAGAAATGTTTCTCTTATATACATTTAAGGCGAAATAAATCTTCTGCCAACCCATGAATAATCATCCATGATTGTTGAGATTCAAGTGTAACGTCATAATAAGATTTTATCACCTACGAACAACATTATAATACTTACTCAAACCAAATTATTTTCAATGCAATTTTTATAGAGAGTTAAAGAATGAATAAGTAGGAGACGATTAATGAGAACTTTGAAATATACATCCAACAAAATTATAATTCTTAAACCAATTTATTTTTAATGTTATTTGTATAGGTATTTGAAGAATGGGGAAGTGGGAGACTATAAATGAGTTGGATGTCCAATACCTAGAGGAGTTGATGGAGTTTTCAGCAGAAGAATTGACTTGGACAGAAGTTTGGGGAGACCAAGTCGCTATTATTCCTTATTGTCGACTTGAGGACTTTATAAGTGGGGAGCAATTGAATGAAGGCGCACCTACTCAATTTATTGGAAATAGTAGACAAAGTAAAAAAGTGGAGGATATCAAAAAGACTTACTTTGGGACATATCTAGAGTATACTATGTGAGTTTCTATATATTTATATAACTTTGTTTAATAGTTCACTGTTAAACATGCATAAATATTTTTATCTAATTGTTGTAAAATTTTCATATATAGTTATTGGTGTGCATATGGTCCGCAATCCACACAGACCATTACTATGAATGCTCTAGAACAAGCAGAGAATAAACGTCTTCATTGTGAAAGTATTAAAGTTGGTTGCCAATGTCACTTCATTGTGTGATGACTTCATCTTAGACCAGATGATGCTGTTATAATATATACCATGCGTACACATATTGATAAATCCAATGTTGTATGTCATGGAAACAATGCAATCAACAGGCCCCAAAAATTCAATTATGCGCCACATTTATCCAAGGATATACGAACAAGTGTCCAAGATTTGATTCAAAAGGGTTTCAATGTTACAATGATATGGGACAAACTCATCTCTGATGTGAATCATGGATCTAGTGAGTTGTTCACAGGGATATCCCGAGATGCATTTATGACAAGACAGGATATATTAAACATTTACAATGATACGAAAATTCTAGAGTACGTGAAGGATGAAAATGATCCAAGGAGTGTGGAATGTTGGTTCAACGAGTGCCCTGAAAGGTTTTTTTTTTCTACCAAAAACAAGATGTTATTCAAAACATCCCGTTTACCATAGGCATACAAACAAGGTGGATGTGCTCGATGATGGTAAAACATTCACACAACAACATAATTTCAATAGACTCCACATTTAGTACAAACAAGTATGGGGTGAGTACATGTTTCTCATAATTCCTATTCATTTAAATGTTTACATCTTATATACTTATGACTATGTATTGTTCATAACGTAGTATCAACTTTATACTTTAATGGTTTTTGACGAGCATCACAATGGAATTCCAATAGCTTGGGTGATTTCATCACGCAACACTACAAATGATATTTGTAAATGGATGTCGTCATTATTTGCAACCGGAATAAAAGAATGCCTAGATTGGCATGTCCAAGATTTCATCACAGATGATGCTGCAGCTGAAATTGAGGCATTAAGGTGATGTGTCTATTCGTTTTATAAGAGATATGAAACATAGATGTTTAGGTATATTCTATTTAATGTTGTACATTTTTTTAGGACTTGTACCAATTGTACAATCTTATTATGTGTATGGCATGTCCGTCGAGCATGGTTGAAGAATGTTGGAAATAAAGTCAAAGGAAGAGAAAATAAAATCCACATTTTTCGTGCTTTGGGAGAAATCATGCATTCATGTCAGGATGATGGATATGTTCAACAGGCATTTGCAAGGTTCCTTGATAAATTCAGTGAACATAAAAAGTTTATAGAATATTTTACAACCACTTGGTTAGCCAACAATAAAATATGTAAGTTTTTTCGTTATTGATTTTTATGACTATATTATGTAATTTCATAATTGTAGTTATTACTTCATACCTAATGTTTATGTTTTTCCCCAGATATGTGGGCAAAAGCATATCGAAATTTTCCACATTCCAATCAAGACACCAATAATGCAATTGAATCTTACCATGGGTATATAAAACAAAGGTACCTAAGTGAGAAGAACAATGCATGCCATAGACAGGTTGATTGGTTAATGTATGTGTTGTTGACACTGGTTGAACAATATTACATCCATATGCAACATTTAAAAGAAGCTGGGTTTGTGCGACCTAGAAAATCTGAGAAACAATTGAATGCATCCAAGTGCAGAGCAAACCAAATTCCAAATGAAGATTGTGTGGCTGATGATAAAAATAACAATGAATATTGGGTTCGTAGCCAGAATAAGGATACTCGTGATACTTGGTATAATATCATATATAAAGGGTCAACTCTACACTTTTGTAATTGCAATTGAGCCTTGAATGGAAATGTCTGTAAACATGTTTTAAAAGTTGCAACGTTAGTGAGTAACACTATTTTGGGGGATAATATAATGCCAAATGTCTTGAATTCTATTATCAAAAGGCAGATAAATTTATTTGATTTAAATGAAACAAATATAATGAGCCCATAATTCGAAACACAACTTCAATCGTGCTTCAATTCTCCTCCCAATCATTTTCTCTATAATGAAACAAACACTGATGATGTAGAGAATTCCTCACATCACGTTGATTCAACCATTGTAAGAACAGATAGTGCCTTACTTGAGGATGATGAAATGAAAACTGTCATTTCATCAACTCAAGAGTATTTGAGGGGTTTATCATCCATCATTCCCACTAATTTGGAGTAGGCATATGTAGTGAATAGCATCGTAGCCAATGCATACCAAGAGTTCCATAAAAAAAATTTCAATACAGTAACTCCATCCAAGATCACTACTAAGAGGAAACATAGTTTTTTGAGCCCAATCAAGAGAAAAAGGAAATATGGCCGCGATTTCAAAGGAAGAACAAATAAACCATAGTTTCAAAAGGTTGGACGATTTCGTGCAAAGAAAAAAAACATGAAGGAACAGTTGGAGTTAGCTTGTCAACGAAAAATAAATCTGGAGCAAGCACTTGATGTCGAACATTCAGTTCTACACAATATTGGTATGGAATTTTGATAATATGTATTGTCATATGTAAAATACAATATATACTTATCTTCCCTGTGTGATCTTTTTATTTTTATAGGCGAGGGATCCACATTTGCTAATGTTCAAATCTGTCGGGTCTAGTTATTTAATGATAATATTGTCGAGAGTAACTTTATGCTTCCACATACAGGTAGATCGATGATTCCTAAAAAAACGTAATTATTATATCACATTATATGGGAAACATACTTATCTTCAATGCAATCATATTGTATATGATGGTGAATTTTATATTGTTACAGGTGAGGAATCCAAACATATTGATGATCCAGACATGCCAACCAGTTCAAATATACAAACAATCCAATTAATTCCAGACTTGAACTTATGACTTATCCTCAAGGGTAAATAACTTTAAAGCATTTGGTAAAAATTATAGTGATGCCTTTTTGAATTTCTATTATGTCTTCTATTTACTAAAACCATGAAATAATGCCAAATTAAAATTCTTAGTTTTATACATTGTTTATTTTTTCACTATATTAATGGTTAATATATGTATTACATAGTGTAATGATGCATGTTTCTACATTATTTAATATCTATGTATTCTAAATTCGATGGTTTTTTTTGTCTCTATATAGGAAGCAAGGACAATGAGTATGAAGACCATGAGGGAAATATATGTAATAAAGGCCATGATATTCTCAATAAAATGGGTTTCAATACTTGAATTAATTCTCTTACTTATCGTCGTAATGGATGTGTTGAATGCTCATGAACTATTGTTTGTTGCAAACTTTGTGGAGATGTATTATCTTTATGCCTTTTATCTACTTTGTGGATTGAAACATTTGCAATGATTCAAAATAAAACATTTGGATTCCGTATATGCGCATATACAAAAGATAACTTCTGTATATGTATGTGTACGGAAGTGAACATGCATATATACAGAAGCATGAAAGTGAGCTTCTGTATATGCGCATTCTGCCTTCCGTATATGCGCATTTATGGAAGCCAAAAATGTGCATATACGGAAGCTCTCTTCCATATATGCGCATTTTGGCTTCCAAAATGCGCATATATGGAAAGCCAACACACGCATATATATGGAAGCTCTCTTTCGTATCTACGCATGTTGGTTTCCGTATATGCAAATTTACGGAAGCCAAAATGTGCATATACGAAAGTTCTCTTCTGTATATGCACATGTTTGCTTTCGTATATGCGCATATACAGAAGCCAAAATGCACATATACGGAAGAGAGCTTCCGTATATGTGTATTTTGGATTCCGTAAATTCTCATATACAAAAGATCACTTCCGTATATGCGCATTTTGGCTTCTGTATATGCGCATAATGCGCATATAAGGAAGTGAACATGCATATATACGGAAGAGAGCTTCCATATATATGCGCATATACAAACTAGGGAATATGTGTATATGCGCATTTTGGCTTTCGTATATGCGCATATACGGAAGCGAACATGCGTATATACGGAATAGAGCTTCCGTATATGCACATGTTCGCTTCCATATATGCGCATATATGGAAGCCAAAATGCGCATATACGGAAAGCCAACATGCGCATATATATGGAAGCTCTCTTTCATACATACGCATTTTTAGTTCCGTATATGCACATATGCGGAAGCCAAAATGCGCATATATGGAAGCGATCTTTTGTATATGCGCATTTACGGAATCCAAAATGCGCATATACAGAAGCTCTCTTCTGTATATTTGCATTTTGAATTCCGTATATGCGCATATACAGAAGCCTAAAATGCGCATATACGGAAACTCGCTTCCGTTTATGCGCATTTTGCCTTCCGTATATGTGCATTTACGGAATCCAAAATGCACATATATGAAAGGAAGAATGCGCATAAACGGAAGAGCACTTCCATATATGCGCATATACGGAAGCTCGTATATGTGCATTCTGCCCTCCGTATATGCGCATTTATGAAATCCAAAATGCGCATATACGGAAGGCAGAATGCGCATAAACGGAAGCGAGCTTCCGTATATGCGCATATATGGAAACTCGTATATCTGCATTCTGTCCTCTGTATATGTGCATTTACTAAATCCAAAATGCACCTATACGGAAGGAAGAATGCGCATAAATGGAAGCGAGCTTCCGTATATGCGCATATACAGAAGCCAAAATGCGCATATACGCATATTCCCTAGTTTGTATATGCGCATATAAATGGAAGCTCTCTTCCATATATATGCATGTTTGCTTTCGTATATGCGCATTACGCGCATATATGGAAGCCAAAATGCACATATACGGAAGCAATCTTCTATATATGCGCATTTACAGAATCCAAAATGCGCATATACGAAAGCTCTCTTCCGTATATCTGCATCTTGGCTTCCGCATATGCGCATTTACGGAAGCCAAAATGTGCATATACGGAAGCTCTCTTTTGTATATGCACATGTTTGCTTTCGTATTTGTGCATATACAGAAGCCAAAACGCGCATATACGAAAAGAGAGCTTATATGTACATTTTGGATTCCGTAAATGCAAATATATAGAAGACCGCTTCCATATATGCACATTTTGGCTTCCTTATATGCGCATAATGTGCATATACGGAAGCGAACATGCATATATACGGAAGAGAGCTTCCATATATATGCGCATATACAAACTAGGGAATATGCATATATGCGCATTTTGGCTTCCGTATATGCACATATACGGAAGTGAACATGCATATATATGGAATAGAGCTTCCGTATATGCGCATGTTTGCTTCCGTATATGCGTATATACGGAAAGCCAACACTCGCATATATATGGAAGCTCTTTTTCGTATATACGCACTTTTGCTTCTGTATATGCGCATATACGGAAGCCAAAATGCGCATATACGGAAGCAATCTTCTGTATATGCGCATTTACGGAATCCAAATGGCGCATATATGGAAGCTCTCTTCTGTATATCCACATTTTGGCTTCCGTATATGCGCATATACGGAAGCTCGCTTCCATTTATGTCCATTCTGTCTTCTGTATATGCGCATTTACGAAATCCAAAATGCACATATACAAAAGGAAGAATGCGCATAAACGGAAGCGTGCTTCTATATATGCGCATATACAAAAGCTCGTATATGTGCATTCTGCCCTCCGTATATGCGCATTTACGAAATCCAAAATGCGCATATACGGAAGGCAGAATGCGCATAAACGGAAGCGAGCTTCCGTATATGCGCATATACAGAAGCTCGTATATGTGCATTCTGCCCTCCATATATGCGCATTTATGAAATCCAAAATGCGCATATACGGAAGGCAGATTGCGCATAAATGGAAGCGAGCTTCCGTATATGCACATATACGGAAGCCAAAATGCACATATAGGGAAGCTCTCTTCCGTATATGCACATTTTAGATTCCGTAAATGTGCATATACAGAAGGCTGCGCATATACGGAAGTGGGCTTCCATATATGTGCATTCTGCCTTCCGTATATGCGTATTTACGGAATCCAAAATGCGCATATACAGAAGCTCTCTTTCGTATATCCTCATTTTTGCTTCCGTATATGCGC
The DNA here is from genome assembly GCA_001517045.1 of Pseudotsuga menziesii. Classification (NCBI taxonomy): domain Eukaryota; kingdom Viridiplantae; phylum Streptophyta; class Pinopsida; order Pinales; family Pinaceae; genus Pseudotsuga; species Pseudotsuga menziesii. The sequence continues at coordinate 153,748 of LPNX011218927.1, forward strand.
ATATACAGAAGCCAAAAATGCGCATATACG